>JBBPPX010000011.1:0-210507 GCA_038092235.1 Leccinum boreale | reverse complement strand
TGGTTGATGCGGGAAGGGCCAAGGAGGGGTCAGAGTGGGGAGGGAAGGGGGGGAGGGGGTGCTTTGGGGCGAGGAGGGGGTTGGTCGACTGGGTCGTTGTGCCGGAGGGAGTAGTGACACGGATGGCATTTGGATCACGTGGGTCAGCGGAGATGTCGATCCTGTAGCCGGGAGGGAGGAAGGTGTTGAATCCCTGTATGAGAGACGGGTTCCCGTGGAAGAGCATCGAGACGCGGTCGATGACGCCTGGTGTGTCTATGCTGGGCGACGTATGAGGACGGGGACGGGGACGGGTAGTGGGACACGCTCACACTTCGCTCTTGAAGTCCTTCATGATGTCGAGAAAGTGATTGTACACGTCTGGCTTGTCTTGGAACTGGACCTTGACTGCATCGAGGTAGCTGAGGGCGTCTGTGACGTTGAGGGGGCGTGCGAGGTCGTTGTCGTGTGCGGCGCGGGGACGGGGAGTGGATGACTTGGGCATGGCGGGTCTGTCGGGAGGGAGCGTGGGAAGGCGACAGGACGAGTCAAAAAAAAGTCGGTCGAACCTCTTCTTGACCTGTAGCTACACGATGCCCCCCCGCGCAAACGACGGTCTCGACTTTACGCCCATCCTCACTCACTATCTCTTCCTATTCACAACCGTCCTCGCCGTAGTACGTGCCCTCCGCTACACCGCCCCGATCCCGCTCACTGAATACCCGACAGCTCGCTTGGTTCATTGCCTTCATATCTCAGGTCATAGCAACCGCACAGTGTATATATCTCTCTTCTCTCTTCTCTCTTCTTCGCTCACAAACACCCTCTCACAGTCGGAAATGTCGGCGTCCCCTGGTTCGCTATCTTCCTCCAGCTCTTCCTCATCATCGGGGTCATATACACCCTCGCAACCGACTCCATCGCGATGCATCGCTTCCAAATATCCACCTTTGGCGCAGTCGCGATCGTGTTTGCAGTCTTCAGCGTAAACGACAGCATATTCTCACCCCGTGCCGCACTCGACGCAATGGCCGCTGGTTGGCTCATTCTCGCCATCGTCGACATCCTCTGGGTCCTCTACTTCACCTCAGAAGAAGACTCCCTCGCACTCCACATCTTCAACTCCCTCGGCACAGGCGGTCTCACCCCGCCCTCCCGTCGTCGCAGAACCCGCGGCCCTTCCGTTCACAACATGGGCTCAAACGGCTACGGAGCAGGCATAGGCTCACAGGATATCCCTTACGACCCCGCTACTAAAATGTCAGGTACCATCGCACCCGTCGCCGTCAGGAGCCAGAACAGCTTCGGACCTCCCGGTAGCGTCGACGGTGTTCCTCCCCCCCGCAGTCTCGGTCCCGCGTCTGTACCCGCTGGAAGTGCTCACGGCACCCCAAACTCCGCTCCAGGCCAGCTTGCCAGCCCAGATCAAAACTTGAACGCGACCTCTCCCCTCATCACCCCAGGCGTCGCCGGCGTCGGTGCAGGTGCCACAGCCAGTACTCCTCCCCCTGTCCAAGACCCTGCTCAGGAACCAGAAGCGCTCGCATACAAGGCAAAGGCTCTCTATGCTTGTCCGTAACCCTCCGTTCTTTACAGCAATTTGATTTTCACACGTATTTCCATAGACACCGCTTCCCCTGACGACCCGAACGAAATTTCCTTCGTCAAGGGCGAAATCCTTGACATCGTTGATAAGCAAGGCAAGTGGTGGCAGGCAAGAAAGACCGATGGGAACGTTGGCAGTATGTCGTCTCTCCTACTCCTCATCTTGTTTGTTCATTCTCCCTCTAGTTGCCCCTTCAAATTATTTGCAGATTATATAGTGGTAGATCGTCATCTTTACTCACCATCTACCTCTCATGGATACTTTTCATGCACGTTACGAACTTGACGTTCTTTTCTCATGGCAAGGCTGCTTCTTCTTACTGTTGTTGTCATCCAGTATATTATCAGTTCTCCGCGTCCCTACACGTCGTATTTATCTGTTTCTCGACAAGATGATACCACATGACTCTGCATGCTCTAGCGCTCACGATCTCCCGCTTCCATTTATAGTGGAATCTGGATGATGAAGCTGATGTGTGACTACAACTTCTTCGATTGCTTTTTCGTTCCAATCGTCCACTGCATGTCCTTCCTGTTACCCCCTGAAGTCTGGATCGTTGTTTTTCGTTGGGCAACATATCCCTCGGATGGCTACCCTGCCCCACATTACGAGCCATTTCGTGTCTCATCAGAACACCTTGATAAATCTTTGAAAACCAAACATTCCCTCGTCCAGGTGTGCCGTCTCTGGCGCGCCATCGCTACCGTTTTCCTTTACGAAGACGTCCGTGTCAGATACAACTCTGAAAATCTCAAGGCTATCTTGGCAGACCGATGCGTAGACAACGAGGTCTCCCTAGGGAAATTCGTCCACCGTCTCGAACTCCCGTACCTCCACACTGTGACCGAACGCCCTGGAGACACAGAGGAGGTCGTTGAAATTCTTCGCAGTTGCCCCCACCTCAAAACCCTTGTCCGGCCTTCATACAGAGCAGATCCTTACTTCATACGATACGAATTCCCCGCAGCGATCCTGTCGCTAGCCTCCCTCACGCGACTGGAGTGGTGGCATTACAACAATGCTGCGCGTTCGGGCGGCATCAATTCCTTGATGGATGTCCTTGAGAACGCCCCCTCCTTACAATTCCTCACTCTCGGTGGCGAATTCTGGCCGAATTCGTCGCAATCGAGAAATCCATTACGGTTGTCGGCTTTGACAACACTTCGCTTGAGGCGGGTAAACACCTTTTTCATCTCGCAGATCGTGCGATGGGAGCTTCCTTCCCTCGTGCACGTCGTCGTCGAGTTTCCGACAGAAAACGGCGGATTGGAAGAGCTGTGGCTCCGCCTCGGTAGCCAACTCTGCACCATCGAGTTTAATCAAAACATTGCTTTTCACATCACAGACCAGATCTCGCCCTTTCTTCGAAGCTGCGCGGGAGCAAAGGTCTTCAACTACTTTATCAATTTCACAGCACCGCCTACCGTGCCGGCGCTGGTCGAGCAATCCTCCGTCGAATGTATCGGAATCCATTCTCGTCCATGTGACGCGAGCTGGATGAACTTCGACAGCTGGATGCACATCAAACATCATTTCGATTTTTTCTCCAGTTGCCCCCCTCCCGCTCTCAAGCGCATCGTTTTGTATGGGGACTGGCAGGAGATTATTGCGGACTCGCGTATCTCACCGTCCTTGGAACGCCTCACACAAAACGGGTGTGCAATTATGTTTGCAGACGACTTGACAAGTCCTCCTTGTAACCATCTCTCTAATTGACGACATCTACGTGCTTTTCCCCAACGTTCATTTATCTTTCGTGCTTCCCAGTTCCCAATAGATTGTATAACATTTCTTTCCTAACTTACATACTCATATGTGTACATAGCACACCCTTGTCTGTCCTGTCCTCTTCCCTCTGCCCATCATCGCGAACTGGTGTCACTCCTACCTATTGTCTTTCGTCGCAGGAGAGACCTCCTCCGAAATTCACGCTCGAGCCCAGTATATCACTCGTGACCGCCCGACTCATACTTTGGGGACGCAAAGGACACGTTATGTACAATGTTGCGGCTTTGGAATCTGCCTCAAGGGTTGCCTGCGGACCTACATAGTTACTTGATTGTTTCAGCGGATGAAATCATTCCCATGATCCCCTCGTCTCATGTTTCGGTGTCTCAAATTTGGACTAGCAATATAAATGACCTAACCCTCGGAGGCTTACCCTCCAGAACTCTCACATCGCGGGATCAAGGCTGTGATTTCGGTTTGCTGAAACTTCCCATGGCAGAGACTTGGTCGGTAATATCGACAAGGGAAATCGTATTCTGCGCAAGACCGAATGTGCTAGGACGCACTCTGGATGTGACTCGGAGATGGGCCAGAATCATCGGACACTTACGATGATCACGGCACATGAGATTTAAAAAAAAACCCTGACCATCATGTTTTGTCTCACATTCTCCTCGCGATCGTCTCACCGTGCTCGGACCTACCTGATCCGAATCGTCTTGGCCGCACTAGTACGGACGTCCGGTTTTCTATCTTGCCCGCCGGCTTTTTCTGGGACTCTCGTATAGAGTTCGAACACTGGCCATCCAGCCGCGTGGCTTGGTTAAACGAGCGATGGATCTCGCTAGCCTGCAGCCCGGCGCGCAGTTGATTCTTTTTTTCTAATGGTGGAGTGACATTGACTTGAAAGCACGATCTGTCAGGTTGTCCCGGGGCAATGATCCCGAGGGCAAGACACGTTTCGCGTGGACGGCAGATCGTATGCTGCGTCTCGCATGTCTGACCGCATCGGTCCGGCGTATAAAAGAATTCGCTCCGATTGCGAAAGGAGCTTTGCCAATCTGTCGCATTGAACTTTCGTGGCGATCATTACTTGAATAAATATAAAAATGGGATAGTGGGTTGCTTGCTGAGAGTATTCCCGAGGACTGGACGAATGCCAGAGTCGGACTCGTTGTGTCGCTGCTGCCAAACCGATTGGGGCTTTCAGTGGAGCTATCATACTGTATCTCCTTACTACTCCACAATCCTCCCACGCCACAAAAATCCGACACGCCGGGAATCGCCAATGACCTGTCCCCTAAAGGGTCCCACCACCACCACCCCCACCACCACCACCATGCAGTCCGAGTTGAATACATTACGGAAGGAACAGACGGAGGTAGCCATAAGAATGGCTACCTCCGTCTGCTCTCTTGTCCAAGGGCAGAATGCCTGGGATGCAGCACACAACATATTCAACCAGCTCTGCAACTTGCTGAAGGTGTTGGACACTGACTCGGAGGTCACCAGTGTTTTTGTTGAGAAACAGGATTATGGTCCAGTTTCTCAACACAAACACTGTTTACTACCTTTGTCTTGGAACCTTAGGGAACTCCATGCTGCATACTACCCATGCATCAAAGAAGGATTTGAGAAGCTTGTATGATTTTAATTGTAAACGTGCTGAGCTTTGAGCGCTAGCGATTGTATTCATCATAACAATACAATATAAATGTTGGAATGACAGTCAAGAACAGCTCATAGGTTTGAAAGCACTAGAGACTGAGGAGATATGCATAAGTACAACCAGACAGATCCAACGACAAATAGACTATGATAAATAAGATTTCAATCCATCATATCCTTCCAATCACCGTCCAACAGGCGAATGCCTCGTTTTGCCAACCGTTGCCTCCAGACTCGCATTTCACCCTGCACACCAGCTTCTTGAGCATGGCGACTCAGTCCCTTCCTCAGCCAGCGTACATCTCTGATGCGCACGATCTTTAGCAAGGGCACCGAAGGAAGTAACATCTCCAAGGTTCTCCAGTAATCATGAACTGGTCGGGGGATAGAAAGAACCTGCAAGGGTATTATCGCCGGTCCGAAATCTGCGGCATCAGTGACAGGAGGCACCAAAACCGGCAATGGAATCTCGAGGGAGAGGCGGCGGAGATTGGGGCAAGTGAGGAACAGAGTGTATGGAGATGGATGGAGGCGCGTAGGCCAGGATTTTGGGGTGAAGAGCGAGAGTCTCGAAAGCGCACTACCATGCACGGCAAGGAAGCGTGTCGTAAGAGCTCTTGGGTATGGGACATCGTCATATGGTGTGAGACATAAAACCTTCAGGTGTGGGAGAGCCGCGTTCAATAAAGCATGCAGGAGAGAAGACGAGGGCATAGATGTCAGGGTCAAGGTATGCAGACGAGGGAGATTCAGTTTCACGTTCGTTGTCGGAATTTCGACTCCTTCTTGACTGTCATGATCCACATCTACTGGCTCCATATCGTTCCCAATAACCTCGAGACACTCGAGCCGATCGCACGTTTGGAGTAACCGGACGACAGGGTCTTCTTCGAGCGAGATAGCAGAGCTGAACGCGGAAACATAACAAACGCCTCTGAGAACCTTCAGGTTGGAACTCCCGTCTCTGTTAGTCAGAGAGGCAAGGGCACGGCGGCTCAGCGGAAGGGCATTCGGTAGCGTCAGGTTCTCCATGAATGGCATCAGGGGAAATAGGGTTGTGAGCAGCGAGTCAATCATGAGTGCCTGTCTGGAATCATGCACTGTTATCATCTCCGATAGATCAAGAACCTGAACCCATCTCCCAGGCGTGGAATATGGTATTCTGCGAATGGAATCCCACAGCTGGTCAGCAGTGCTGAGTAGCGAATTGAGCTTGTCGAGGCCGTTGGTGGTGCGAAGTTTCACGCTTGAATACAGAAGCGGCGAGGCTACTTCCTGTGAGTCTGATGTTAGCAACTTTCTAGAGTGACTTTATTGAAAGATAGGCCAGTGCGCATTAATGTAGCGCCCATCGAGCGACACCGAACAACGGACAACGTCGGAATTGACAAACAGGACGTACACGGAAGGATTTGCACACCAGCATCAACGAGACGCACCACACAAGTCCACCTGTGGTAGGCCTGCGATGCGACCGTTGTGATGCATCCACTGACAAAGCGAGGGAGAATATATGTGACCAGATCTCTGCTGGGAGAGGTTTCAAGGGAGGACGTTGAGGAAGGAGCGGAAGGAGAACGAAACGTCCACCATATCGTGCGAGTGGTCTCGGACAAAGCAGAATGGTCTCGCTCATTTTGAAACAGATTTTTAATTCGAGTGTGGACTCAGGACTGCGGAAGCGATCTTTTTTTTGTTTCTCGAAGAATAGCGCTCTACCACGTCGAATATGGTAGGTCGGGCCGTGGCCAGCGCTTCTCGCAAACAAACGGTACAACCAACTACAGGAAATATTTGCGCTCATGAACTGCCGCCCGGACCGAGCAGGTCGCTCACTTCTTCCACAAATTTCTGATAGTCATCTCTCTCCTTCACAATCGCCGTCTTTAGTCTCTTTGCCGGTACCTGGCTATTTGATGGAGGGGGTGCGACTGTTCCAAGCTGGCTCTTTAATACACCGACGAGATCAGGTCGAGCCTGGGGAGACGTCTCAGACGTGGCTTCCTGACCGACATTAACAGATGGCGCAGCGTTGACTTTCGAGGAAACGGGTGCTCCTGAAGCCTTTTTCCTTTTCAGCGATGTCGGAACGAAAGCTGTTGCTTCTTTCTTCAGATCACGCAGTTCTGGTTCGGCCGAGATAGTGGCGCTTGCGTGTACTGCACTGGCGAGTGCGACGTCAGGGGGGCCAGTCGAGGGCTTCGGAGGTAAGGAAGGGTGTCCGGGTGGCAACTGACTCGCGCGATGAGCTTGATAGGTTTGGTGGGGAATAGATGAAAGGGGGTCTTGAATCGCAGAAGTAGATTGAATCCGACGAGGGAAAAAGCCAGGTGGTGGCGGAGGAGCAGGTATGATACCAGGTGGATTTGAATAACCACCAACATTGAAACCAGGCGGCGGCGGCGGAACGATGAAGGGTGGCATGCTCATTGGGGTATGCGGAAGTGGAGGGGGGAGCAGTGGTGGAATCGCACTCGGCAGCGCTTGACTGTTCTGATCTGCTCCATCAACAATTTCAGTATCATCCCCCAATAGGTCAGCGTGCAAGACTAACTTGGTATGTTACCTGGTGGCGGCCCCTCCGGCATAGGGATATCATCATCGCTGCCACCTTCGGAATCTTCTACACTGGTGCCCGGTGGTGGACCAGCAGGCATGACAATGTCCTCATCCGAGTCTTCAAGTGAATGAGTACTGGGACAGATCACAGTGCAACAATGAAACCTTACTTCCGACGTCTTCACCGCTGTCTGCTTTATCCCCAGGAAGAGCTGAAAATGCATCCATTACATGAACAAGAAAAATTCTAATCCCACACTCACGTCTCTCGATATATGGCATACCCGGGGGAGCAACGCCATAAGGGTTCATCACAGGGTGGTAGTAAATACTACGCTCCGGATGCCGGGGAAGACCGTGTCTGTCGAACAGGTTTCTCTTCTGTTGCTCAGGCGGTGCCACCTTCCGGTCTTCACTGGTTTCTTGTTTACGCGGACGATATACGAGCTTGCGCTGTTCGGGATGCTCCTTGACATATTCTTCCTTCCTGTCCATTATCTTTGACAGTTCAGTCTTGAGACTCGTCAGCCTGGACTTGTCCGAGGCAGGCAATTCGCTGCTCGTTTCAAGCTTTTCGATTTCATCCTCCAGGTCTAAGACGATGAGCTAGCATACTGGCAAGGAATGATGGATCCAACCTCGTGTATCCTTCTTGACCAAGGCAAAGTCGCGTGTTTTGGCTCTCTCCGTCTTGTTCTACTGCAGAAAATTGCATTAGCGAGCATACTACACCATTGCAAGGAAACACGCCTTCTTGAGTTCCTTCTTGCGCTGAGATTTTCCTGAGCGAGACAGACTGGTCAACAGTGAGCCAAATACTAATGACAACCTTTCACGCACTGTAGGCATCGGCAGGGTTCAGATTTTTCCCCTTCGCCATTACTTACGTTCAGCGATGGTGTTAGTAGTGATAGTAGAAGGGAACACGTGACGTTGACTGGAGTCATACTAAGCCGGGAGCGTTCTCGGTCCGTGGCCTGTCTCCCCTTGCAAGGGAACGGCCCCAGCGACGTCTTGAACGACGTCGAGACAGGAAGAAAGTGACGTTGGTTTTTTTCTTCTCCATGTCAGTCTCGATGGCCTTTGAGCTGTCCGGACAAGTCACTTCAAAGCGACCCTCCAAGATGGCTTCCTCTCAGTCTCTAAATCATCTCCTCAATTTCACTCTTCCTCCGAGGCAATCCCATCCACAAGGCTTGCCGAGGCGTGGCAAGAAGCCCACTGCTTCTCACGGCGTTTGGAACAAGGAGAGTGAGTGCCAGCCTTACCAGCCATCCTGTCCAGCGCTAAATTGACATTGCATCCAGGATTTGTGAATGCGCAATATCGATTCATCATGAATCCCGCGGGTGATTATACGGCTCATTTCGCGGATCCGGACATGTATGTGCTTTCCTTTCTCTCACTCACTGTTGTTTGAACCTCTTCCCTCCAAAGCTTTTTTCAATGGCAAGATATATTACAGGTAATCGTTCCGCGAGCGTCAGCCTACGCATCAACAACAACCAGTGGGACCTCGGGTTCTCATGAAGGCTTGACCACTTGTCCTATCTGCCTCTCCCCGCCTATTGTTCCTAGGATGACCAAGTGTGGACATGTCAGTGTTACAGTTGTGTTTCTATCTCCTCCCTGAACTGTCACAGGTATTCTGTTTCCCATGTATCCTCCATTACTTGAGCCTGTCCAACAATCTCAAATGGGCTCGCTGTCCCATCTGCTTCGACTCCGTTACCGCGAACCAACTCAAGGGTGTGAAATGGCTCCAGGAATCGGCTTCGTTGGGCGGGGACGGCGATAATGCTGCCTCGAGTAGCTTATCGTCTAGCTACCTCGATGATACACCCGAAACGACTCCTCGTACAGGTTCTTTCATGCACATGCGTCTTATGCAACGCCCCCAGATCACCACCTTGGCTCTCCCTCGCTCGAAGACATGGCCCTCGGACCTCCTGCCGCCTCATCAGGCCCCATTTCATTTTCTGCCCGACGTATACAGCTTCGCCAAGTTCATGCTGGCTACTCCACAATATATGATTGCGGATCTCTCGAATGATCTGGATGTGCTGGCTGCCGAACGACGCTCCATGGTGGCAATGAAAGATGAACTTAGTATCGTGTACATCGATGCCGCGGAGGAGAAGCTACGCCATCAGACGGCGAAAGTAGCTGCTCTTGAATCACCTCTACTCGTTCGGACTATCGACAAGGTTCACAAGGAGTACGAAGATGTCCAGCGTCGCCATGCACACATTACCAGTCGAAGTGAACGAACCGATGCCGAGCCGGTCGGCGTGCACGAGGCTCCGGACGCTTTCTTGGCGACTCAGCGTTTACCATCATTTGCAGTTGACCGGCTTCCGGATACATCTCGGCTGGCGGGGTCGGACCCTGCTACCCAAACCAACCTCTCTTCCAGTGGCAGAAACCACCGACGTCGTAATCTGAACCCACCCCCTCCTTCAACGCAGACTTATTACTATTATCAAGCCGCTTCCGGCCTGCCTGTCTTCCTGCACCCGTTGGACATCAAGATCTTATTCTCCCATTTCAATGGATACGTCTCTTTTCCCGACGAAATTACTGTCCGCGTCGAATTCGCTGCCGAGGGCACTGTCAACGACGACCTACGCAAGCGCTGCAAATACCTAGCCCACATGCCGGAGGGTGCGGACGTCGTATTTATTGAATCTGATCTGAATGGGGTCGTGGGACAAGATGGCCTGAAGAATTTCGAGGGCGCACTCAAGATGAGGACAGCTCGAAGGAAGGAGAAGGATAAGAAAGACGAGAGGGCGCGCACACGGGCAGAGGAGAGGGATAAGGAACGGATGAGACTCTTGTCACGCACGGAGAGCCTCGCCCCTGATCTTAGGGTCCACCCTCCATCTGCTCTGGAGATCGAGGAACCTTCAGCGTACGTTCCAACCTCTCAGCCCGTATCTGGTGCTTGGGGTTCGAGGAGCTTTGCCTCTGCGCTTCATTCTGCACCTTCCGTGTCCCGCTCTCAGCCGACCAACCGCAACGCGATGCCAGAGATTGGTGAAGAGTGGGACATGGATGCAGCTTGGCACGAACTTGAGCAACGGGGTGGCGGTCGTAGACAAGGAAAGAAGCTGGTGGTGCTGGGCAGCGGTGGAGCACGCCGACGTTAGATCTGATGTGAGCAATGTGGCAACTGGAACGTGTTCATTCGTTTCGACTTTGTATCAACAAAGTAGACGCAATATTTATATCCGAGGAGAGTTGTGTGCAGTTATTAATTAACTGCATGACAGATATTTAATGGGTATGAATACCATCTAAAAGGTAATTCCCCGAGGGCAGCTGTCTATTGAACCGAACCGTATCCTGACGGACAATTTTGGGCAGCAATGCTGGAAGATCCACTGCGAATATAACAAATCTTCGCAGTCACACATTCTCCCGTACATGCAGGGGTAAGAATGGAGCTCTTGCCCTGATAGGTGTTGAAGATCTGGGTCACCCGTTAGAACGTCCGGATTTCAACCAGTTGAATACATACTTCGACCAGGGTTGAGTTAACAGCCATCTCTGCGACGGTAGAGGTCAAATTACAATTCAGATCCCTAGTATTCTGAGGACTCACGTTCAGTCACAAGCTGCCACCAAGTTGCGTTCAGAGGATCGCTGGCACCCCAGGGTATGTTTGCACCATAGGTTTCTCTGGTAGTATACTCCAACTCAAACGTAGGCCCATATTCAAGCTGGGAATCTAGAGCACTGAAGGTGTCGACGGCAGTTTTATACCTGTCGAAACCAACATCAGGCACACATTCGTGACTACTGGATGTGACGTAGTAGCTCACGTGTGAGCATCAACGATTTCAAAAGTCTATGGAATTCACGAGTCAGTATCTGCTGCTTCAGAAGACACGACGAACATACAGCAGAGTCGACCTCATATACACGGAAGCCGGTGTTCAAGTTCTTCAGAGGAGTCACCGAAGGCCCAATCTATGAATCATCAGCGAAGTCCAAACGAGGAGATGAAGACGAATGTACCCATGCTAATGTTTGAGCAGTGTCGGTGCTCATCACTGTAGCATTGTTGGTATAAAAGATCTATACAATTCTCAGAGACCGAATGGACCGAGGTTCTGACGGGCTTACGGATATTTGGTCCTCGTGGGTATGGCCCCAGAAGATATCTGCGACAGGGTCAGCTACCTATCGACGGAAGAGAATCTGGTACCGACTGGCAATGACATGAGGAGAGAAACGATCGATGCTGTAAACCTCATCAACAGGCAATAAATACACGATAGACCGGAGCGTCTACATTTGATAGACTGTAAATAGTTTTAGTTGAGTTTGGGATCCCTAAGGAGGTATACGTACACAGATTTGTCGGGTTCCTTAGGGAATTAGAACCGTCCCAACCACTGAGTACATGTCCGATAATCCAAACTGTCCTCCTGTCAGGCCGACAGTATCCTGGCTGGACATTGACGTACCACGATCGCCTGCATCCTCCGCATCTTGCAATTCATCAGTCAAGAATCTCATCATGCCTGAGCTATCTGGGTGCGAGGCATTGATGTAATTGAAGTAGTTCGATCTATGGATGGTTCAGAAAACGACGGAGAGAAACGTGAAATCACTGACCGATACCCTAGGAAGGATGAAACGCAATTCTAACGCATGTGATGTTTAGACGCACATAGGTTTGTATTCAAACTGATAATCCTCAAACCATCGGTGCGTTTCACCATGTATGCTGCGTAGTGTGCGCGCGAGAACTCGACTGAATCTTCTGGCAACCAGCCTTCGTAATTCCAAAGTGCAGTGATGTGGTCATACAACCTAGATATATGCCAATACGTTCAAAGGCTCTGACAAGTGGGATTCGACATACCATCCAAATTGCGGTCCCATTGTTCCATTAAGGGAATTGGATGCCGCCATATCGGAGGGATAACTATCATGGTTGCCTAGGGTTGCGTACACCGGACCTGGCCCGAGCATGCGTTTGAGGAGATCGAACAACACAACCTGAGAAAGTTTCAGAAGCGTAAATAGCAAATTGAGACGAGTTACCTCTGAATACTCTGTGTAGGCCCTTGAATGTACGACATGTGCTTACTTAGATAGATATCTCAGTACTATGTTGCCTAACTCACCTCGATAACTGATTGGCAGGATCATGAGCCAGCAGATCACCGGTGAAGATCGAGAAGTCGAATCCGGTTGTCCCCGTTCCGGCCAGAACAGGAATAGCTTCGAGGGTGGCAGTGATTAATGAATACGGAGAGTCGCTGCATAGGTTCCAGTCGAATGCACAAGATGTATGACCAATCAATCAATCACGTACCACAAGAAATAGCCAAACCGAGGTGCGGGTGTCAACGGGCCTTGCCGGTTATAGGCATTCTCGCGGCAGCAAAGTCCGCTAGTACAGTTTGCCTCCGCTCCATTGGCAAAACCTGAAAGTGATCAGCTCGGAATGTTAATCACAGGGGAACAAAGGCTTACGAGGATCGATATGGAGATCAGACACGTGCAATACTTTCAAAAGCTCGCCGCTGGGTTGCTTCGGAGTAGGAAGTGGCTTCGGCTTCGGCTTGGCAAACCACCCTGTGACGTTCAAAGGCAGGGTGTCCGGATAGGTGCAGAGTTGATGGAATTGGGCACAGATAAGCTGGTGAATAGTATGGGACTGGAATTACGTGCTATGTGAACAAGACACTTACCTGTCCGTCATATCCCCCTACATCGGCAAACGATATGACCTGCGTTATGACCGGACCGAGTGCAGTATTGGGACCATAGCTCGTTTGGCAGGAAGAGGAGTAGTTGAAATATTCACACATAGCGACCGTAAGGTTTGGGCCTTGTTCAGGTGCGCTTAGGGCGAGAAACTTTGCTACCTCGAGTGATGCCTGGCAGCGCGCACATTGATTCGTGCCGAAGATTGGGTTGATCGCAATTGACTCGATTTGTGCGATTGCTTGTTGCAAAATTCTGGAGGGACTGGCGACGGGTGGGAGCGGGTGAGGATCCGACGTGTCGTTCTAGAGCACATATCAGTCACAACAGCTGACATTTTCATTGAGGCCCTACTTGGGGAATGGTGTTGGGATCAGTGAGCGAAAACGGGAACACTTGATGCTGGGAATAAATCAGCACTTCCCAACGCTTCCAGTGAATTTCACCAACAGTAACTGGGTCCGAGATGATAGGCTGGGGCTGTTCTGACGTTGCGGTCGGGTTGTTGTAGTACTGAGAGTACAAGGAGGTCGGAAAGGCGGCAGGAACGGTATACACCGACTGTTGCGCGCGCACAAGTGCGGTAGCAGCGGCGAGGAGGACGACGGACAGCCCCAGCAACATCCCGGCGCAGTGCAGACTCAACTCACGGGCCGCCCGAACGGTCGATCACGAAAGCCTTTTATGTGTACGCACAATCTCCGCGTACGTGAACTGCCTTATATGTAAGTACTACTGAGTCCACGAACGTGCATCCCGAACTCCTTGAGCGTCGAGTGGGGATTTTCCAGCTTGACCACATAACTATATATTAATTTCTTGCCTATGACCCTCGGTGGCCGTATGATCATGATGACTTTATCCTAGGGCCTACCGCGCGTCACCCAGTGAGTGGACGACGACGAGGATGCCACCTCGCCGCTCGGAGGTTGAGTGCCAGTTTGGAACGTGTTGATTGATCCCCTCGCCATATTTAGGGCGACTGCCAGGCAGGCACATGCTCCGGCACTACAATCTGGACAATTGAGGAAGGTCACCATGTGGGGCAAATGACAACTTGGCAATCCGATGTTGCAGACAAGTATCAACATCAAGAGTACAGTTGGATCGAGCTAAGGAACGTTTCTAATATTTCCGTCTCCATCGCAAGACCGTTACGACGAAGCTAACGCCGGGGGAGCATGTTGCCTGAAGAACGACTCGGTGAGTTCAGAACTCTACGGGGTTTGGATCGTAAGTCAAACATCATCCAACCAGAGGATCGGATCAAATCGTGAATAAGTGGACGCACACTGGCAAGGGCTGATCGACGCCATGACAGCACTTGTTCCGGACATTTGCACTGCGGCTGAGCCAGCTCTCAAGCCAGGATTCAAGATACAGGTGGAATACAAGAGTTTACTGATCTGCAGAGATACACGGATGATAGAATGCGCTCACTGAACGAGGTGGACGTTAACCAACACGACGACTTCGAGGCTGCGGTGTTACATACCGACCAAGAAAAGACGATACGGAAATAATGGATGTCTATGGGTAGTTCATGTATGGCTCGAATGCGACGTTTGGGAAGGATGAGGGATCTCGACCTCCCTTCGTCTGCGAGAGGCCTCTTCCTTGCGAGCTGTCGATCGTGCCTTTTCCTCTGCCATTTTCCGAGACTCTGTCCAGAGGCGAAGGGTGTAATCGTGCAGTGATTGGGAGTAGGATACGAATGGGTCATTATGAGCCCTCGGGCTCATGGGCTGTGAAGTGGGAAACATGGAGGGAGGGGTTGTACGGAGGGAAAGGGTCAGAGAGGGGGTCTGGTTGAGCTGTATACGGAGAATGAGTGAGAATTTATGCGACGGTAAGTAAGTTACTACGCTTGTGCATGTCCTTGCCGTATTGAATCCTCGGATCATGCTCGTCCGTTTCCTCCAACACCGCGCTAACGTTCGCTGCCAGCCAATCCCGGCATTATCCTTCCTTCAAGTGCACACCTGATCACACAAGTCAATTAATCTGACGACTAGAAACCCATGGATCTGTCCCATGCGGCTCGTCATGGGGCCACAGCTGGGCCAAACCCCGGTTACTTGGCTCGAAAGCTCCACTTGATCAAAAAACATTTTGCCAGCGGTCGGTATTACTCAACCATCTCGGGTAAGACGCAGCGTCATCGGGCGTGGCATTTGGCCGGGAGAGACCGTCAAGAAGCTCCACCAGACATGATGCAGCTTCGAATGTACAATCGGGCAATATTAAGCTGACCAGACCCAATGATTCCAGGTCGGAGCAGGACAGATCGTCCGCGTGTCAACTGAAACACTGAAACATACATATCACTTAGGTAACAGTTTGCTCCACTCCGAAGCGCTGATACTACTTCTCAAAGTTTATCTTCCTTACACGGCAGATCCGTCCCGGATAATACAGTTCTGAGCTGCACGAGCGTGCGTAAATAAAGTGCTGCAACACTGTAAGCGCTGGGCACGTTTTTAATCACCGGTTCAATCAATACATTACCGTATACTGTACTTGTTGTGCGACGGTGACCGAATGCAACGTGTTCGTGCCTAGTAGCCACGTGACGACGCGTAGTGAGGTTGGAGTGTTGCTTATGATGAGCTTTATCCGACGAGTATGGCCAGCTCTGCGCTCAAGCATGTAAGTTCTCGGCCCATTCTCGGTCTCGCGTTGCTCATCCAATATATCATAGGCAATTGCACCAACAACTTTGCAACAGGCACAGACAGATGCTCTCCTCGCCCTCCTTAGCCTCGCCCCATCCCATGACCCAGCTCCAGCCGCTCCTTCTGCAGATCCCAGGTCTGCACTCGCAGTCAAAGCCCCCACCTCTACTCCCCCATGGAAAGTGCTAGTATTGGACCAGGAAACCAAAGACGTCTTAGCGACCGTACTTCGCGTCCAAGATCTTCGCGATGCTGGGGTCACTCTGCACGTGTACGCGCCTCCACTTTTCTCCCTTCATGGTCTTCACATCATCACAGTCAGCTGCACTCGCTTCGTCCCGCCTTGCCAGACGTTCCCGCTGTGTACTTTGTAGCGCCAACCTTGGCAAACATACGTCGAATATCGGAGGATCTCGACAAGTGCTTATACGAATCCTTCCACCTCAACTTTGTCGAACCGTTACCTCGTGCACTCCTTGAAGAGCTTGCAGCCTCGGTCGCCACTTCTGGCGCAGAGGATTTGGTGGAACAGGTTGGTCTGCTCGCCTTTCTGTGTTTTAAAAGGTTTCCCACTGATCGGCCTCCTATATCAGGTCGTTGACCAGTATCTCTCGTTTATCGCACCATCGCCGTCTCTCTTCTCCTTGCTATCGCCTTTACCATCTCCAGTCTCCCAGGCAGGCCCGTCGCAACCCACACCTCATTACTCGTACAAACTTCTTAACTCCCCATCATCGACCGAACAACAAATCGAGAATGAGATTGAACGTGTTTCCAATGGTATCTTCAGTGCCGTGGTGACCGCGGGTACGCACTCCCAATAGTTTCTCAGCATTTAATGTAATATATTTCATACACAGGCCATGTCCCCATGATCCGTGCTCCCAAGGGCAATGCAGCGGAAATGGTGGCCAAGAAGCTCGACGTTAAAATTAGAGATGCAATACTCAGCGCTTCACGCGCCCATGGCCCGACTGCTTCGCTTTTCTCCCAAGATTCATCCGGGTTGTCTAATCTACAAAGGCCATGTACGAATTTTCTTATCTCGTCTTCTCGTCTTCGTCTTAATCAATCGCTTCAAGTGCTGCTCATCCTGGACAGAAACGTGGACCTTGTTTCCATGATCTCTCATGGTTGGACATACCAGGCCCTTGTATCAGACTGTCTTGACATCAAGCTCAATCGCGTCGTTGTCACCAGCCCACAAAAGCGTTCCTACGACCTAGATTCAAAGGACTTTTTCTGGGCGAAAAATGCGGCGAATCCGTTCCCTCAAGTTGCTGAGGATATTGACACCGAGTTGAACAAGTACAAGCAAGACGCCGCAGAAGTTACACGATCGACGGGGGTGAGCGACGTCAATGATATCTCACAACTGTAAGTTGGTGCCCTCGTAAATGCCAAGGGCGTTCGTCTGACACGATGCAGCGACCTTTCGTCAAATGCAGCGCACTTGAAAACTGCTATAACTCAACTTCCCGAACTCACCGCTCGTAAGGCCACGCTTGATACGCACATGAATATCGCCACCGCTCTGCTCGAACAGATCAAGAAAAGGGGTCTCGATGAGCTATTCAGTACCGAAGAAGCGGTTAATAAGCAAGTAAGCGTCCTTGGTCGTCGTCCATGTTGTAGCCTCAAGGTCCGCGTTGCCAGACAGTGTCGTCGATTTTAGAGACGCTTCGTGCGCCCCGCCCGTCTGGGACTTTCAGCCCTGAAGACAAGCTTCGTCTTGTTCTCGTCTTCTACCTTTCTTCCCCCGACAATGCGATTTCCAAGGACGACCTTGCGGAGCTGGAGAAGGAGCTCAAGAGCGCAGGTGCAGATACGGGAGCGTTTGAATACGTTCGACGAACAAGGGAAATCTCACGTATGACTGTTCCTGCCGTCATGGGTGGTACATCCACGCCGGTCCTCGGTGGTCAAGGGGAGCTGTTCCGAGGCTTCACAGCGCTCGGAAACAAAGTCGGTGTCTTACGTTGAGGGGTTTCTCTTCGCCGGTTGACTAAATCGTTTCTTTCCAGCTCACAGACCGTCTGAAAGAAGGCGGCTTGGAAAACCTGATTTCAGGCGTGAAGAATTTCCTGCCAGCGAATAAACTGCTACCTGTGACCCGGCTCGTGGAGGCTCTAATGGATTCGTCCGCTGGATCGAACCAGTCTTTGCAAGAGACTGACGAGTACTTGTTCCTGGATCCTCGTGCACCTCGGCATAGCCAGGGGTTGGGCGTGTCTGGAACTGGTGGTGGAGTTGGACCTGGTGGTACATCGAGCACTGGGAGAGCCCGACGAATGGCATTTGCGGACGGTATGGTCTTTGTCGTGGGAGGCGCAAGTTACGTCGAGTATGGAAATCTCGAAGAGTGGGCGGCCAAGACTGGGAAGCGCCTCACATACGGTGGAACGGAAATTGTTGACCCTGGCACCTTCGTAGACATTCTGCAAGAGTTGGGTAAAGACGCTTCATAGACGTGCTGTATAATGGCTATAGATTTCGAGCAGAACAGTTGGAAGTTGGATAACTACATCATGGTACTACCACTGGCAAAGAGACAACCAACCACAGTCGATTCAAGAGGTCCCATACACGCATGTCACTTCTTGTTGTTAGAGCGCATCATGAGAATTTGAACAAGGCGGATGCTAGGACGGTGTCAGCACGCATTCGAACTGATCATGTCACCATACTCACAAAATGTTAATCATGTCAAGCTCCAAAGCAATTGCCTCCTTCAAGGGGTCCCTGGGTATGGCACCCATTTCTGCCATACGCGCGTGTTGTAGAATCTTTTGAGTACTGGAGCACAGATGTTAAGATCGTCAATGCAGAGCATCGTGCTAGGCATATATGCTCACTCATAGAGTACAAATCCGCCAAAAACGGCTAAACCGCCGTACAGAGAGATCGATTCGGCGATGGCTAGTCCACGCAGGCCAAGCGGGAGGGCCATTGGAGCCAATGAAGACAGGGCTACAACAGTCACCCCAGCGAGAAGCGGGCCACCTATGTACAAATACTTGTCATTCCTGTCCAATATGAATATGTGAGTATAGCGTCAAAAAGAAACCTGCAGACATACTTTGCAGTGGCGCCAACGTAGGACAGGGAACCGACGACCCCACAGGTGTACAGCGCAGCACGAGACAAGATGGCTGGACTGATGAAGAACAAGGGGCTTAGCGTTGCTGCTTGGCAGGCGTTGAAGCCCTGCGAAGAGTCAGGTGATGATTGTTATCGCATGCAGTGGTGACTTGCCAGCCAGAAAAGGTGCTTCTGTATGGTTCTCTCCGGGGGGGTGTAGTAGACCCCCATCATAGAGCCGATACTTCCGACGAGACTTACACCGAGCACCACCCCTGCAAAGACACGGTTAGGCCGAAAAAAGATGGGTATCAACAATGGCCACGCACATGGATTTGCAGCCATTATTCTGAAAGCAACTCCAGACTTGAACATGCTTCGCGCAGCCAGTGCCGTAAGAACAAGGCCACCCCCAGTGTACTTGAAGCTGTCATGTAGATAGGACTGTTCTGCAGCAGTCAACGAGTCACGCGTGTCTCTATTCAAGAAGCCTTCTGCAACGACGACAGTGCCTGCCACAGCAGCCTACACACTAGAATCAATCGAGTGGGGGTAGGTTACTTTGTACATACGGCTGTGATTGCAAACTTTTTCCAAGCCTCTCTTGAGGAGGTCTGCGTGATGGTCTGCGCATCCGTTATGATGGTACGGGACAGCGGGGAGTTTCGGAAGATATTCCTGACCGACCCGAGGGGTGCTGTTGAGAGCGGTTGAGATCTGGAGCGCAATGAGTTTTGCAGCACGCCACGGGACAGGGAAGTGCGAAGGAGTAACATGATGGATGTGAACGAAAGAATAAGTTAGTCAGCAAATACATACTGTATGCCGGGTCGACGTCATCGAGCTAGCCGAGACATTACATAATAATAATCACCGAAGCATCTTCGTTGGATCGACAATCCCGACGACCTTGTGCTCCATCGCAAGTGCAATCAGACTCTTTTCTCCCCATCTCCTCCAGTCAATCTCAAAAATACCTGTCTTTTCTCCGCACGACCAATTCCAGATTCGTTCTCGAGTCTGAGCGAACAGTCAATCCCAGTCTTCCCATGTCTGGACCACTCGGACATACCTTGACGTCATATACGTACAACGAACCGTCTCCACCGCCACTCGCCAGCAGACCGCCATCTGGACTGAACGACAGCGCAAACACATACTTGCCATGATCTGTAAACACTCTCATGCAGTTCCCTGTCACTGAATCCCACAACCGCGCAGTGCAATCGAACGACGCCCTGTTACTCACACCATGAGATCAATCCCACTTCATCCCACTTGACCCACTTACGTTGCGACCAGTTCGTGCTCCCCTGGCTCCGTATTCGGACACCACTTAACGGATGTCAGACATCGTTTGTGGCCTTTCAGGACAACGTGGTGAGATAGCGACTTTTCCGAGTGCAGTTGCTCAATGTTCCATATTCGCGCGGTCGTGTCATCCGAGCATGTAGCCAGACGTGTGCACGACGGGTTGCATTTGAGCATATTTAATTCCCCTTCGTGCCCTCTATTCCATTGTCAAGTCAAACAGCATATGCTTCAGCCCAACGACATACCTTAGAGTCTGGATAGGCTTAGTTCCGTTGAGAGAAACAATGTGGACCACACGATCACCTCCGCCACTTGCAAACGTAGAGTCGTCGATCCAGTCAACGTCCAGACAACAAGCTTCTGACACGTTTTCTAAGGTCAGTTCTCCCATGGCGAATCCAGTAATACGCTACCTTCATGATTTCGATATTGTCGATGTAGTCTCTTGTTTTTGATGTCCCAGACGCATGACGTGCTGTCCAGGCTTGCAGTGACTATCCACTGGCCCGAAGGAGAGAACTTGGCAGCGAAAATGGGACCCTTCTAGGTATCAGTACAACCCTTGCTAAAACGCGGCGCTCGTCTGACCTTGTGGTGGTCGTCTGTGAGATATGACTTTCCTGCAGAGGTGCAAACTCGAAGTATTGCATCGTATGATCCTATCGCAACAAGCGAGCCGTCAGGGCTCCAGTCGAGAGATGTCAAGTCCGCTTGCGGAGAAACAGCGAGGTTGGCTAACGTCAAGGTCGGTCGCGGCGGGGTGGTTGAAGTGCCTTCATGTGGACCGAACGGAACGTTCCAATAGTTGATCGTGGCATCGCGTGACCTGACGTGTCGAGTCAAATTAACATTGCAATCAATCAATCTACTCAGCGCATACCCTGATACCAGCTGTCCCGGTGTAGTTGGGCTCCAAGCAACGACAAAAACCTGAGAACTCGTCACAATGGGTTATCGCCATACTCACGCGAAACTCACCTCTGCCTTATGTGCTTGTAGCAACCTGACTGAGTCAGAACGTTTCGTTTTTAGTTTCTTCACCATGCTTTCCACGATCAAGTCAGGTAATTTTGTGTCCTTCGGGGTAATGACGGAAGACCCTTGGGATACCAATCACATCGCGATGCAGCCATTCAGCGCGATTGGCGTACCGTCGATCACCATCGCCGCTTGGTTGTCTTCAACCTCCTTTCTAGCCCGCTTTTCGGCACGTCCATCCTCCGTGGAGGGCGATATTGACTTTCGTTTGGCACCAGTCTCGACGACTGGGATGGCGATGGTAGACTCTCCGGACTGCTGCTGCTGCGAAGGTAGCGGCGTCGTCGGAGGTGGGTTAATGGAACACACATGGCGTTCCAGTAGAGAGAAACTGCTCTTGCAGTTCTTGGCGAACGAATCGCCTTTCCAGTGAGCCTCGACTTCGGCGTACAAGAGCGCCTTTCCAAGACGCTCGACAAGTTCTCCGCGCGGGATGTGCTTCTTTATATGATGGGAATGGTCCAACCGACTCTCCATACGTAGCGTAAATGCAGAGTGATGGAAGCCTGGACCAAAGTCAGACTAGGCGAACTAATTGCAGAGCTGCGTACCGGAGTCTTGGAAATAAGCATGTATGAGGCAGTTGACCTCATCGGCAGTGATAGTGATGGGGACCGTCATGGTAGTCCGCAAGGCGACCTTCGTATATGCGGAGTTGGAAAACAATGTACAACGACTGAGTTTTTCAGAATATCGCACTCAGCCACTGAAGTTGCAGTGTCTGGCCGGGATTACTCAGGCTTGTGGACAAGTTGTCCTCCATTTCGCAGCGTTGAATTCTGTTCTGCTGCTGGTCATCGTTGTTGCTCACTCAGTGGGCCTCAGCCCGGAGAGACTAACACAGACCATGCCCCGGCTTTCTTTACTTTTCTTGAGTTCTGTTCACCTCGGGTGATTGAGAGCTCTAGAGCCTCGCCGGCTCCACTGCACCGGTGGCACGTGAGAACGAGCGAGTCCGACGGGCCCGGGTGCCGGCTCATAGATAACGAGACTAGTCACCGTTCGTCCCTTCCCAAGCCTCCTTACCCATGCCTGCGTATACAGATTTCGACATCTCCGACGACGACGATGCTTACGAAGGCCCCGATGCCTACCTCGATGGCGACGATAATGCACTCGAGCTCGAAATCGACCAAGACGATAATTCTACTCACTCGGAAGAACAGCCACGGCAGGGAACAGCGATTGAACAGATCTTGCGTTGTAAGTGTCCTGCTCCATGTCTTTCGAACTCTTCACGCATATCGTTTGTTAGCGTTGTTTGAGCTTCAGCACTTGCAGCCTGGTCATGGCACCGCCGAAAGAACGACCGGTGCTGATAGCGGTGAGATCACCTACGGTGACCTGGTACGCTTCCTGAGGACTGGCCCCCCGTGGGCAGACGAAGATGATGAAGCAGACGACAACGAGTATCCAGGCGGCTCGCATTGGAACAAGCAATGGTACCCTCCCCACACAGAACCTCAGAAGAAGGGGGTCGAGTTGCTCATGAGCGGTGAATTCGGTCGTGTGGGCAACAAACTCAGGTCCAACAAAGGAAGGAGGAACATCTCTCGTTTACTCTTGGATCGGTCTTGCAAACCTGGAGTCACCCAATTCAGGGAGGAGCTAACCAGTGTGCGCTTCATTTAGCTTTAGTCACAGTTTCGTGCTTATGCAGCCCTAGCAACTCATACCCAATTCCAACGGGACTACTGTTGCCTCCCATGGTGCCAACTTATATGCTGGGCAATTTTCCACAGGTGATTAGCTCGTAGCGTACTATCCAACGCCCCGGCGGTCTCTCATATTTTCACTGGATAGACTCATCCTTTTTCTATACGTGCTGTCAAGGTTAGCCAACGACTCAACCCGTCTCTACGTGTCCCTTGAGCTGAAGTGTAGCTGGACAGATTTCCGCCTACACGTATATGACATGACATCGCCACCGGCCAAGTATTTCAGACCCCAGCGGAATCCAAGGCGCAGAACATCGCTCTTCGACCATCATGATCATGACCACGAGTCGACTCTTAAAGTTTTAAAGACCATACAGGGCCACCCAGGTAGATGGACTATCACCGATTCTCATTTAAGCCCCGACAACGAAAGGCAAGGTTTTGATTATACGATATATGCGTTAATGCTAATCATTTCTTCAGGATGATTTACTCATCTATCGTTAGTAACCTCTTCATAAACAATCGCCCTTCACCCCACCCTGATGCGAAATGACAGTCACCTACAGTATATATGACAAGCACGCTGGATTCTTCTACGATACAAACGCCCATCCGTTTTGCAGATCAAAGTCGTCAATCCCGGTCGTTGTGGGGTGTCTACGACGACGACTCCTTTGGTATTTGGAGCTGCAGGTTTTCTGCTGACGGCACAGAAGTAATCGCAGGCGGAAGTGGCCATATTTTTGGTAGGTGTTTTGATCCCGTATACCCACAACCGCTGGAATCGTTCACGCACCATCTAGTGTACGACCTCCTGGCCGATCGCAGATCTGTTAAGATCTTGGCACACACGGACGACGTGAACAGCTGTTGTTGGGCCGATACTGCATCAGGGAATGTCTTAATTAGCGCCTCGGACGATACGTTCGTCAAAGTCTGGTGATCATTCATCTCCTCTTCCTCTTTTGTTTGTTGAACGATTGTGGTCCCTCTCAGGGATAGACGGTCACTCGGAGGATCACAAAAACCATCGGGTGTGCTTGTTGGTCACACTGAGGGGATCACGAATGTCTCTGCCAAGGGAGATGGGAGATATGTCATCTCAAATGGAAAGGATCAGGCACTTCGATTATGGGATCTCCGCAAGATGCGCAGCAGCGAAGAATTTGATACGTTCTCACACCAAAATTATAGATGTCAGAATTACGACTATCGGTAGGGCCTATCATGGTTTGCAGGATGCTCCTTGCTGATGTCTGTGCAAAGATACGGTGAATTCCCGCATCCTGCACGTCCCGCACATCCCAAGGACTGCAGTGTCATGACCTACCGAGGGCATGCCGTTTTACGGACTCTTGTCAGATGCAATTTCAGTCCCGCAGAAACTACCGGGTGCCAATACATTTATTCGGGTTCCGCGGATGGAAGGATTCATGTGAGTGAAGACTGTTTTAGTTCGTTATATTGCAATTGACGGACAACTCTGGAAGATTTGGTCACTGGATGGTCGAATTGTTCAAATCCTAGATCGTTCGCGAACCCTACCAATGTCATTTGACCCATCTGGCCCTGAGTTGGAGCCCCTATCGGGATCCTGTCCAACAGTATGCGTACGAGACGTAAGCTGGAGCTCGAGGGTAATGACCACCACTGCTTGTTGGCAACATTCGACAGCTAATGTGCATTTCAGGAACCTGTGATGATGAGTGTCGGCTGGGAAAGCTCTCAGGTTGGGGGAAGTGTTGTCGCCCGCCATGAATGGAAAGGGCTCTCTAAGATGGCGTATTCACTGGAAGACCACGCGGAGAAGGAACGTTCAGAACGAGCCCATGGGGCAACGACTCGGAAGCGAGCAGCGGGACACCAACGTGTTCCCGGCGCATTCGAAGAAGACGACGAAGACGAAGATTAACGATGTAGGGGTTGAAGTTGACCTGCCTTTGTACACGCACTCTCTGTAAACGCTAGATAGTGTTTCGCATTTTTTGTAATGTTTCAAGCATAACATGGTCACAGCATTACCGTACACTCCACAACCAGTTACCACACCGCCAAATAAGCGCCCAGAAATTAGAATCAAACCATGGCCCAATTCTTCGGCTTTCCGCCAGGGTATTTCGTGATCAGTTCTGCCGCGACCGATCGCTTGTGGGATGTCAACTCAGACGAAGTGGAAGATGGAACACCAATCAACCTATGGCCAGGAAAAGAACAATCACTCGTAGAAGGTACGGGGGGCTAATACTCCACTGATCCGAGAATCCGCGGGCTCATGGATCCATCAAGGCTTGAGAAATCCGGATGCGAACAACCAAGTGCGTACCGAGTCTCTATCATGTTTTTGCATTACTTTGCGATAAGCTTTCCAGCTCATGATCTCGTGTTGCTCACTCGCAGGTGTTTTTCATCGATACCTCAGGTGCTTTGTGCTCGCGGTCATCGGGTCATGCGATCGACGTTGAGGGTAAGGCCAACCCAATGTCAGACAAGATAGCGTGTTGACCGACTTTGCTTTACTCAAGGAGATCGCCTCGTGCTGAGACACAGGCGACCGGTTTCCCAGCCTTACCCTAATGCATATTCCCACCCACTTCCACAATTCTCGTACAACGGAGACACACAAGAGATATCCGTGTCCTTTTCGTGCGATCCCACATACCCACCACCTGGAAGTGCTAGTTCAAATGCGTGGCGAAGGAGAAGATATGTCCTATCTTCTGTTCCAATGAGGAAACCCAAGTCTTTTATCGATAACGCTTCAGCGTTTCTGTCGGCAACCGTTGCGGTTCCGTTTTCGTTTATCGCCGGAGCTGCATCTGCACAGCCGAAGAGCACGCCGGAAGAAGTGTTTGGAGGGGGCATTGATTTGGCGGAGGATGAAATGTTGGAACAGGATCGCGGAGAAGAGGGTGAGGTGGACGACTCTCTCGACCCCCAGAGATCCCTCCGTATTCTTTCGATCGATCAAGCAGACGCACTACCGCCCAAAGGGACGAACGCTAGGAAACGTAGGCAATGGCAGGTCTTGGCACTCCGTCGATCTGTGGCTCACCGTCGTAACTTGACTCGGTGAAGGAAATGTAACATCGTTGTTCCATCATGTATGTATAATTACTTGTCACGCTACTTGTATCTCAGGTCAACGTCACTATCACTTATCAACGTTTCAACCGCTAGCAGAGTGATATCATCATAGTCGATTCGGAATCGATAACGGCTCGTGTGAACGTTTTCAGCACGTTGCCTTTTGAGCACTTCAAGATTTCTCATGAACCCACGTGCAATGATAATTAGGACCACCATAACTCTCTTGCCAACAGATCGCTCAGTACTTTCCCAGCACGGCTTCAAGTGACATGAAGAGCCAGGTAGCATTATGTGTCTCTATCACCTTGGCTACAGCAGCCGCTGGCGGTCAGCAACAACCTCTCCAAAAAGGCTCTGCGGAGACGGTGACATGGCTATCGAAATATGGACAGCAAATCGACCAACCTTTCTCGGGGCCGTTGTCTTTCTCGCATGCAGAATACGCACGTTGTCTTGAGAACGAATCTGCCACCTTTGACATTGCTATCCTAGGCATGCCATTCGACACTGGTACATCTTATCGTCCTGGTGCACGCTTTGGACCGTATGCCATCCGCTCAGGTAGCAGGCGCCAAAGGCCGGCTCGGGGCTACACATTAGCGTGGGGGAACAACCCTTACGAGCAGGGTCTGAAAATCCTTGATTGTGGAGACGTACGTCGAGCTCGGACACGACTCGGATCTCGTTAACCCAGTATCCAGGTCCCTGCCATCCCCTTTGACAATGCACTTGCAGTAGACCAGATGGAAGTCGCGTATTCTACACTCCTTGCGAGGCCGCTCGCATCAGACCATTCCGTTTGGCCCCAGGGAGCCTTTCTGGCAAAAGATGGTCGCGAACATCCGAGAATTATCAGGTAATAAGGACGGTCATACTATGTCTTCCCGCCATTCCCTCACACGATAGTCCAGTCTCGGCGGTGACCACACCATTGTGCTTCCCATTCTGCGTGCGCTCAATAAAGTTTATGGGCCTGTTTCCGTGATTCATTTCGATGCCCATCTTGACACATGGGGCGGATACCCCGGTGCTGTGACGGATCAGTCGCAGATTACCCACGGCACGTTTTTCTACGTCGCGAACGAGGAGGGTCTGGTCGCCAATTCTAGCATCCATGCTGGCATTCGGTGCAAACTTCAAGTGAGTACTACGGAGTACCCATGAGAGTGCTGGACTTTTTTGATGGAACGCCTTGAACTAGGGTATGGATGATATCGAGAACGACGAATCAGTGGGATTCCATTTCATAACTAGTGATGATATCGACAATTATGGCGTCACGTCCATCATCGAACGGATCAGAAAAAGAGTCGGAGATACACCAGTGTACCTGAGGTTCGATTTCGATTTTCAAAACGAATCTGGGACTGACTCTCTCGCACACACAGTCTTGACATTGATGTGATCGGTATGCGTCGTATTTGTCTTTGAGATAGCGTGGACTAATTGTTGCCGATAGATCCTGGCCTAGCACCCGGAAGTAAGTTTTTCATCTTGTCGCACTCGATCTAAAGTGTTCACTGTAATCGTAGCCGGCACCCCCGAGGCTGGGGGATGGACGAGCAGAGAAGTCAAGCGCATCATCAGAGGTTTAGCCGGGTTGAATTTCGTGTTCGTTATGCAGTGTCTCTTGTTCTCCAAGACCTTATGCTATACTCTTTTCAGTGGAGCGGACGTTGTCGAAGTCGCACCTGCGTATGACCATGGTAGGACTTCACGTTGTTCCAACCCCGGTGATTTCTGACGAAAGACGTGTAGCTGAGATCACTGCTACTGCAGCGGCGGACATTGTCCATGACTTTCTCTCGATGCTTGTGGTTTCGGAGCCACCCAAGCCCACCAATCTCCGAGGCTCGTGGCCGGCGCCGAAGGACGAACTCTGAAGATCGGCGTTCCAAGTAGGGTAAGTACTTACATCGGGTACCCGACTCAGATATCTCAGACCTGGTAGTCGGAATACCCATGACCTTCGAAAACTATGTAGATTTAGAGTACGGTTGTGCCATGTTCATTTCGATGTTGATGGAAGCAATCAAAGTCAACCACTCTAATAATGATACGATACATGGGTATCGGCCCAAAGTCGTACAAAGATCGTCCTACAAAGGTCCGTATGACAAGGGACAAAGTTCGTTCGAGTCGCCACTGGCACTCATTTTCTCCATCAGCCCTTGCTTCCCCATTGACCGACAATACCAGATGGATCAGATTGATACGCCGGGGGGCCGTCGGTGTATTGCACCGAATCTGGAGGGGCCATCACGATGTTATCTCTCGCGGCTCTCGGTCCTCTGACAGGACTAGCGCTCGCTGGCATAGCTGCAATCCGCGTATCGATCGGAGCTGGCGACCGCGTTAGCGGAGGGGGTGTTGCGTTTGAAGGGGCCTGGTAATGTCCGTAATAAGGATCACTGTAAGGGTCGTTTATTGGGGTAGTCGTTCCGTATGCACCCCCGTAACCGGTATTAGCCGGGAGGGTGGGACTTCTTGGGGCATGGTATGGAGACGCATATGGTGATTGAGACGGGTTTCCAGCCATAATGGCTGTGGCGTTGTAAGTATCCGCATTGAATGCACCGTATGAATCGTAGGGTGCGTGGGATTGTTGAACGGGCTGGTCATCTGAAAACACATGAAAAACAGCCCACGAAGGAGGCGAAACAAGACCTACAGGGAGTACTTGCGAGGTTGTGACCATACGCCTGAGGACTGTACGGATCTTGGTTATACTGATTGTTTGAAGCAGAATCGTACATGGGTGCCACCGGAACCATGGGAGGGATGGCAGTGGTGGAAGATGGGGGGTACACGGAGGGGGTGGTGGTGGTAGTGGTATGTGTGCGATTAGTAGCACGACGTTGTGGTCCCGGAAAATAGGATGAAGCATTATTATACTCGTCCACCGCACGAGTGCCAGGGGTAGCCTGGATATACCCAGCATGGGCTCGTGGTCCCATACGAGGACTTGCAGACACGCTCTGGTTATCGCGGTAGGGTACGTTTTCTTCAAGGTATACTTCATCTCCATCTATGCGAGCCTTGAGGGGTTGGGATGGGTCATACTCGTGGAAGGCAGGGAGGCCAACCTCGGGCTGAGCTTGACGAGCCTTGCGATCCGCCTCTGCTTTGACAGCGTCGAGGCGCAGCTGCTCTCCCTCGCCATAACCACTTGAACCGATAGCGGTACCGGGTTTTCCTCCCCATGCGTCACGCGGACGGCGTTTGAGGCAGCATCTGCCCAAGCCAAAGAAGCAGCCGCTGAAGAAGAGAAGAACCCAGGCGGCAAGAGTGAGCCAGACAGCATTGCCGATCGATGCTGAACCGTTTTGTACCGAATTCATGCGAGATTTTGCGACGAAAAAGATGGCGAGGTCAAATATAAATGCTACCAGGGCGACGGTGGCCGCAAAACCGGATATGCAACTGCTGAAGCAAGTCATGGCCATCTCCCGGACGTGGGCGAGAAGGCCGAAGAGGGCAGAGATGGCGGCCAGGCCAAATGCAACGATGTGAAGTACGAGGACGTAGGTGAGCCATTTGACGACTACCTGGGGAATCTGGATGGCTGTTGTGTCGCCGACGAGGGCGTTTACATCTTGGCATGGAGGTAAGGACAGCAGTAGAGCAGAGAGAAGACGACTGACTGAGCTCATACCCGACGGTGGCGTTTGAGCAGGTAGTGGTGGTATCTATGGTAGTGCAATAACCCAACGTGCCAAAGGTTATAACGCCATTCACGTTGTCTACGGAAAGGGAGGCCTTGAGGAAGTACACGGACTTTATGAGAGGTACTGAGAAGGATACGACTGCGAGGATGACGGTCGCAGCGAGGGTGATGAGAAATCCAGGCGTCGCTGGTCTGATGAAGCTCATGATGTTGTGATACGTGAAAGAAAAGAAGAGAGGAGCATGTAATAGTGAGGCTGTGTAGTTCAGTACTAATTGCGATGCCAACACAGGTAGTTCAACGTCTTGCTTTCTCCCCTGACCACCTTCCCGTTGTCAACCGTACCTTTCAATTCGAACCCGTTCTTCTCAAACACCCGCTTGCTCCCCTCGTTCCCCGTAAACGTATACCCTACCATGTACTCTACACCCATCCGTGGAATAGCCCAGCTATTTATTACCGTTCCCATCGCTGCGCTCATAATTCCCCGTCCGTGGTGCGATGACGCGAGATAGTCTGGCACAGTCTCTCAGCATACTCCGCTCTCGAGCCCAAGGCTGTACTTACCTCCAAACGTCCACACGATGCTCGGATCCCCGGCCTCTTTCGCGTTGTTCTCCTCTATCGCTTTCTTCCTCTCATCTGGGTTGAGCACCTCTTCCATCATCGCACGGTGGATCCAGATGTCCCCAAGATAGATGTCTGTACCGTCCGGGAGAACCTCCCTTATGTGTCGGACCGGGCATCCTCCCATCGCTTTCAGTGGACCGTCTGGGTTCAGCCGCTCTTCTTCTTTCAACTCGGCCAGGGTATCGTCGCTTTGCTTCACCATGGCTGTCAACCATTCCTCCGCGTGCTTGTCAAGGTATGGAACTGGCGGTCCTTCTAACCACGTTATCACTTTAGGATCGTTCAAGATGGGCACGGTATACTTGACGTCGCTTAGACGTGGAGGCGTTAGAATGATGTTGTCGTGCGGAGCAGGGAGCCGAAGGAAGGGTTCCCCAGTATGCGGATTGATTTCGAGTGGATACAGTTGGCTGCGTGGCATGGCGAGATTTGTTGTTGCCATACGACGACTGGGTGTCAGTCTTATACTTTCCTGAAGGGATCGAGTCAGGACGAATTGCCTCTGAATAGATTACTGATCGAGGCGATGCAGCGAATCAGGATGAATGGGCTGATAGTATGTCTAAAACAGTATAGTTCTATATAACGGCTGTTCTCCACCACATGGATCAAGGATTATTTGCTTGCCGGAAATGCTTCGCGCGCGATCCTGACAGCAATTTCGACCTCTCCTGTGTTGATGCCAACGCCCTGAGCACCGTCCTCCTTCCCACCGGCCTAGATCGTGATTTCGTCAACTCGCCCAATATGACGTGTTGGTGATGTCCTTACCTTGCCACCTAATACCTCCGTCACCTTGGAGGCCCACGTCCGAGCGTCAAGCCCTTTCGCCCGGACATCTTCGGGCACATAATTCGCGTGGGCCACTTTACCACCCTCCGCGTTGACACTGAACACATACACGGCTTTCCCAAGCTTTTTGCCTTGCGCAACGAGGTTTTGAAGGATCTGTTTTTTTCGCAGCAACGATCAGCTTTTCGAACATCATGGTTTGTCAAAGTAACCCACCTTTGAGTTACCATCCACGTCAATAATCGCAAAGTACCCCTGGGCATCTGGGTTTTCGTTGAAATAAGCGACTAGTGCATCGACCGCCTGCGATAGATTCAATATCTGTTAGTATATCTCGAGGCCAGATGACCTACCGATTTGTTAAGCGCAGCTTCCTTCTCCTTCACCTGCTTGTCGAAAGCCTTTCGGATTGTTCCTAGACGTTCTTTCAATCCGGCTTTGACCAAAACCGAGATGTCCGCTTGTCCAAGTTCCTGGGATGTACGTCGGCGACACATTGAAACAATAGATGATCCGGCTTACCACTGCAAGAACCTTGAGACCAGAGTCCTTCTCGCTCCCTGAGCTGACTTCGAGTGTATCGAGACGAGATTTAAACTCGTTTGCAACACGCGTCGCCTCCTGAGCCTCTTGCCCAGTAATGGCAGTTATTCGTCTGATGCCTTTGGCGATCCCCGATTCCTCGATGATCACAATGTCCTTGATGTCGCCTGTCTTTGCAACGTGCGTACCTCCACAGAACTCGATGCTGGTGCTCCGCCATTTCGGATTCTCAAGATCCTTTGCGACTTCGTCGACATCGTGCCCTAGCACAACCAACCGCACCGGATCTGGGTACGCTTCACCAAAGACCGCGCGAAGGCCAGGGACTTTGTACCCAGAGTTAAGATCGATGTCTTTGCTGTACACCTTGACATTTTTCCGGATCCAATCAACACTCATAGACTCGATCTTGGCAAGCTCTGCGAGTGCAATCTGAGCTTTGTGGGAAAAGTCAAACCGCAACTTCGTGGGGGCGACAAGAGAGCCTTTCTGGTCGATATGATCTCCAAGCACTTCGCGGAGGCAGAAGTTAAGAATGTGTGTCGCAGTGTGGTTGCTACGCAGTGGCCATCGACGGAGCTCGTCGTAAGAGGAAATGACTTCGTCCCCGACGTTCAGCTGGCCATACTTGAGATGACCTGTATGCAAGACATAGCCATTGTACGCCTGGACATTTGTCACTTCGAAATCGCTTGCACCATCGATGACGATGTTTCCGGTGTCGAACTCTTGACCTCCAGCCTCTGCATAGAAACTTGTGCGATCAAGGAGAATGCCAAAATTGGCACCGTCAGAAATGCCGACAGTGGATCCATGAAATTCGCGGTTGTAATAAATGCCCTTCACTATTGCGGTAACATTTCCAAGCACTACAGCAGACGATGAGATTCCTGCACCGGCGTCAGACAGATGAATGGCACTGACGGTATTTGGGCGAATCATCCGTTTTGGGTATTGCATCGTTCTTCTCTAATGCCGCGAGATCATGAACGTCAAGCTTGACACTATCCGCCTTGTCCCTCTTGAATGTGCCCTTGCTCGCTTCCTTCGATCGTTCCTGTGCAGCTTCGAACTCCTTCTCATTGATAGTAAGGGAAAGCTCTTCAGCCATGAGACGTGTCAGATCGACGGGGAAACCAAAAGTGTCGTATAGGCGCCAGACATCGGCACCGTTCAGTATATGGGAGCCAGCCTCCCTTGTACGGGAAGCATATTGGTCGAAGAGCTTCTCGCCGCGATCCAATGTTCGGGAGAAAGATTCTTCTTCCTCATCAAGAATCTCCTTGATTGCTTCCTGCTTCCTTCGAAGTTCGGGGAAGACATCACCCTGGAAGACGATCAGTGCGTCACAAGAACCAAGGAGGGGAATAGCAAACCATTTGTTCAACGACAACGGGCATGAGGGATGAGAAGAACGAGCCTATGGGTGCACCGAGCTTTTTTCTGACATATCGACAGCCACGGCGAAGGATACGTCTGAGAACATAGCCTCGACCAACGTTGTTTGGCACACCGCCATCGCTCAGGGCGAATGAGAGAGTTCGCACATGATCGGAAACGACGCGGTAGGCAGTGTCGATTCCATCGACATCCTCAGCACCAAATTTTCCAGTATACGGTCGTGCACCACTAAGTTCTTGGATCTTGTCCATGATCGGCTGAAAAACATCGGTATCATAGTTGGACAGCTTGTTCTGGAGGACAGAGACGACGCGTTCGAAGCCCATTCCAGTGTCTACGTGTTTCGCAGGAAGAGGCTTGAGGGATCCGTCTTCCTCACGATTGAATTGGATAAAGACGTTATTCCAGATTTCGACGACTGTCGGGTCGTCACCGTCGACTAGATGGGGAACCTCACGACCACCTATTCGATCGACATGTACTTCACTGAAAATGTGGTCAATATGGACTGCAAGGAGTATACGGTGGGTTTACCTGCAGGGACCACAGGGGCCAGTCGGACCCATCTCTACAAGGGCAGGTCAGGTAGAGGTAGGGATGAAAAAAGAGGGATAATACCCCAGAAATTGAACTTTGACGGTATGACATGGGTAGGATCCATGCCTAGATCAAGCCAAGTTTTCATGGCTTCCTCGTCACATGGGATGTTGTTCTGCGGGTCGCCAGCATAGTAGGTGACGTAGAGTCGCTCTTTCGGGATCTTGTAGACTTGAATTAAAAGTTCCCAGCTAAAAGTGATGGCTTCTTTCTGCAACAATAGAAAGATGAGGGGAGAAGCAGAGATAGAAAATGGGTACGAGCCTTGAAGTAATCTCCGAAGGACCAATTGCCAAGCATCTCGAAGAAAGTATGATGGTAAGAGTCCTTTCCGACATCCTCGAGATCTGTGACGAGGTGAGTGTATGAATAACGAGGACATGGAGGGACGATACCATTGTGTTTTCCGCCAGCTCTGATACACTTTTGGCTGTTGTACGCACGCCTGAGCTTGCCGCGCTCTGAATTGGGATCGACGGTGCCAAGAAAGATGGACTTGTACTTGGGACGGGTGAGGACGGTGTTGGGATGAATAGAGGTATGAGACGGACCTGATTCATGCCAGCATTGGCGAAGAGGAGGGTTGGGTCATCGTAAGGAATGGTGGAGGAGGAGGGCACGAAGGTGTGATCCTTGCTGCGAAAGTGCGCAAAGAACTCATCGCGAATTCTACGTGCAGGCCACGGACCGTTGTAAGAGGATGCCATTCTCGAGCGGATGGCAAGTGTAAGTGATCGATAACCCGCCGACGCCCTCATTAACAACTTCTCTTCCAAATTCCAAACTGGGCCGGGTGACTCGGTCACGACAAAATTACGTATTGAGAGATTAGATTAGATAACCACATGGCTGACTCGTGCACGTGCACTCTGACTCTAACTACCTGCCCTGAACGAGATCGATAATCCAGTCAGACGGACAAAACATGACTTTGATCCCCTCACCGAGCTACGGTCCCGGTGCTCGCTCCTACTCCATATAAGATCCCTCACACCCCTTGTAACCCTTAGACATCATGGTGTAAGTCCCCTATTTCACTCCCTGGATCGTCCTCTTGCTCATCGTCGTTCCATCAGTAACTTCACAACCGGTGAGATCGCCCCTCTTTCCCGCATCCGATCCATACCTCATCGTAATTAGACCAAGTTCGTGCCCTCATGGACCGGCCCACCAACATCCGTAACATGAGTGTCATTGCCCACGGTCAGTGTTTTTCCGACATCATCGCCCCATATCGCCCTCTGATCTTACCCGCCAGTCGATCACGGAAAATCCACCCTCACCGACTCCCTTGTCTCCAAGGCTGGTATCATTGCGTCAGCAAAAGCCGGAGAAGTGCGTTTCACAGATACCCGTGAAGACGAAAAGGAGCGTGGCATCACCATCAAATCGACCGCCATCTCTATGTACTTTGAAATGGATAAGGAAGAAGTCGATGTTATCAAGCAAAAAACGGAAGGTATACATTACCATCCACACTTGTATTTCCCACTCTCACCACCCCGTCAGGCAACGAGTTCTTGATCAACTTGATCGACTCACCAGGTCACGTCGACTTCTCTTCTGAGGTCACGGCCGCCCTCCGTGTTACAGACGGTGCTCTCGTTGTCGTCGACTGTATCGAAGGTGTCTGCGTCCAGACGGAAACAGTCTTGCGCCAGGCCCTTACAGAACGTATCAAACCCGTCGTCGTCATCAACAAGGTCGACCGCGCCCTCCTTGAGCTCCAAGTTCAGAAGGAAGACCTCTACCAGTCCTTCCAGCGCACAGTCGAGACAGTCAATGTCATCATCTCAACTTACCATGACGTCGCCCTCGGTGACGTCCAGGTCTACCCTGAAAGGGGAACTGTCGCCTTCGCTTCTGGCCTCCACGGATGGGGCTTCACCCTTCGCCAATTTGCAGGCAGGTACTCCAAGAAATTCGGTGTTCCGAAGGACAAGCTCATTACTAAGCTGTGGGGAGACAACTTCTTCAATCCCACAACCCGCAAATGGTCGACAAAGGCTACGGATGCAGACGGCAAGCCTCTCGAGCGTGCTTTCAATATGTTCGTGCTCGACCCGATATTCAAGATCTTTGATGCCGTTATGAAAAACAAGAAGGAGGCGGCTGATACTATGTGCGAGAAACTCGAGATCAAGCTCACTGCTGAAGACAAGGAGTCTGCCGAGACTCCCAAGGCACTTCTCAAGACGATCATGAGGAAGTTCTTGCCCGCCGGGGAGGCTCTCCTAGAGATGATAGTTATCCACCTGCCCTCTCCCGCCACCGCTCAACGCTATCGTGTCGAGACCCTGTATGAGGGACCCATGGATGACGAATCGGCTATTGGCATCCGTGATTGCGACCCCAAGGCACCTCTCGTTCTCTACGTCTCCAAGATGGTTCCCACATCCGATAAGGGTCGCTTCTATGCGTTTGGTCGTGTCTTCTCCGGAACTGTCCGCGCCGGTCCCAAGATTCGTATCCAAGGACCCAACTACATTCCTGGAAAGAAGGAAGACCTATTCGTTAAATCTGTTCAACGGACAGTGCTAATGATGGGTCGCTATATCGAACCTATCGAGGATTGCCCCGCCGGTAATATCATCGGTCTCGTCGGAATCGATCAGTTCTTGCTCAAGAGCGGCACCCTTACTACTTCCGAAACTGCTCATAACATGAAGGTCATGAAGTTCTCCGTTTCGCCTGTCGTTCAGGTTGCAGTTGAAGTCAAGAATGCCGCTGATCTCCCAAAGCTTGTTGAGGGTCTCAAACGTCTCTCCAAGTCCGACCCTTGTGTCCAGGCTTGGATTGCTGACACTGGTGAGCACATCGTTGCGGGTGCTGGGGAGCTCCACTTGGAAATTTGCTTGAAGGTCGGTTGTGCCACTTCTGTATTATTCACTCCTTGTTTAAAGATGGCCGTAGGACCTGCAAGAGGACCATGCGGGTGTTCCTCTCAAGATTTCGGACCCCGTCGTAGGTTACCGCGAGACCGTAAAGGCGGAATCTTCCATCGTTGCCCTCTCTAAGTCACAGAACAAGCACAACCGTCTATATGCGAAGGCTCTCCCGCTCGATGAGGAGCTCACTAAGGCCATTGAGGCTGGAAAAATCAGTTCGCGCGACGATTTCAAGGCCCGCGCTCGCATTCTTGCTGATGATTATGGTTGGGATGTCACCGATGCAAGGAAAATCTGGTGTTTCGGTCCCGAGACTACTGGACCTAACCTGTTGGTCGATGTCACGAAGGGTGTGCAGTACCTCAACGAAATAAAGGATTCTTGTATTGCTGCATTCCAGTGGGCAACAAAAGAAGGTGTCTGTGCTGAAGAGAACATGCGGGGTGTCCGTTTGAACGTTCTGGATGTGACGGTAAGCTCAGCGCAGCCACGCTAGCTATAGCTTTTTAACTCACGACATCTTTAGCTGCACACCGATGCTATCCACCGTGGTGGCGGTCAAATCATTCCAACATGCCGGCGTGTCTGCTACGCGGCCTGCCTCCTTGCCACACCAGGTCTCCAGGAGCCCGTCTACCTCGGTACAGTGTTTCCGATTCTTCGATTAGACCGTGTCTCTGACGTCTGTCTTAGTCGAGATTCAATGTCCTGAGAACGCCATTGGTGGTATTTATAGCACGCTGAACAAGCGTCGTGGTCAAGTCTTCAGCGAAGAGCAGAGGCCCGGAACACCTATGTTCACTGTCAAGGCATACCTGCCTGTCATGGAGTCGTTCGGCTTCAACGGTGACCTACGTTCACAAACCGCGGGGCAAGCCTTCCCTCAATGTGTAATGGACCACTGGGAGATCATGAATGGCTGTTAGTGGTTGATTTTGAGTCGATGTTTTGAATACTGATCTGATGCCCCTCTTAGCTCCTATTGAGAAGGGCAGCAAGCTGGAAGAACTCGTCACCCGTATCCGTACACGCAAGGGTCTCAAGGTATGCGCTGAACTATGACCTCCTTCTCTAGCAGCTCACGTCCGATTCGTAGCCCGAAATTCCTCCCCTCGATTACTATTACGACAAATTGTAAACGTCGTCTAAATGCTGGGGTGCTCTAGAACCAAATTACTATAGCCTAGGAATCTGTTGTTGACTGTTGCGACCCAACAATTTATGTAGTTCTTGTATTTCTTCGTGACGCCTCATCTGCTTGGCGAGGCTTTGAGGCACTTACGACAGCCACGAAGGAGAAACCCTGAAGAGCTTCAGCTTGATAAAAGGGAACCAACTGCTGAATATCGATACGGCAGTTAGGCACTGCCAGTGCCCACGACTAACCTTGATTCATGGTCGCTTGCGGTGGCGCTCTCGGTACCGTCTTAGTGAACAAGTCATCATGACTCTCGAGCTCATTCGGCCCGTGACTCATGAGTTTGGCGTGCTCATCTGCAGATTCCGATAAAGCCAGGACACCCAAGTGTGAGCGAAAACCAAAGCATCACCGCTAACAATCTCTGAAAAGATGTCAAGTGTTGCTGGCTCCGATCTAGGGACTGTACCAGGCATCCAGGCATACCTTACAAAACATTCCGAGTTCGCTGCTCACACGGTCGAGAAGCTCTCCGGGGGAACAGGCAATTTCACGTATAGGATACACCTCCTCGGAGCTATCGACGGATGCAAGACTCTTGTTTTAAAATACGCACCTCCATATATCGCTTCGTCTGGGGGAAGTTTTCCGTTTGACCAAAAACGCCAGGTAACGATTGACCCGTGTCGACTCGGAATATCCAGTCATGCTCACGATAAATCAAAGATTGTCGAAGTTCAGGCACTCCGTCTGGCAAGGAGTCAGCTGTCCACCGCTAGCACCCCCACGTTCATCAAAGTCCCTGCTGTCTATTTATTCGACGAAGAAAGCCATGTCATAATTATGGAAGACGCAGGGGAGGATTGTCGGAATCTGAAGGAAGTCCTCATCGGAGAAAGTTTGCCGTGGGCGGTCTCGGAGCAGATTGGAATTGCCCTGGGCAAGTTCATCAGCGGTGTCCATGCTTGGAACCAGAACCCTGACACGGATCTGAACGTGTTTGCAAATAACGAGATCGGGAAGTATATCTCGGCCCTCGTGACTTACGGACGCCTCGAGTCCACGTTGACAGGAAAGGACGACCTCCCCGCACTAGCGGATCCTTTGCTGGGAATCCCTGACGCAAAGATGACGACGATATCGAATCTGGTAGAAAGGTTGCAACGAGCCATCTACGCTGCGTCCGCAAGCGATCCCATGACGCACGGGGATCTCTGGCCAGGCAATCTAGTTTTGTCGTTTAAACGCAGAACGGACGGGACCATAGAAGGCGTAGAGAAACTGTACGTCCTGGACTGGGAAATGGCCAAGACCGGGTTACCCGGGCTGGATCTCGGTCAGTTTTGTGCAGAGTTGTACATCCTTTCCGAGTTCTATCCGGCTCGGGAGGAGTCGACTCGGACGATGATCGGGTCATTTTTGGGCGCCTACAGGGAACGGAGGGGGACGGGAGAAGATATCGGGCTTGCGAGAACGGTCCTGAGCCATATTGGCGCGCACGCGGTGGCGTGGACTCCGCGCACAAGCTCCTGGTCTGGGAGAGAGAAAACGAGGAAAGTGGTAGAAGAGGGGGTGGAGATGCTCGTCCTGGGTGAGGAGGGATCTGAGTTGTGCTTGAAAACCAGTATCGTAGGGCCACTTCTCTGTCAATGAAGGACTTGTGGACGTGATGTATAGCAGTTGCTAGTAAGTAGCTGCCGGGTTTGCAATTGAGAATGAATGAGGACACGGACAGGACGACTGTTTCCCGCACTGGGGCGGACGATCGTGAGTTACTTTAAAATCGTGGCATCCGATTCCGAACCCCGGACTGACCCCGGGCGCCTGCAGCTTAGAGTCCCACACCCCCGCACACTACGGGGAGTGCGTATGAGCATTTCCTCGGACCAACAGTCTCGACTGTTGCATTAGCGTATTGTGTAGGACTAGGCTAGCCAGTTGCTGCATAATGATTTCGCTCGTCCAAAAAAAAAAATCGTGGCATCATATACTAGCTACCCCCGACTCTGTAAGAGGAGGTTCTGTCGAAAGCAAATGTCCAGGCACCCAGTTGCAGGCACCTGCCAAAAACCATTGCGGGAGAAATTTACGTAATCTCGCAAGTTTAAAACCCTATCATTTCTGGGCTTAGTATGCCTCAACCCCTCGGCCAACACCACCTTCAAATACCCGTATGACCGCCTCTTGCCGCTTCGGGGCGTCATCTGGGAAGACGAGCTGCGCCGCCCGCAAATGCTCGACGCGAACAACGAACCATGCCTTCTCGTCATCAAAAACGGTTGCACCACCGGCGTGACCATTGGCCGTGCCACCGGCATGATGTCCTTTGTGCGCGAGTATCCCCAAATGACGTGCCTAATGATGGTATGGTGGACAACCGAAACCCTCCCCAGTGTCTATTCCTGCAGTCCTTCTGGTCCCGTCAATCATGATGGCCAATATAATCGCATTCAAGTCCATCGCCTCGACCAAGGTTAGTTCGCCGCGCGTGCCGCAGGATCACGACAAGTTTGTGATTTTCCAGGTTCCTTGTTACACGGAAGGCGAAGTTTTGCTGCGCCTCACGATCGACTTGTTGCCCAGCTCAAGTACGATAACAAGCGCAAAGTGCTTCTCGTCGTCTGTGATGGTAACATTATTGGTTCCGGCGATGACCGACCTACTCCTCGCATCGTACTTGACATTCTTGGTACGGGTCCCAACCCCGACCATGAGCCCCTGAGTTTCGTCTCTCTGGGCGAAGGTGGTCAAAGTCAGCAAGCCGACGGAGCGCTCGCATCCGGTAATCGCGGAAAGCGAGACTCTTAGAAATCGACCATGCATTCCTTGAACAAGATGTATTGTCGTTTGTGGGTGCAAGAAGTGAAAGCAATGGCTCACGCGCGAGGGCGGAATATAGGTCCACTTCAATTCGCCAGTATTGTTTACGATCGATGCCGATACACTGTGGATCTGTTCTCTCTGAACCGTTTGATTTCTGCGTATGTTCCGTCCGTTTCTATCACGCCAACTGATACTCACTCGCCCTTTTGAGTATGGTCCACGACAAGAATGTACTCGGCGTCTGTGATGAGACGACGCTCGCCAACGCCAAGCACTCCATCATCATGAAAGTCTACGAATATTTTATCTCGCATCATATGGCTAATGCTTTCGAGTCATCGTTTGGTTCTGTCGCCTGTTTGCCTCTTTGTGCCACCGACACGCAAAGTCTGTTGATCTCCGACAAGATTATTCACAGAATCGCGTTGCAAGGGTACTATCAAGCGGATACTAACTATCCACTCGCTGTATGGAGCCGCTGGTGAAGTTGGATGTCATGGAAGGCTTTGCGAAGGAAAAGGTCGAGCAGATCAAAAGTCTATCGGGCTTACGGGAGATGGACACGGTCCTCGGAAACCACAAGGTAAATTTCGAACATCATCCTTCGTGCTGCTGACACGCACAAGTGTTACATCCAAATGATCTCAGATTATTTCTAGAGCCCCGCGCGCTACGTCGCTACATGGAAACGAGATGGACCACGAATTCAGAGATCTCCGATTGTCTTCCCTCCATTCTGCGAACCTCCATTGGTAAGTAGGTATGTAACATATTCATACATCCCCATTAGCCTGAGGCTGACACGGATGTCTTCCCTTCCTCGAGAACGTGCGGCGGCATATGGGGCATGTCCACCTCGTCAACTGGAGATGGACGGACAAAATATGGCGTACCATCGCCCGCCGTTGGATGGGCCGCGAGTGACAGTTCGGCCAACCGCACGCCATCAACTCTGTGCTCTCCCCCTCAAGGTTATGCTCTCTGCGGAGGTGCATGGCGACGAGAGCGTGGTCCCCGGCGGGGAGGGCTGCACCACATTGGTAGCCTGGTTCAGTTGGCAACTGACAGACAGGTGGGTGTTCGACTGCTGCGGGGAGGCTCGCCAGCAATTGCAGGACGAGCTGCCAGTCGATACTGATGACATCAGATCAGCGCTGTGTTGGCAGAATCCTGGAGGAACAGTACATACGGCTGGTTTGTGTTTTGCTGCGGGTTCGACATCTTTGGGAGAAAACGGTTGTGATTTCTTGGCATGGTTTTTAAACTCGGGGAAGCCAGCCCTACCAATTCACCCACACTGCAGAGACGCGTCCTGGCGCCATGATGATTATTAGTTTTATTTGCTGCGGAGCTCTCTTTGATGAGCGGAAGTCGATTGTGCCCAATGTCGAGGGTCTGTCTGGACCAATCAGATCACAGATAGACCTTTCCAACTCCGAATTGCGGAAGACTTGAACTGATACCGACAAAGACAATCTGTGACTTTGATGATGCAGTCGACCCATTTGCTGTACTTCACATACCCTCCGAGCTACTAGGGAATATGCAGCAATTCAGGAAAAAAAGGGACAGGTTAGTATGAGGCTGCACACACCTTACACGAGTACGCCCCAGGTGGATATGGGTACACCGTATGTTGACCTGCTGTCGCCGTTGTGCTCATCGCCATCGCCCTCCCCACCCACTCGTCTCCCTGTTCGCTCTCTGTTCGCCGTCGCCGTCGCCTTCCCACCGTGATCGCATCGTTGCCCACTTATTGCATCAAGCACGGCGTGAGGCGACCGCCGCGTGCTCCCGCTCTGACGAGAGTGCACGACGGTCGCTGTGCGTTGTCGCCTCGCCCTCTTCCACCATCGTCATCGCCGCCATTCCCGGCTCAGCCTCACTGGCGTCACCGCCACATACTTTTATTACAATATCCACCGAATCGTGAGCCCTCTCGCTCGCCCAGCGCACCAATATTGACCCGAGCGCTGTAACTGTGCGCATGATCAACGCCGTCGCCGTCCCTTCCTCAAGCTCACTCTCGACTCACGCGCTGAAACGGCTACCAATCTCGTTGTAAAATATGGAACAGCGCGTCGCACAGTGCTGCCACCTCCATTGAGGTATACGGCCATCCCGGCGTGTCAAACGATACTGCAAACACCTTTGCTCGTCGTTCACGGCGCGCCCATACTGTGACGGCTGTCATCTGAAATTGTCGCCCTAGGCGACTCTTGACGCCGTCGTCTCGCGACAAAGCCAGCACTGACCTTTGGTCTCGTCGACACGCTCGCGTCGCCTCTTGTCGCCTCTGGTGACCTTCCACAGCGTGACACTATTATCATCCACGCGTACATTGAAACGGTTGCAACACAGACTCGCGACCACGACAATTATGCATCCTTCGACCCTGGTGCACACAACCGTGACAACCCTCCCTCTCGCTCTCGCCACCTCGCCCCATCAAGACTACAGATTGGTCATGCGAAGGGGGTCCCAATTCGGAAGGCGAGGCGGGAAGACCCGACTCGGAAGGGGTGCTCATCGGAACTCGGCGAACCCAGAGAAGGGGTAGACGACGATTGTCGGCTTCATAGAGGACAGCATTGCAACTGACATGCGCTCTTGTTCCGCCGAGGGTGCGTGACGGTTGCCACATGTTGTCACCCCGCTCTCTCGCTCTTTCTCTCCTTGTCGACTCCCAAGCTTGCACTCTCCCTCTCCCTCGCCCACACGGAAGCAATGGCCATCCCGACAAGGAAAATGATGACAAGGACGACGAAAACGAGGACGAGATAAGATGACAAGACGATGATGACGACGTCCTTACCCTGGGCCGCCTGCCCATCCTTGTCCCCATCCCCGTTCTCCCCCCGGGCCTGTCCTCTCGCCCCAGCGCGACGATGACGACAACTCGACAACATCGACGTCCTTACCACCACTGTCCTCATCCCCAACTCCCATCCCTGTCCCCATTCCCCCCTGTCCTCTTGCCCCAGCATGCAGAAGCGACCACACAATGTGCACGATTGTGCGCGTTGTGCAGTCGCTCTGGCACGCCACCCCCGTTTCTGTTCACCCATCCACCCCCGCCATCCCCTCCGAGTCGCTCGTAGATGACGACCTCACCCGGCCCACCAGCATCCTTGTCCCCGTCTGCGTTCTCCCTCCCATTCTCCCCCAGTGTCTCATTGTCATCGCCCACACCCCCACAACCATCCTTGTCTCCAAGACGGCAACGCCCTTACCCTGCTGTTGCCCTCGTCAGCATGCAGGAACGTCCGCACAATTGACGCACACAATCCCCCGTACCTGCTGTGTAGGTGTGCTGCAATAAGGAAGAACACGGGCACGGGTATGGGTCAGCATTTGCCAACCCGTGGCCGCGGGTACGTGTACTCGTGGCTCTTGTAGCGTATCAAGGAACACTTTCCCCGTGCCAACCTGTACAAGGTCACGGCCCTAGTAGGCGATGCGACGTGGGTGAGTGCGAATGCGTCGCGCCAGCCTGGAGTCTATTCACCCTGCCGCCGACCACAAGCGCGCTTTTTGTTCTCTTTCCAAGCACCACCCCACACCCGGGCCGGCCATAACGCAGCCAAAATCACTTCGCCAACAGGAACAGGTCAGAATTGGCCGATCAAGTTCATAATGAGCTTTGGTAGAAACAGATCGTCGATGAAGGGAGATGCCTACATGTACACCAGCTACGTCGAAGTGCCATGAAATGAATTGCGATTAGCTAGAGAGTAACATCGATACCCTACTTCAGGATCCTATTCGATGTCCGTAACCACCATGCTGCAACTCTTGTCAAAGTGACGAACATAAGATAACTTTCCTCTCGCGCCGTCCACCACCCAACCGCTGTATATGTGATGCCCATGATTCTCCACTCCGCCCTGCAGCATGGGCGCATCGTCGCGGCCATAAAAAACCATGCAGCTATCTCCCGTAGCATCGATTGCGAACTTCGAGACCTCCCATTCCATACTAACATCTGCCAATAGATCTATATCTATCACGGCCACCCCCCTCGCGTATCCTTCCCTAGACATATTCCAGTGGTAGGTCCTCGGATCGCCTTGGGGTGGGTGTCCCCTCACGACAACGGCAAGCCTCCTGATGGTGATGGGCGAGACACCGACCGAAGATGGCTCATGCAACGTCAAATCGACGCAGAGGGCGTCGTGAGGAGGACCCTCTCGAAACTCCCGTTCTAGCAGCCTCACGTTAACGGTCCCATTGTCGATGAAGTCGACGACAGAATTCCGTATGACGGCAAAGTCCGCTCGTTCGAATCGACTTTCGAAAATTCCTTCGTGAGAGAGGCGGAGGAGGCCCATTCCATTTTTGACAAGAGGCTGCTCATTGGGGATAGTGAAGGCTTGCACAACGATGAGTTGCTCCTCATTCTGCTGATAATAGTCACGAAAAATGATTATGTGTGTATCTGTGAGGGCAATGGTTGCGCCATGGCGTTGTGGTGAAGCAGCATTCATTCTATGCCTCGTTTGATCCTGAGGGTCAATGAGTGCTATTCATGACATATTGCATATATTGTATCCCACATACCAACGCAGGATTGAATGGAGGAAAATCATAGAATGCCCCAGTTGACGTGTCAAACACCAAGGACGGATCTGGCAGATGAAGAAACCGTGAACGCTGAGGTAACAACTCGGGTACGAAGTCTTCATAAGTTCCTGCAGAAATGTCGCTGGGAATTTTGAAGGTAATGGGACTGCACGGCAGTCCAGACTCTTCATCCCATGAAAGTTCCAAGAGAGTGCTGTCAGTTATAGATGATAAGCACTGTAGTGCATAGATCCGTACAAGAAGACGTACCACCGATGAGGGCTGTGCATGGTTGTCATACATACGTACGCGACCCACTGACCTTCCCTCGACATCGTTGAAAAAATGGACCAGAAAGCTACTGACTCCGTCTGCTTCCATAGAACCTGCGGGTCCACGCGTATCTCTGCATCGAGATGGGTGTCATGCAAAACGAACTGTTGTTTAAACTGGCACGCGATAAACCATCGACCACCGATGAGCTGGCCATAGTTGCCGCTAGTGATTCCATCGTAAGGAACCTCGACGAACGACAAGACTCGCAGTTGCAACGGGTCCTGAATCCACGATTGTGCCAATCGCTCTGATTTGACCAGCGCCCGGTCACGAGAAGGAACGGAACGCAACTCGGGCGGAGGCATGAACGTGTTGGCACGCAGAGCCTTCCAAATCTCGGCCTCGTCAACTATGGCACGGAACCACTTCGAAACCTGGTAAAAACAATCAGGACCCATTGAGACTTTGGGCTCTGCATCTGCGGCAATGACAATGGAAGATAAACTTACGGACTGCCATCGGACGACGTCTCGGGCGCTCGTGTAGCAGAGAATCCGGCAAATGAGTTCTGTTGGAAAGACGCACTGGAAGTTGGTCATGTCTATCGATGGAGTCCGACTTGCCAGCAGTATAGTACCTTTAAATATGCACGTTGGGCAGCCCTGTGACACGCCGCTAAGCCCTACATATTTGACATCGTTGCCGAATTCCTTGGTGTATAAACGTCTGCGCTCAAGAGTACCCTTACCTACAAGACGAGAAGGAACTTTACACTGTTTTCCTTGACCCCGACGGTGTCGTAACGAGTCACGGCCTCGTCAAGACTCTCTCTTCTTCGCTTGGATATCTCTGCCGCGACAACTTTGCACAGTTTCCCTGGACCCCGATGGTGCTTTAGACGACAGAACACGTCTTCTGTACGCCGGAACTGGTTGCACATTCGTATACCGGCTCGAGCAACAATGTCTACACCGCCATTCGTGGTGAAGTGTTCCACCTCAGAGGTCGCAGCGACGCACGAGCGGGTCGTCGACGTAATCCCTACGAAACCGATTTTTTTTGCAGCAGGGTGGTTTGGATGCTGCTAACTTGTTCCCTGTCCAGGTACGCTGTAAACTTTTAGTTTCTTTGGTACTCATCATTTTTGTAGGTCGGCGCCTTTTGCAATTGTGTATCTGGCTCCGTTAGTCCATGGATACAGCTTCCCTCGGCCAACACGACGGATCCTCATGCCCATTATCACGACTTCCGTGAAAATACCAATGATTATCGTCCCGTCTGGTATTACTTCAAGAATATGACTGCCTTGTGTGGAAAAATCGCATTGGCTATATGGGATACACCCTTTTGGAGATATATAGCATGACAAACGTGGGTTCCTCCCTTGGTATCTAAAGCGGCCTCGTCTACGATTTGCAAACAGTGAGGTGGCTCTCGGTGACATCAATGTGCAGTTCATGCACAGCTCGCTCGTCAATCTATTCAAATAAAGCTCTGACCAGGATCTCGCGAACGCGAACGACAACCTGAGCATCGATTTCGGGACGCTTGCCGCACAAATGACGTGCCTAATGATGGTATGGTGGACAACCGAAACCCTCCTCAGTGTCTATTCCTGCAGTCCTTCTGGTCCCCTCAGTCATGATGGCCGATATAATCGCATTCAAGTCCATCGCCTCGACTAACTTTAGTTCGCCGCGCGTGCCGCAGGATCACGGCAAGTTTGTGATTTTCTAGGTTTCTTGTAACACGGAAGGCGAAGTTTCGCTGCGCCTCGCTATCGACTAGTTGCCCAGCTAAAGTACAATAATAAGCGCAAAGTGCTTCTCGTCGTCTGCGATGGTGACATTATTGGTTCCGGCGATGACCGACCTACTCCTCGCATCGTACTTGACATTCTTGGTACGGGTCCCAACCTCGACCATGAGCCCCTGAGCTTCGTCTCTCTGGGCGAAGGCGGTCGTCAAAGTCAGCAAGCCGACGGAGCGCTCGCATCCTGGTAATCGCGGAAAGCGAGACTCGCAGATGGTGATCATCCGTTCCTTGAACAAGATGTGTTGTCGCTTGTGGGTGCAAGAAGTGAGAGCAATGGCTCACACGCGAGGGCGGAATATAGGTCCACTTCAATTCGCCAGTATTGTTCACGATCGATGCCGATACACTGTGGATCTGTTCTCTCTGAACCGTTTGATTTCTGCGTACGTTCCGTCCGTTTCTATCACGCCAACTGATATTCGCTCGTCCTTTTGAGTATGGTCCACGACAAGAATGTACTCGGCGTCTGTGATGAGATGACGCTCGCCAACGCCAAGCACTCCATCATCATGACGCAAGTCTACGAATATTTCATCTCGCATCATATGGCTAATGCTTTCGAGTCATCGTTTACTCCTGTCGCCTCTTTGCCTCTTCGTGCCGCCGACACGCAAAGTCTGTTGATCTCCGACAAGATTATTCACAGAATCGCGTTGCAAGGGTACTATCAAGCGGATGCTGGCTATCCACTCGCTGTATGGAGCCGCTGGTGAAGTTGGATGTCACGGAAGGCTTTGGGAAGGAAAAGATCGAGCAGATAAAAGTCTATCGGGCTTACGGGAGATGGACACGGTCCTCGGAAACCACAAGGTAAATTTCGAACATCATCCTTCGTGCTGCTGACACGCACAAGTGTTGATATCCAATCAGATGATCTCAGAATATTCCTAGAGCCCCGCGCGCTACGTCGCTACTATATGGAAACGAGATGGTCCACGGAGATCTCCGATTATCTTCCCTCCATTCCGCGAACCTCCATTGGTAAGTAGGTATGTAACATATTCATATATCCACATTAGCCTGAGGCTGACACGGATGCCTGCCCTTCCTCGAGAACGTGCGGCGGCATATGGGGCATGTCCACCTCGTCAACTGGAGATGGACGGACAAAATATGGCGTACCATCGCCCGCCGTTGGATGGGCCGCGAGCGACAGTTCGGCCAACCGCACGCCATCAACTCTGTGCTCTCCCCCTCAAGGTTGTGCTCGCTGCGGAGGTGCATGGCGATGAGAGCGTGGTCCCCGGCGGGGAGGACTGCACCACATTGGTGGCCTGGTTCAGTTGGCAACTGACAGACAGGTGGGTGTTCGACTGCGGGGAGGCTCGCCAGCAATTGCAGGACGAGCTGCCAGTCGACACTGATAACATCAGATCAGCGTTGTGTTGGCAGACTCCTGGAGGAACAGTACATACGGCTGGTTTGTGTTTTGTTGTAGGTTCGACATCTTTGGGAGAAGAGACAGTTGTAATTCTTCTTGCGCGGGAGGCATGGTTTTTAAACTCGGAGGAGCCAGCCCTACCAATTCACCCACACTGCAGGGACGCGTCCTGGCACGCATAGATGATATGATCTGCTCCTGAATTTTGAGTAGGCTTTCTTGGGAACGTGTATCCCGAAACGGGTAGGTAACACAGCCTTAGAGGCAATGCGCGTTTTGAAACAGGCTGGTTTCACGGTTTGCCTTTCGACGCAGCAACTCATAGAGGGGCTGGTCACCAGAGTAGAAGCCGGCCGCTTTCTTCGCCACAGATCAGTGACCGCGCCGAAATGTGCCGTAAAGTTTAGTAGGATTCTCGCGACGACACAGGCACAGTTGCGAATATCTCACTCTCGCCATTCATCTATACACGGCCAAATCTGATAAAGGCGCATCAATTGAGAGATGGAAGAGATGGAATTGTGTAACGGACAGAAAATTCGTCAATGAAACCGTCAGATCAATTCCCTCACACAACAACTACACCTGGTAGAGAATCAAGGATGTGACTTTGGGGGAAGATAATATGCGTGGCCCCCCGACGCGTGCGTTGCGTCGCTCTGCGCATTTGATCTCTCTTGAACGTCCTTTGCGGCCATCTGAGGATGTCTCGTGCGCTCGTGCGACAGAGAATCCGGAATGAGTTCTGTTGGAAAGACACTGGTCCAAGTTGGTCATGTCCGACACCAAGGTGGCAAGGTCCTTAGGTCCTTCCGTTTTGGTGTGCTTCTCACGAGCATCGGAATCATCCGATCACCAAAACGAAGTAGACTGCTGACCAATCCATCCAAAAGAGGTAATGCTGAGGCCGCATCAGGTGTCCATGCGCTTCCTAAAACGGAACGCCGGGTATCGTCGAAGGCCGAGTTAGCGGAACGGTATCTCGGCTTACTGATCAATCGATCACTAGCACTAGTCGCACCTTAACACTCACCTGGTCCGTTATGATCCCATATCTCGCCGAGCTACCCCCAGAAATATACTCCGGGATATTGGCACTTGTGCCTCGGAACGAACGGCAACAAACCACCCTCTCGCTCACCAGAGCTATCCCACGATCCCCAGTGCCTCTGCATCACTTATTTGAACACATCCGTCTCAAGTCAGCGGAGAGTGTGGTGCAGCTGTATCGTCGACTGCGAGGACGTCTTGAGGAGCCGCGGTGGATCCAGGAATTCTCCCTTGAAACGTGGAGCGTCGACGCAGAGGTGGTGGTCAACCTTCTGGCTCTACTCTCGCGGCTGTCCAGCATCACACTATTTGTTGGGCCGGATTTTGCCCCAGAACATCTGAAGGAGATACTGGAGAAGCCAAGGCAAACGTTGCAGTACATCTCATTCCGTTTTAGACCCTAGTAAGCCAATGGCGATTTCTAGACCAAGGCCATTCGTTGACCATTGCGACCTCAGTGTGCAGAGGGCGACATATTATCAGTTTCTCAAGGTGAGAAAATGAAAGTCAGTCCAAGTACGGTCGTCGCTCACTCGACAGGACATTAGGGCGCATACTTTGACATTGCTTTGGAGGTCCTATCTCGCTGGCCGAGGAGTAACCTTCCTACCTTGTCGATTGTACAGGACCCTCTGGACGCGGAGATAGCTCGAACACACCATTTTGCACAGCCGCTGGTGTTCTTCCGTCTGGACCCACTCAAGACGTTAGCTTGTTCGTCGTACCTCCGATCTCTGACAAGTTTGCGACTGCGAGTTCCGTCTAGACAAGTCGCCCCTTTTGTCTATGGCTCACCTCTTTCCATACCCGAACTCCGTATCTTGGATTTATCGACATGCAACATCCGATTGACTGACGTGGAGGCACTGGCGGCGCGGTTCCGTCAGTTGAGGCATCTGATAGTGGACGGATGTGATATTGCGTCTGGAGACGCGCAAGAGAACGAATGGGTCAACATCGGCAAAACTTGTGGACTGGCGACTGTCAAAGCGGCCAGAGAACGGGAGAAAAAGCTCAAGACTTGGCTAGAGGCTCACGCGGTTCGCATGAGCCCGGGCGCAGAGGTCACCATTGCACCCGGCGAAGAGGTTCCTGCACCCAGACGCGCCCGTGCAGGTCGTCGTGGATTGGCCACCGCAACGATATCGTTCCGGGATCCACCAGAAAGAACGACAGTCTCTGCTGTTCGAGCGCCAAACGTAGTGATCCCAAAAGTTCGTGTGGTTCCATTGGCCCCAACCCTCTGCTCCTTGAGTACGACTATAAGTACATTGCACAAGGACAAACACGACGCCATTCGAGCCCGATTCGAGAGAGGCTGGGACGAGGGCCTTGGACAACTCACGGCTATACGGAATAGATTATATCAGTCATGGAGAAATGGTGTGAGAATGGTGCACATGGCTGGTGACCAGGGCACAGAGGAGGGTTTGGAGGGTTTGGAAAACGTTGAAGGTGAGGGCGCGTTCTACGGACGCGATGGATCCCGGAATGTATGGTCTGTACCGGTACTGTGTCTCGCAGGTGGAGATCCCAACTCTGACCAGCATGTGGATGGATGTGGCCATACAGCAGCTAGTTGCGCTTGGCCAGATGGTATCTAGGAATGCATGTACACACTACGAAAGCAGAACGGAGAGTTAACCGTTACTCGCGAGTGCTCGAGTCGTGCTGAGGGTTGACCGACAATGTTCTCAGCCAGTCGGCTTCCTTCTCCATCTCTTGTAGGGACCGTGGGGTTCTATTCTCGTCGGCGTCGACCTTCAGTGGTTGGGACCGGCCATCGACGCTATTCGCGGTCGTGAAATGCAGAGGAAGAGATGCTTCCGACCGTTCCAAAGCGGGGTAAATGTCGTCCATGTTGTCGGAGAAGTAGTCACCCTTGAACCTCCGGGGCAGGATATGGAAGTGAACGTGGGGCACGGACTGCCCTGCGGCTCTGCCGTCCTAAATATGGACGTGAATGGACTCGGGACGGCTGAATGAGCGATGGAACTACCTGACACGCCACGGTGAGTGAGTCTGCACTGTACGCCTTTTCGATGACACGACCGACGTGCTGGACAGAGGTGATGAGGGATGTCAATTCGAGCGCGGTGAGGTCGGTCAGCCTCGGGACGACGCGGTTGGGTATGACGAGCACGTCTTGGTGTGGTTGAGCGTATGTGGGGAAGAGAGCAGCGGTGACTCACGGCCTGGCACGATCGGTTTGATGTTCACGATAGCATAAGACAGCGCAGTGCGGTAAAACGCTTGCGTGGTCACTTCAAAGGTGGAGAAAAACAAGGCCATAGGTCCGGTGCACAGCCACCTTGTTGTTGAGGCGTCCGAGACTGACGACATATCCGACCACAACTTGCCCCACCATGGCCAGTCCAACTGAACTCCATTTACCGTCAAACCTCCCATATCCGATAAAGGTCGCCTCTTTGGACGTTAAACAGGGCGATTCAGTGCAGCGCAGCACCCGTTTGCTCAGCTATTCTTTCAAATATCAATCCTCGATACCCGGTGCACGTCCTGAAATCCGATTCGGAACATGGGACAGCCTCCTCGAGGGCACCGTCGAGGCTTGGGCTGTTCGGGTGGGCGACGAAATCTCCCTTCAGAAGTCCAAGCAGAAGCCGGTCATTACCATCCTCGAACCTTGCAAGCACGGCCTCCAAGTCGGTGGTTTATGTGGCATCTGTGGAAAGGATATGACTGCGTGGGTGATCTCTTTGTCTTCTACTACCCTCTGGTATCCATCTATCACTCCAGCTATGACTACACAGGTTTCTCCGACGCATCGCGTGCGTCTATCCAAATGACACACTCCGCTTTCGGTCCAACTGTATCAATGGAGGAAGCACAGAGAATAGAAAAAGAGACGGCGGACCACCTTCTTAAATCCAGGAAGCTGTCCTTGATCGTCGATCTGGACCAGACAATCGTCCATGCAACCGTCGATCCTACAGTTGGCGAATGGATAACGGAGGGAGAAGCTTGGGAGACTAGGCGGACCAAAAAGTCTTCAAAAACTTCCCAAGGCGATAGTTCCGACTCGTCAGAGAACGAGACACCCGAGGCCGACGAGTGCAACCCCAACTGGGAAGCCCTCAAGGATGTTCGCAAGTTCCGACTCGGCCCAGAATCGTTCGGCCTGCCATCATCGAGGGGGTCCTCCAAGGTCAAAGGGAAGCAAAAGGCCATCGAAAATGAGGGCTGTATGTATTATATCAAACCCCGGTATGTGGCGTATCTCCTACCCAAGAATGCCTTGAATACCAATTTGTTGGTTGGCATAGACCAGGCCTGCAGGACTTTATCCGTCAACTTTCCTCGAAATACGAAATGCATGTTTATACCATGGGTACTCGCGCATACGCGGAAGAGGTCTGTGCCGCCATCGATCCTAACGGGAAAATATTTAGTGGTCGAATCTTGAGTCGGGACGAAAGTGGGAGTGAGTGTGCTGTTATTGCGTCTGCGTGACAATCGCTCATATTCCTCAGGTCTTACGCAAAAAAGTCTGCAACGACTTTTTCCTTGCGATACATCTATGGTCGTCATCATCGATGATCGGGCGGATGTCTGGGAGTGGAGTCCAAACTTGATCAAAGTTATCCCTTGTGAGTCTTCCCGTATCTCCCACAGGGCATCAGCTAACGTTTGCAAAAGACGATTTCTTCGTAGGCATCGGTGATATCAATTCTGCCTTTCTTCCGAAAGTAGAGCCACTGGCGCCTACCGTACACACTCCGACGCTCGGTTAGTTTCTCCGTGTGGCATTACCCTCGATTCCTCCTATTCATGACGACCAGAAAAACCGGCCACTTCCCCGGCACCAAGCCCACCAGAAGCACCATCCCCTTCGCCATCCCCGCTCGTTGAGCCCGAGGAGCAAGAACGCGCCGAAATCGAGTCCAAGTCCCTGCTAACGCAAAATTCCTTGGCACTCGAGGCTCAGGTGGAGGAACGACCTTTGGCAAAGAAACAGGAGGAATTGCAAGGTACAATGACCTGACTTAAGAGTTGTTCCCTGGGTGAAATAACTCCACAGATGCAGAGCATACGGCTACAAACAACGTCAAAGTGGAGCATCCGAAGAAGGCACTGCTGAAAAACGACGATGCTGAACTACGGAGATTAGGCACGGTAAGATCAAAATGTCGAAATCGGTGCATTGAGCACATTGAACAGTCCTCTCCAGTTATTGGAGGATGTCCACCGACAATTCTTTGATGCGTATGATCGGCGTTCCCCTGACGAAAGATATAAAAGGCGCAGACCCGAAAGTCAACCGCAATTATCCAAACCTTACGACGTGACAGTGAGTATGCGAGTATATTGTGTCTGATTTGCATTCAATGATCTTGGCAGCGCATCATTCCGGATATGCGGCTCAAAACCCTCAATGGGGCCCACATTGTCTTCTCTAGCGTTATACCCCTTGACACAAAACCAGAGACTACCGAGATATGGAAAGTCGCACACATGTTCGGCGCCCGATGTTACACTGAATTAAACAATTTTACCACGCACCTAGTCGCTGCCAAGGTTTGGTTTTCCAGAGTAATCTGTATTTCTCTTCTTCTGACGGTTCAACATCAGCAGGGAACTGTCAAGGTCGACATGGCGCGAAGACGGGGGGGAATCAAAATAGTCTGGCTAGCTTGGTTCACGGACTCGATAGCATTGTGGCGGCGACAAGACGAGACTCCGTACCTCCTTGAAGAACCCACTCGAAATGCGCCGAGTTTGAGTCCTAACCTTGACCCCCATCCTATTTCTTCGGATCCAGAACCGGATGCTGATGACTGGGACGTTGAACCTGCGCCTTCGGGCAACACAGCCATTGAGCTCGCAGATATCGACTGGAACGATATAAACGATGAAGTCGAGGCAGCCATGAATGAGAGTGACGACGAAGATGATGATGATTTGAGGAGTGAGCACAGTGTGAGGAGTGCCATGGCATCAGAGGATGATGGCATGACTGACGAGACCCGTAGTCGGCCTAGGTACGTCTGTTGCTCACCGGTGACATCTCTAGGCTGAACCGTTGGCATCGCCCATCCAGCCCCAATTCCTCACCTCGATTGAAGCGGAAACGCTTAAGAAGTCGCACCCCATCAGAGAACGGTAATAACGAGGCGCAACAAGATATTTTGCGATCTCCACTATCGAAACGCAAGAAACTGGCTGCGAATCGGACCGGAACATCGAAGCTGAAGGAAGCATTCACTGCCGATGAAATTGCCACCTCACGGCAGCTGAGAAGTCGGAGTCCGAGCGTTTCAATGGGCTCCCCCACTGCAAGCCTTCCTAGCCCGGCAGATGAGGACGAAGATGAGGACGAGGACGACTTTCTGGCTCGGGAACTTGGGGAAGACTGGGGATAGCATTGTATTCCATCTTTATCTTTCGTCTGCTGCATTTCTGCTCTGTTGCATTCGATCTAATCGTAGCCTCCTTTGTAATGTCGTGACATTGACGCTTCCTCGGAGTACATGATCATGTCATACTGTTATCCTTTCATCCCATAACGATTACCTTCGCTCTAGATGTTTACAATATAGCTTCCATAGGGTATCGACTGGCTCCCCGGTCATAGTCACGAACATCTCGACGTCGTATGTGGAATCCTTCATGTATGCATTGAGCTTCCTGATGGTGCCGGTGCCACAACGCTTCTCGATCCAGTCGAGGAAATATGCGGTGATAGCATATCCTGCATCCCATTTATCGCCTCCTGATACCTTCCAGTGAGGCGGAGCGTACCCCGCTCTGAGCCTGACGAAATCTATGCCAGACGAAGATGTTAGAATTATGGGGGAAAAGATCGGCAAAAGATTGCACGGCCCTACCTGCAATGCCTTCTATGAGTCCGCCTGGACAGGTGTCCTTTGCATTGTGCTGATAACAGTGCACTACTTCGTGAACGAGGACGCCCAGGATCTCGTCTCGGGCCCGAGAGGCAGAGCGTGCGACGTAGTCGAGGGACATATGAATCTCCTTGTCGGTGTGAGTTCCCATGGTATATGCGACGCCGTCGAAGCATCGGAGGATGAGGGTGATCTGGTTCACGCTTGCGATCAAGGGCATCAGGGTCGTTGTTATCGATCGCACAAGCGATGGTGGTTCACTCACTTCGTAGGAGCAGTCAAGGGTGTATATAACAACTTGTACGAGGCTTCGACGGCTGTCTGGAGGACATCGCGATGAAAGTTGTTCAAAAAGATGGTGGCTCCCTCGTGGTTCAGATCGTCGACTCGGAGTACAAAGTTGGGTATGTTCCACGACGGGAGTGCTGGAGGAGGCATGGCAACTCGAGACAAAGGTATGACATTATCGGCTACATCGCATCTTATTACACTTCCGTAGACGCACGGAGCTAAAAATACCATTAATGATTCTCCAATACATTATAGTCTCATGGTCTGCGGTGAGGTCATTCAGCGAGATATCATCCTATACGTTACGTGACACTGACCTCAAGATGGTGCTGGCCCACATTCAACGCGATGGCCCAATACCAGCAGCTGTTTCCAATCTCAGGACCTCTTCTCTGAGGGCATCCCTGCCCTCTTCCAGCCACTTGCAATACTCGACCGCGCGAAACAAGACGCCGCTCTTGCCCTTTGTCTGCCCGTTGTTTTTCGTACCACTCCCCTTTGGACGGCCCCTCGACGGCAGGTCGATCGTCTGCGTGCCTGCAGGCGCCATGAGCGCAATCAGCTGTGCATAGCCGTCGCGGATGGCGTTACGACGCTTCTGCTCCGACATGATATGGTTGAGACGCTTCTGTGGCGTGGACAAGAGGGGCTTCTGACGTGGCTCTGATATGCTCTTGCGCCTCGCAGACCGTGGACGAGAGCCGCTGTCCGGAGACGACGGGTATTGCAACATTTCCTCGCTCGGGTCACGGGAGGAGTCTGGTTTTGTGGAGGTGCTGGGTGATGGAGGAGAAGTCTGGATGAGCGGGAGGGGCACGTTCACGTTGGGAACGATGGGCGGAGATATGCGGGGAGGGAGTACGGGGATAGATAGTGGTGGATTTGTGAGGTCGTTGAAGGCGGGATCTGGGTCAAAGTCCCAGTTGAAGTTGTCTAGGAATCCGAGGAGGTCGGTTGTCTCGGATGGAGAGAATAAGTCAGCTGAGGGAAGGAGTGGCATTGATGAGGGTGGAAAGAGGCTGGACAAGGCTGGGTCGAAAGCATACTCGAAATCAGCAAAGGGAACGGGAGGTTGAGGCGACGGCGGCAGTGAGGACATGGTCAGAGGCTCTGGAAGACCACACACCGGTCACTTGACCCACCCGGTTACCCGGTCCCGGCCGTATCGGCACTCCGCCACCGCGACCATTTGACAACGTCCGGCGAGACCGGCGTGACTTGTGCGGGACGACCCGGGATGGTAAACAAAAACAAACAGGAATAGCCTTAGAAGGATCTCGCTCGCCCGAACGACCTCGGTCTCGCCACCCGCCCCGCTCCGCAACCCCCATGTCAGCTCTCAGTGAGGCATCTACACCGGCGCAGGACGCGGCGTCGGCCATTGATGCACAGCAACTACACCTCCAACAAAATAACGCCGCGTCCCCTGAAGCATCTACGCGCAAAGGTTGGCTTATCTCTGTATATCCTAGGACCTACACCCACAGTCGGATATAAATCTATCCCTAGCAAAGGCTCCGTCTGTCAGGCGCGCCTGCACCGCCTGTCACACGGGCAAGACAAGATGCAGTGAAGTTCTCCCGTGTCAGGTGCATATCCCCGCTTCCGTAAATTTGAATCGACCATCTCAATCACTTTTAGAGTTGCCTCAAAAGGGGCATCGGCTCGACCTGCGCCTACCCCGATCCTGAGACTGATCATGCAAATCAGTCCCACCAACGTAGGCTTTTCTACACAATGATACCATGACATGCCCCCCTTACATGGTGACCCAGCACCCGGTGTTTCCACGTTCGCCCAAGCGCCGTTAGGCTATGTTCACGGAGCGCCAACGCTGACTCAACATCAATATTACGATTACAACGGTACCTTCACGGGCGCATCATCTTCAACCTTTCGGCCGACAAAACGGCCACGCAATCTCACCGAGGAGGAAGCTGCCGCCATCACCAGAAATTTCAGTCGCGGTGACTTTTTTGTCGGTTCTAGCGCACCCGTCCGCATCGACCCAAGATTACCCGTCAGACTTACTCTGGGAGACGGTGATCACGTCCATTTCAGTATCACCGAGTCCTTGTCTTAGCATGTTATCTCGCATCTCACCTGTATCTTGTTTAGTCCTTGGCTTCCTTCCACATAATCTCGTGTACAATACCCATTTTGCTTGGTGCAAGGGAATGAATGACATCGGACCTCCGCAAGACTGCTGCGGTTTGATTTGGAAACCGCCCGTGGCAGCCGGTAACCTGGGCCTGATTACTGCGATACCTCCGGATGTTCACACTGCGCATACCACTGCCCTGCATTCTATCACACGCTCCTTACCAGTATTCATTATTAGAATCTTTGCCTTTGCCTTTGCCTCCTCACCAATGCTTTCTTTTCTAGCGCCGGTCGCTTTCCTTGCCTTTGTTCTCCTCTTCACCACCCCTCGAGCCCCTTTAGTCGCTGCTTCTCCGTCAGCGTCCCCCGCCCGACGTGCAACAACATGCAACGGCAGTCCCGATCTTTGCAGCCGCTCTTTCGGAAATGTCACTTTCGTCGGTGCTCACGATTCGTACGCTGTCGGAGTCAACAATCGTGAGTGTGCCCCTATTTCTATTGCTCCTCTAACCTGAGCACGTCTTTCAATTACAGTGGCTGCGGATCAGGACTACAACAGTACGTAGCGAACCTCGGACAACCCAGCTTACTGACGTGCTTCCAATCAGTCACCCAGCAAATGAACGATGGAATTCGCATGTTGCAGATGCAAGCGCATAACCTGACCGGCGTCATACAGCTTTGCCACACTTCCTGCGTGAGTGTTTCTCGTCACTAGCTTCCACCGCCTCTCACTGTTTACCAAGTCTCTCTACAATGGAGGACCTCTCTCTACATATCTCTCGACGGGTGGGTCCCGACTTTTCAGCCTAATTATTCAGTAAAGTAAACCAGGTTCGTAGTGAAGGCGTGGTTGGATGCCAACCCCAACGAAGGTGGGACAAGTCCCAGTCGTCGTCGCTCATGTGTTGATGTCGTTTTAGTTCTCTTCCTCTTGATTGTCAATTCTGATGATCTTCCGCCAACTGCGTACGATACCGTGTTCAAGGCTGCTGGGTTGGACACCATGTCATATTCACCGCCTTCGGCGTCCATACCTGCCTCTCAATGGCCTACGCTTGGGAGTCTCATCGACTCTGGAACGCGTCTCATCACTTTCATGGATGCGTCAGCGAACTTTAACAGTGTCCCATACATAATTGATGGTGAGGTCGGAGTCATTCAGGTCCCGTCATTTTCCACTGATATCAGTCTTAGAGTTTACCAACATCTGGGAATCACCTTTTGATGTTACGACTACCTTTGACTGCAGCGTTAATCGTACACAGGGCGACTCGTCGACACAGATGTACCTCATCAACCACTTTTTTGATACGTTGGTTTTAGGACAGCCTGCTTCCGACCCAAGCCTGGCTAATCAAACCAATGCCGTGTCCGGACAAAACTCACTTGGCCAGCAGGTCAGCCTTTGCGTCAGTGAATATGGTCGATACCCAAACTTTATGCTCGTCGACGTAAGCATGTGATGGACAGTATAATGCCTGGTTGAACGCTCACTCTGCTATCGGAACTTAGTTTTACGAATATGGCGGTGGATCTGTGTTCGAGGTGGCTGCCACTGCGAATGGGGTTACATACTCACCGACGTCCCCCATTGCAACCCCGCAACCCACTGCGTCAACGTCGAGCAATAATGGAGTGCGCCCATCTGTCCAGTGGTCAGCAGTAATGGTATTGGTATCAAGCTTTGCGTTCGGTGCTCTTTGCGTGCTTGTGTGATCGAGTCTCGTTTTCTCCCACCATTGATGATGGACCTGGGATTCCCATTGTTGTACGTTCGAGTCCGGATTTTAAGTGGACTTTTGTAGACAGTGCTACGTTACCGTTTTCTTTCTATCCTCCATTTATATATACGCGGCTTGTAAACGGATGGATCAGACTTTTGCTTATTATGTGAGCTGTCATCTTCGTCCTCGGGACTCTCCCCATCTTCTTGTTCGACGGGCTCGGCGCCTCGAACCTTTTTTCGTCCACCTTTACCGACCAGTAAACGTTGCATTTCTAGCTCGCGAAGGGCATAAGATAGCTGGGTATCTCGAAGGAGTCGTGCAGCAAGTTCCTTGAGGAGGTGCTTGCGGTGTTTCTGGGCCACAAAAGTGAAAGGGTGACACAAGGAGAAACCAAAAGTCACGCACGATATTCACCGGGTCTTGATCTTCCGCTGGAGTGGCCTCGTCCTCGTCCTCGTCAACGGTCAATCGCTTCTTTCGCCGCCGCCTTGCTTTCACGGAATCCTGAATCTTCCAACCAAGCTCAATTGGGGCTGTCGAAGCCACCGCATCTTTATCCCCGTCGACAGACGCGCTTTGGTCGAGGAATCGTTGAGCTTGAGATCACGGTTAGCACGCGGTATGCGAGATGGCAGAAAGCGCGTGCTCACCTTCCGCGGTGCCTTCTGCAAACACGATGTGCTTGGGAGGCGCACGACCAGACCTCCGTTTTCGAGAGGTATTCGGCGCGATCACACCTGCGGCACGGAGAGTCTCGAGTTCAGACTCGGAAAGGTGTTCGTCGTCGTCGTCCGAGTCCTCGACCGAGTGCCCAGACGAGACAAGATTGGCAATGTCGGTGAGCTGGCGTTTGATCTTTTCTATTTTCTAGAGAGAGCGTGAACGATGGAACCAGGACGAGGCGTGAAGGAACGGCACCTTGAGCCCGACGGCCTTGATGGTTCGGATGTAGCCCTCGTCCTGGGATTTGAGCAGCTTGACCATGTCCATGGGCATGGCCGTGTTTCCCCTGTCTTTTACGTGTACGCCCTGGACGGTGCGCTCGTTCTTCATGGCAAAGTAGAACTCATCCTTGTTCTTGTCGACCGCTTTTTGCTTGAGGCGCTGGATGCGGTCCTGCTTGGAGTGGTAGTCGCGTGCGCGGAGGACATAATCCTTGTGCTTTTCGAGGATGCCATACTTTGCGCGATGAGCGAGCTGCGAGCGCTCTTTGTGATTACGCCTGTGCAGCGAGTTGCGGAGTGAGGAGGAGGTCATTAAGTATGGGCGGTGTGTGACAGCGAGTTGTGACAGTCAACCTTTTACCTTTTTTTGTACCGCCGGCCCTTCCGCTGAGTCGCCCTTGTTGTGTTGCCTCGTTCAGCTCTGCTATCTCACTCGAAGAAGACTCCGTCGTCCAATTACTCCAAACGTGCGATCGGCTCGAGTGTCTCGAGGCTATTGGGAACGATCTGGAACCAGTAGATGTGGATCATGATAGTCAAGAAGTCGACATTCCGACAACGAACATGAAACTGAACTCCCTCGTTTGCATACCTTGACCCTCGTCTTCTCTCTTACATGCTTTATTTGAACGCGGCATATGACGATGTCCCATACCCAAGAGCTCTTACAACACGCTTCCTTGCCATGCAAGGCAGTGCGCTTTCGACACTCTCGCTCCTCACCCCAAAATTTTTGGCCTATGCGCTTCCGTGCACTGTTCCTCACTTGTCCCAATCTCCGCCGCCTCTCCCTCGAGATTCCGTTATCGGTTTTTGGTGCCTCCTGTCACTGATGCCGCAGATTTCGGACCGGCGATAATACTATTGCAGGTTCCTTCTATTCCCCGACCAGTTCACGATTACTGGAGATGTTACTTCCTTCGGTGCCCTTGCTAAAGATCGTGCGCATCAGAGATGTACGCTGGCTGAGGAAGGGACTGAGTTGCCATGCTCAAGAAGCTGGTGTGCGGGGTGAGATGCGAGTCTGGAGGCAGCGGTTGGCAAAATCAGGCATTAGCCTGGTGGACGGTAATTGGAAGGATATAGACTGAAAATCTATTTGTCGGATTTGTCTGGTTGTAAGTGTATGCTCGTTCTAGCTCTCCTCCGTCTCTAGCGCTTTCAAAACAAACTGAACATCTCTACCGTCTTTCAAAGGTATCTCGCATATTGTATTTGTGCATGAATTGACGATTTGATCACGGTTGTCCGCCGAAAGCCCTTTCCCCGATTGGTTTGACAGCAGCACGACAACTCCGTAACTGTGACTCGGGGGAGTTATTGATGGCATCTTGAACGCCTTGGTCGTATCTGGCCGTATGGGCTGCACGGTAACCCTGCCTGTTTTTTCAGGTTCTTGAACATAGACACTGAATGGCCCGTTCATTGTTTGTGTTCAAGAACCTCAAACAACCCTGCATCTAGGTTGAGTAATTCGACTGGGTTCATGCAGATGCCGTGGCAGGTTGGAAAGCCTCTGTCCGTCCTTGAACAAGATCTGTCCACTTGGCAGACAGTGCAGATTTGATGATATTCTTGCTATCATCAAGCAGGAAGTAGAGAGATATGGGACAAACAACATCAGATTTCTATGAAACAACTAGTAGACAACCAAGCCACGGAGCTCATCCGCAAGCGATGCTATTTGTGACTCCAATCTCATGTTGTCTTGTCTAGCTTTTCGTCCGTCATCCTTTCGCTCCATGGTCTCCTTCTCGAGACCTTGCTTTGCTTCGGCGAGACCTTTCTTTACTTCGGTGAGACCTTTCTTTACTTCGGTGAGCTGTTCTGTAAACAACTCTGAATTTGCAGTCAGTGTACGTCAATCAGTGAATTAGTTAGCTCTGATGACATACTCAAAAGTGGGTCACTCTGGTAATGGCTAGTTTCGACCGAACCAACAGCTAGATGATATCCCAATTATTGATTATTCTGTTCTGAGGGAATACTGTACTTACCTTGGTACATTTCGACCACGAGATACTGCTACCTCCTATCTGGTGTGGTCTGTTGCAACGTGTTTGAAATGATTGGTCAGAGCGACTAATCGCCTTTTACCTTTTTTTGGGTTCTTTGAGTGTTTTGTGTCTAATTCCTTGACAAAAAAGTATGAGTTTCCAGCATTTCAGGCTCGGGCAGTTGGCCATGTCCCAGCCTTTGCCTCCACATTTACAGCAGACGACATTCTCCCAAAACGTTCAGTCCACCACCTCCAACCAACCCACACACACCAAACCCTCCACGACACGTCCCCCGTATGGCTCCGGCGACACCGACGACGGTTATACCCTCGTCTTTCCCAACATCGCAGCCTTCCAGGAATGGCGCGCGCACGAGGAGGAGACTCAGATGGTCGAGTTCGTCAAGGGCGATACCCACGGCAGCAAAGCCGTCCCGCCCCGCTTCAAAGACCACACCAAGCTCGTCTGTGCCCGCCACTCCCGCAGCGGTCGCAAAAAGTACGTCAAGAAGCACCCCGAGCGCGTGCGCAAGGTGCCCAGCAGAAAAGTGAGCGGTCGCCGTCGCGCGTTCGCAGATTTGCGTTGGCTGACGACGGCGCACACAGCTCGAGGGACAGGGGTGTCAAGCGTCCGTCAGTTACAAGACGTATTTCGACACCGAGGAAGTGCGCGTCTGCTGTGCGTGTCTCTCTCGTCCTTGTCTTGTGTGTGTGAGCGTTCTTCGATGGCCGAACGTCCTTCTTTTGTCGCAGATATCGCGGAACACTCGCATCCCATCGGGATCGCTAACCTTCCGTATACCCGCCGAGGGAGGCGGGCTGTGGTGGAAGCCGAAAAACAAAAGTCGAAACGCAATGCACAGTCGGTCGCCCCTCCTTCGTCGGCGGAAACGTCTACGTCGACTCAGACGACCGCCGCCGCTACCACAGGAACTGCAACAGCAGTCCCGACACCTCAGTCCCACGTGACACCGTTCTCATCGAATGCGCCGCAGCTGGGCCACCTACCGCATCCGCCGTTCCCGCACTACCCCGGTCAGCCGGGCGTCGGCGCGCCCTATCCTCCTATGGTCCCTGCACCCCCGTCGGCTCAGAACGAGCAGTGGGAGCGCATGTCAGTGTTGTTCAATTCAATCCGAGAACACGCCCGCGCGTATGATTTTCCAACCCCCAGCGTCGTCGCTCTGGAGAGCGTGTTGATCCGCCTGTATTTGGAGAGCCCGATGGGCATGATGGGAGGGCCCGGTCTCGGCGCTTTGGCCCCCGGAATGCATGCGATCATGCCGCCTCCGCAGCAACACCAGGGACAGTCGTCCCAGGCACACGTCCAAGACACACACTCGCAGACGACGATGGGTGTGGCATCGAGTTCGGGGGACCATGCCAGCAGCGAGATGGAGAGCAGCATCGAGAGTGGCTGATGCGCGTCCGAATTCTTGATCGGTTTCATGGACTCCATAATGGTGTTCTCTCCCCCTTCCACTCCACTTCGTTACTGGATGCCTATGGACACGAGCTTTCTTTATAAGCTTGGTTGTAAACGTCGACTAATGCATAATGTATTTCTCGTCAGATCGTATCGTATATCAACAGACAATGCAACTGTTTGTCGATGCGGGCGGCTATTAATCAGCGAACGGGTCAGCAAAGGGATCTTCGACTTCGACTGCTCCCGACTGTCCATGTCTATACCCATGCCCCCCTGAAGGTGACCCCGCCTGGTGAGTTCTAGTCGATTGACGTTCCTCGTCGCTCTCATAGTCGCTGAAATCAGAGAGGCTTCCTCTGTGCTCGTCCCACGCAACCTCGGCTGACTGATCGTGCCGAAGGGAGGGTTGCATGGGTGGAGGTAACGAGTCCTGCACACTGCCGAGTCCACCAAAGGATAGGTCTTGCAGGTCAGGATGAACATATCCCGACACGTTCCTAGTTTGGTCGCGAGCGTCTTCCCCACTTGAGGCTGCGGCCCTTGGTTGCCACGCACGATCCGACTCGCCCGGAGTGATGGTCATTCCATTCATGGCTGTACGTATCCCTCCCGTGGGATCTTGTGTATGTTGTTGGGGTGCCGAGAGCTGTTCGGATATTGAGTCGGTGGCTTACAGCGCTGGTGCGATCGCACTCACATTATCATACATCTGTAGCGCGGACACGACCCGCTCGTTGGTCTCGATCAGAGTCCCGATCACTTCCTCGTTCTCTACAAGCTACGACGGGTCACGCGATCGCATACGACGTTTGCGCAAAAGGAGTTACCTGTATGTATCGGACGATGGTCTTTCGAGCGGCCTTGGCCTGCTCGAGACACTCTTGAACGCGGGGATTAGCTATGATGCTCTCCTTGTCGCTGTTGACGAGCATGATGGCATTGACGAGGTTGCTGGATGCCTGGCTGGCGCCGGCGATGGATGTCAGTATCTGTGGTTTCTCCTGAAGACACGAGTGAGCGGTGGTACGTCGGGAGGAGGGCGCGACGCTGACCGCCTCAAAATTAAACGGCGCCCTCCGCGGACGATTCCTGCGTTGGCGTGCTTCCTCCTCGGCCTTGCGGGCTCTTTCTTTTGCCTCTTCCTTTTCCTGTTTAGCGCGCCTCTTTGCCTCTTCCTTGTCTGGCGTCGGTGATAAGCCGGAAGTGCGGTGGAACGGAGCGTCGGAACTTTCCGACCGAGTATGGGATCGCCGGTCGATGGGGCGGGCCTGTCTGTAGAGCCCGGCGATGGTCGACAGCGACGGATCGTTCTTGAACTGGACGCTCCACGATGCGAGCATGGAGAGCAGTTTCTTCTTGACCTTTGTATCTGCGATGGGATCAACGGCCAATTGCCTCAGTGCGTCGATGAGGTGGTCGTCCATGCAGGCGGCTGCGCGTTCCAAGCGTGAGTGTGGGTCATGGTCGGGGAGAGGGAGGGGGGGAAGGAGGGTAGGTGGTCATACTCTGAAACTTGTGATCGCCGTTTTCTATCAGGGCCTTGAGAATCTGTAACGGTGCAAATTGTCGGCAAAGGGTCCGTCCAGGGGGGGAGAGGAAACAAACGACGCACCACGAGCGCACGGTACTTTTGATGGTCGTCTCCGTGCTTGATCTTCTTTCTGATGGCTCTGGAGGCCTCCGAGGGCCTGCGATTTGTTGGGGATCAGTCGGATGTGGGACAGAGAGTTGGGGCGCGATAAGGAATTACCCGGTCGACTGCAAGCCGATTGACGTCGCTAGTTCTGGTATGCTATCGGAGGGATGAGCAGGGGTCTGGGATGGGTATGTACGGAAGACAGCACCCGTCATAGGCTTCGTCTTCGTATGTGGGAGAAGTGAGGATCCCGACCCAATCTGTGATGGAGGACTTGAAGAAGGTAGACGATCGGGGACGAGGTGGGGATGCGGCGGGGATGTACTTACGTGGGGCTTTTCGCGGTTGAGTGCAGAGACTGCGAGCTTGCTGAGCGCAGACATCGCGACCGACCGACGCAGCGTCAAAGAGTCACTTGGAAGAACGGCGCGATTGTTTCCATAAATGGAAGGTCTGACATCATACAGCGCAGCAAATAAACACCGGAAATCAAGGGCAGTAAAGAAGAAGAAGAGTGTTATTTTCATCCAGGTACGACCAACTGAACACTTCTGCCCACACTCGCACTGATATCTCTTTTACTGACCCAAAGTCGAGTGTCTATAGTATCGACGACGTCATGACACAGTTTGGCGTACACGAAGATCAGTCCACGTCCACAAAAGGGGAAGAGGAAATGACGGTGCTGGCGAAGGGCGCGGACGCTGATCCGCCCAGGAAGCACTGCCGTCTGCTCACGATAGGGAAGAAACGGCTGCCCGAGGCGGAGGGCGGTCACGATCTCTTTTGACCCGAGTTCGAGAGGAAAAAAAAAAGTATGAAACGCGAACACGAGGTGAATATGTGTGGGATATCCGAAGAGGAGAGGGTAAGCGTGCGGCACGAGGGACCGGTTCTCTTGGCAGGGAGAGGCGTCTACGTGATAGTGAACAAAAGGGGAAACGTGCCTTCGGCCAACGCCACACCCTTGGCATACGCATCCGCCGTGCGCTTTGCCAAGGGGCCGTTCAAGAGGATCTTGGCAGTCACACGGCATCCTTCGTGGTGCAGGTCAAGAATAATATTATCCCTCGTGGAATTGCCAGCAGGCAAGCACGCGCACTATCCAGAGAGGATATCGCCATCACATGTTTGAGCGAGGATCGCGAGGGCGACACGAATATGGGCTGGACGTGCGGGTGCATCGAGTTGCTGGAATACGACGGAGCTGTTGATATGATTGCTGCACGCGCGAACACCGCGGCCAAGGTACGTCTGCTTGGCATCAGGGATGGTCAATCAAGCACGGGAGGGAGTCTAACGAGCAGTGGCGATGAAATCATTGAAGCAATGTACTACTATCGGTATCACGACTGGTCTGGCTCGTCGGGGTCATCGTTGACGCGAAGGACCTTGATCCACTCGCGATAGTTGAAATTTCCTTGGCGGTCGGTAAAGGAGCTCTTGAGGAACTTGTCGATCTGTGTGTCGGACGGTGAGCGGTGGCGGGGGAAGGGATAGGGCAAAATGCACCTCTTGTTGGTCCATGCGTTCGCCGACGTCGCTCATCCACTTGCGCATCTCGTCTTCCTTGACGAGGCCGGTGTCACCCTCGTCGAAGCACTCGAATGCTTCGGTGAGATCAGCCTCTGGGTCGAACTCGCAGAGACGCTCGCTCATCATGGTGAGGAACATGGTAAAGTTGATGCTGGCGTCGGTGGGGAGGGAAGAAGAGGAGCCTGGACGGGAAGCGAGAAGGCGTTCTATGGTTGCGCTGTCGGGTGACATGCCTGTAAGGAGGTGAGACGAGTAGGATGGGGTGGTACGAGTACGGACCGAGGCTTGCGAGTGTCTGGTGTAGATCCGAGTCAGATATCCAACCGTCCTTGTCATGGTCGAGTAGCTGAAAAGCCTCCTTGAATTGTTGAATCTGAGCTGGTTGAAAGCGAGAAAAGAGACCAGAAGGGTCGCGGCGTGGTCGGGGCATCACAAGAGGAAAGGCGGGGAGGCGGTGCGGAGATTTCCGAATAATCTTGGCTTACTTGGCAATTGCTTGGCGGGTGTGATGGCGATCTTAATTGAGAGTTTCTGTAAGTTGAGCAGAGACCACCACCAACCACGATGACAACAACCGAAGACGACAACGTATGCGAATGGGTCGACTGCAAGTCTGCCTTTCCAGACGCTGAGCTGCTCTACATCCATCTCTGCAACGAACACATCGGAAGAAAATCAACAAACAATCTCTGTCTCACTTGCAAGTGGAAGGACTGCGGCACTTCCTGCGCAAAGAGAGACCACATCACAAGCCATCTCAGAGGTATGTCCTCTCCTCTTGCTCTATTCTCTCCTCCTCACCCCCTCCAGTTCATACTCCCCTCAAGCCTCACATCTGCGAGGTTCCTCTCTCTCTTCCTCTTATGTCCGCCCACTCACCCCCCACCAGATCTGCACAAAGTCCTTCAAGCGTCCCCAGGACCTCAAAAAGCACGAAAAGATCCATACAGAGGAGCACCACGCACAGCACAAGCACTCCAAGGCCATCACAGTCAGCGACCCTGCCTACGTCTCCCGCGTTCGCGGAGATCCTCCCCCGCACAAGGGGGCCCTCAACAAGTCCCTCTCCATCAAGCCTGCTTCCTCCGCAGCACCCCCTCCTCCGGCCTCTGTCCCCCGCTCCAGGCCCGCGACCGCCTCCGGTCAACCACATGGTAACCCCTCTCTTCCTTCCCTTTCCGAGTTGCTCACTCCTTTTCTCCCCCAGCGTCCCCTGACTTGGACCAGCGCCATGTCCCTTCTGAAAATTACGACCTTTTCCTCCACAACCAGGTCCCCTCCTGGGATGGCCACAAGTCTCATCCCGTCCCGATACGCAACAAGCGTTCCTATGATCATCCTCCCGTTGACGATTTTTTTGCCGACGTAAAGAAGAGAAAGGTAACCCCCGCCTACAATTCCCGTGCGTATCTTCCCCCGTTCCCCGCTCTTCTCCTCATCCCCGCTCCAGAAATGGCCGACCGCCTCAACGACATTGCCTACGGCCATGGGACCACCACCCACTGCGACTTTAATCCTCGCTCCATCTCTTTTGACGTTCGCACCCCGCAGGAACTCGCAGCTGTAAACGAGTTTCTCGTCACCCTCGGTCGTGACGTCGCTGGTTCAACTCACCGCACCCCTTCAGACCGCTTCTCTCCTTCCTCCTACTTTGACCAGGAGAGCCTCGACCAGCTCGGCCTCGCCGGCATGCCCGGTCTTGCCCCCCAATCCAACTTCACCCATGACCCTGCGGCCTTCTATCCTCCCTCGGCTGCATATCCCTCCCCGCCTGCTTCCGTCATTCGATCCGCACCCCAATCTCAGTACCCTTCCCCGTACTCCTCCATGCCCTGCCTTGCCCCCGTCGCTGCTGCCTATCCCCCAACTTCGCAGATCCCTATTCACTACCGTCCCGCGTCCCCGCACGAGTCCTCCATGGCCCACTCTTCCTACACCCCCTCCCTCTACCCCTCGGCTTCCCCCGAAAGTCGTCTCCATCCCACTCCGCCCCTCGATCCTACCTCACCTCATTCTTCCAGTTCCACCCCATCTAATGCGACGCCCCCTCATCACTCCTCCATCTCGGAATCCCTTGCTCATTTCGATTACGTTCGTGTTCACCGCGGCGTCGCCCCTCCCGTCCAACTGGCTGCGCCAGACTACCTCCGCAGGCCCGTGCACACCATCATGAACACACTCAAGTCTGCCCCTGGATCTGTCAAAGATCCCGAACCCAATCACTCCGCGGACGATAATTGCGCACCGCCTGCCAACCTCGATTCCTTGGCATCCTCCGCAAGCGTTTCGGATTCGCTTGCGTCATCGGGTACCCTCTATCGTCACCTCTTGCCTGACGATTCCGAGCTCAAGCTCCCCTCACTCAAACCAGATGCAGGTCCACTCAGGCTGCCCCCCATCACCGAGATGTATCGTTCCCCATCACCCCCGATCTCGGCCCCACGCTCGCCTGACACCTCCCGTGGAACCACTCCTAGCTCGACGCGCTCTTCTCCCGTGCCCGCTCACGCAAAAGTGTTTGAAAATGACGAGCTTGTCAACAAGGTGGACAAGATCGAGATCGCTCATTTCCAGAATGACATTCCCGTAGAGGAGAGGAGGCGACATGCCGAACTCATCCGGCATATGCTCATCACTATCAACCAAGATTACAAGAGTCGTTTCGGATCCCCCAGCCCTGAATCTCCTCAGCCGTTTGCACGCAGTCACTCAGTAGATGTCGAGATGGCTGCCGCTTGATTGCTTTTTGTCTCATATTTCGTGTTGTATTCGTATTTCACTCGAGCTTAAACATGCGTTATGTCTATAAAGCAACAGACGAATAAACTAGGTGCGCTTCAGCGTGAGTTTGAGCTTGGGAGCGGTAGCGCTCGATGGTGTCATTAATGCAGGATCGATGTCTTCCATGGCCGACAGGGGAGGGCTCGTCGCGAGAGGCGACGGGACGGCGGCGTTGAAGGTAAAAGATGCGTTCTGCGACGCTTTGTTGAACCCACCGAAAGTCGATGGGCCTGGGGTCGCGGGCGGCGGACTTGCACCAGACGGCGTCGAAGGAACGGGCGGCGCACCGCTGTTGAACTCTGCCCACCGAGGACACTTGCGGTTCGTCTCTGCCAAGATCACGTCACGTCATTCTTCGAGAGAAGAAAAAGAGGTCACGCACTCATGTGTCCCATTTGACCACAGTGGCCACAACGCCGCTAAAAGGCAAGGCAAGTGAGCATGCGCAGGAGGAACCGTAGATCTTAAATCACCGTCGTATCCGGTTTCAGCGGCCGGCTGAGCTGCATCGGGGTCCCTCCCTCCTTGACGATCTTGGCGTTCTTGCGGTGCAGCCGCCGCTCCTGGTTCTTCTTCATCCTCGCAATACGCTCTTCCAACCTACGGCAGAATCGTCAGGAAACATCCGTGATAACAAGTGTGTGGAACGCACCGTTTCTTGTACCGCTTGTCCGTATCCGCGTCCCCCGTCGGCGCAAGGTTGTCGGCTAGCGTCGTTTCTTCCTCAATCAGCTGTCGTGCACGGATATAGGCGCGAATGACGGCCGGATCGCGGATGATTTCCATTTGCCATTCGTCGTCGACCTGGAGAAAAGAACAATGAACCCCGAGGTTCTCGGTGAAGCAGGGGTGTGTGTTGAACCGACCAAACGCTTTATTCGCAACACCTTGCGGCTACTCTCTGGACCGAGGCTCATTTCGCGGTCCCGGTCCAACGACGATCCCCGACTATACGCGGGGGAACCAGGACGCCCGGGAGCAGGCGACATGGCAGGCGAAAGCGGAGTGTCCATTCTCATCGACCCCTGCCTCTGTGCGACCTTTTTGATGTCGAAAACAGGCGGTAGCGGTAGTGGTGGCGGCGGCGGCGCTTCATCCTCGGGCGTCAACTGCGGTTCGTCCTTGCGGCTCAGCGAGTCGAACTGCGCCTTCCATATCCTCTCGATTTCGGACTTGTAGATCTGCTGTTGTTCGGCGACGTTGTACCTGTGAGCAGATTTGGGCCGGTTTTCGGCTTCGGCTAAAGTCTGCTCAACGGTAAACTATGGCAGGAAACGATCGACGTACCAAGCTTTTGCTCATAGTCCTCGCCAGCTTTCACAAAGATGTCCTTCATGGATATACGAATGAAGCTAAATGCTTCGCCTCTTCCGCTTGGATCGCCCTCGCCGTGCAGCCGAAGCATAGCCTTGGCTTGTGTAGCAAACAAAAAGTTCTTGGTTGTGATCCATGGAGCAAGCTGTTGCTCTATCGAAAGCTTCGATTCACCCTCGTCATCCTCCGTTTGTTCGGCTGTCTGCGAGTACCCTGAATCCTGCAAGTGACGTTGCCCGACTTGCATGCTTTCCATGAGAACGACCTGTTCCGGTCCGACCATCTTGAGCATGTCCGTATCGCTCGGGACGGTGACAGTAGCCTTGAGGCGCCAGAAACCTTGATGGGGTCCTCGGCGGTGGTACTCCATAAATTCTTTGAGTCGTTGCCGCATCTGAAGTTCGTTCTGATCGGGAAAGTACTTCATCAGACGCGATATTTTGAGACGCTCTTCAGTACTCTTTTTGAGAAGCTTGAATGCGATGATCTGAAGCCTGTATTTGATAGTGTTCGTTATTTTTCGTGAGTGAGGACCTGGAACCTCTGTCACAGGATACGTCTGTCCAATCACAAAAATATTTTTGATCTCTCGCAGATAATATTTCGTATCTCCTTTCGTCGTGCTCCTGATAACTATTCCATAATCGCAACTGGATCTGAAGTTACGGAGTTCGTACCTCACAGCAAGGAAATCGGTAGGATAGGGTTTGTGGCGGAACAGCGGCGCACGCACGAGGTTGTTGTAAAGAGCGGGAAAGGTTTGACCGGGATAGACATAGCCAAACTTCATGAACGGTGACTCGTCCTGTGGCTCGAGTACAAATGGGACACCAAGGTCCAACTGGGAAGGGTTATCCCTGTTTATGGCACGTTGTGATCAGCCAAAACTTACCCTTGGCATATAATCATCTTTCTCGTCTTTTTTGCGATAATAGTTGACAAGAATACTTCCCATGCCAAAATTTGGAATAATGGGAGGATGTTCCTCCTGCAATATGGTGAGCATGTACTCGACCTAAGAGAGCCGGCTTCTGCAAGACGCACAGAGTATTCCCAAAGGACAAAATTGCTGGTATCCTTGAGCGTCAAATCGCTAGTCCTGTGTAGTCCTTCGCCAATGTTACCGCCTTTCCCAATCTTTCGCCCTGCTTTATCCTTTTTCTTCTTCGCAGTCCGCACTTTACTGAAGCGGAGTTCGATATTGGTAGGGAACTGCAAGGCGGGCCGGTGGAAGGAGCGTGCTTCTTGTTTGGAAAGCCGGGTCTTGAACTGAGGGCAATGGTGTCAAATATGCTAAGAAGAGTATTGAAAAACTCACGAATGGTAATTGTAGTTTCTGCGCAGGATATGCATGTTCGACAACCAGTTGACCAAATGTTTGACGGACGCGATGCCTGCCACCTTCCTTGGCAACTTCGTACATGTGGTCATTGGAAATATTGAATTTATCGCGAGACTGTGGATTATCCGTTCTCAACCTTCTCCGTGGTCTTACTGTCTCCACGGCTGAAAAAAAAAATTGAGTGCCTAATTTGCCAGTAACATTGATCAAGACATACTCGCTGGACGCTCCTCGGTCACAAGATCATCCTCGTTCAATTCCAAGTGTGTAAAGTCACGGAAAGGGGCCCCGGGGCCCCATATGATACTCTGGGTCCACGCACCCGACTCGAGGGACTTGTTCGCTGGAAGAGTCAAGTCGTCTGATTCTTGGGTTGGAACTCGTGTGATCTTGCTGGGTCCGTATACGATATCCTCTTCCCAATTTGACAACAGCACGAGGTCGAAACTTCTGTCGTGCAGAGGAAGCGTTATAGGGAGTGATGAATGCTCCCGCTCCTAGGACACATAAGCAACCCCCCTGAGAGTGGAAGCGATGCTGTCGTCACCTCGATAGCTTTCACCAGATCATTTTCGATGCTCCCGGCTGAAACAACCTCTTCCACGCGTTTGCTTTCGTTCTGACGTTGAGCATCGCCTGCAACAGCCTCAAGGAAGCCTCGAGGCACGTCTCTCTTGCGTGGATAGATGCTTTCGGCTGAGCACAATCAATAATGGTCATAAAGAGGAAGCCTCGCTTACCAGTGAGGGGCCGCTTTGTTATCCTAGACTTTTTTCCTGTATAGCCTTTGAACAAGTCGGAAAAATCAAGAACCTTGTTCTTCTCAAAGCAAGGGAACCGCTCGTAGACTGTCCTTGGTCTCTCGATGAGCCGCTTCACGATTCGCACACGCTTCTCCTTGGGCCGCATCGAGAGGGGAGACTGAGCCTCGACTTTGACGACGTCACCAGCCACCGACTCATTCTCGAGTTCCCTATCGACTTCGTCCTCATAATCCTCCCCTTGGTCCGCGCCGACCGCTTCTTCGTCTTCGTCCCATTTGTCGTTGTAAATTTGTGAGGCTTCCAACGCAGGCACTCCGTTGATTCCAAGACTACTGCTGAGGCCGGAGCCCGTCGGCAGTGACAAGCCTTGGAGGACGCTGTTGAGCGAGAAGCCTGTCAGCGTCGAGATCACGTCGGTCTCCTCCTGACGAAAGAAGATGTATGAGCACCGCAGTGGCACCAAGAGCGAACAATGAACTACCTGATTGCTCATGTTGAACTGGAGCTGTGGTGGTTGCGGACAAAGTTACCCCGCACCGGCAATGTATTGAATGTCCTGATGAGGTAATTGCATCCCATTTGCCAGCACGCGCGTCTTTTCGGTTTCTATCCGCACACTCTCACCATCATGTCCATATCCATGTCGAAAGAGATTACAGAAAAACTAGAAGCGAGTATTTCTCATTTTTTACTCCTCGGTACACTGACGTATATCCCAGGTTTTCCGAGCGGGCGTTTCTACCGCCGCAGAAGAAATTGTCTTTCGCATCTTCCCAACCAAGGTAAGCGCGTTGTATACAGCATTGCCCATGTTACTCACTGCTGTCTAGACAATGTACGAACTATCACGATGATGCTTTGGAATTATGATTGACCCAGTACAGCGAGCTCTCAGCTATCATCGAGACCACCAGCAATTTAGATTCGCCCTACAACATCTCACAAGCCCCTGCATCTACGGATGCGCGCGTATATCCACCACCCGGTGTTCCCGACGCCAATGGCCCTTCCTCGAAGCGGAAACGTGGAGAAGACGGCGTTGTGACGTCAGCAAACGACATCATAAACGCAAGATATCCTGAACTTGTCCTCGCCAATAAGCATGTTTGGAAGCTGCAGGAAACTATCAAGTCGGAGTGTGCACAGCTCTCTGATTCATGCGTGAGTCAATTCAGCCGCATCTTCTTGCAAGATACTCAGATGGGTATAGGACAAGGTCAAGTTGTGGGTTAACTTAACGATGCCAAAGTGTGTTTGAATATACCTAGTGCGTGGCAATATACTGATTGATATTTTATCTCAGGATAGAAGAGTAAGTTTGCATATTACATGACCTCTGTTGGCTCTAACACTGCTCGTCTCAGTGGCGATAATTTTGGTGTGTACAAGATATTCTCTTTTAGTAGCATTGACCGACTAGATGTTTGATAGGTGTCCAGATCCAAGAGGGTAGGTTGGCCACGAGCAATGCCGATAAATATCCTAAAACACTGTTCTAGAGGTCCTCAATGAGCTACTCCGCTCCCAAGAGAGTGCCTACAACATCCGTGACAGCGTTAGAACAAACGTCTTAGCCCGAGCTAAGATATGCTCGAAGCTTATCAAATATCCCAACGTCGAGGACTATACAGTGAATTCTCGAATACCTCTCTTTTGCGACCCTGCGCTTACCTGGACATAGATTTCCTTGAAAGAACATGACGAGAAGCAAATTTTCTTTGCACGCCAGAACCTCATTGATCTCAGAAATATTTACGCTGTGATGACGGATATCCTGCACAAAAACATCACGAAAGTGAGTGGTGACGTCTTTGCAGGACGCCCTCGAGCTAACTCTCAGCAGATACGTTCGCCAAAGGGAAACAACAGAGTTGGCTTGTACTAATTACTAAGATGAGGATCCTGGACATTGCTTCGTTCTTTCCGGTTGGCAAGTGTGATATGGTAATACCAGTCTCAGAATGAATAGATGCAACGATCCCTGCTCACTGTCCAGTTCATCGTCATTATTCAAGCTTCGGCTAGATACTTTTCTTCTTCCAAAGAACATTTCTATACTGAGATAGTTTTAAAGATGTTGAACCCATCCAATGCCGTGCTGATAACTGTTCCGGGAATCTGAGGGTGCCAATGAATTTCTTTCACGTCCCTCTGACCCTGATGCACGAAGAGTAATTGAGGTGGAACTTCCCGGCCACCTTCCTGCGTTTCATTCATCGACGAACCAACTTCCTCGTCATCTTGTTCAACTCCCAAGTCCCAAAGCGTGACCTGATCATCGGCACCTGATGCGGCAAATATCGAGTCCTCCGTTGGATGCCACTCGATCGATGTGATAGGGCTGTTATGCCACGTAAACCCGGCAACGGGTGTGGGCACCTGACGAGGCGACCTAAGTTACCAGGTGAAAAACCTGAGTCAGCTCTTGCACTGAATATCAGAGGGGGCTTACTACTCACCCTGGCTTGCTGACATTCCGCAGGTCCCACACTTTGATGGCGCCGTCATCGCCGCCACTAATTAACAAATAATTTGTATTCTTGTTCCAGCTGATCACGTTTACGTCGCTCTCGTGCGCAGGGTCAATGCCGGTAACACTTCGTCGTCCTTTACTGCGGACGTCCCATATTTGAATGCTATGATCCGCGGAACATGACGCAAAGACAGTAGGTTCTGATGGGCTCCATTGAATATCCTCGATACTAGACGTATGAGACTTGAAAGGCTGGGCGAGAGGGTTGAACCCTGAGGGCGTCGAAGTGGTAAGGTATATTTTTGAATGAACGTCTCCCGTGAGTAGCCGGAGTGCTGACGGGTTTGTCGCTGCTGACGCGGCCCAGTCCATGGCGAACCCTTCGGCACGTCCATGTGAATCAATCGTAAAGGTGGGTTTGTTTGTCCGCGATTTTTCCCAAGAGTAACCAGGCACATCAAGCGACTCTATGAGAGGTCTGATGTCCCATATGTAGACCTTGCCAGTTTCGGCCCAGGTTGCAGTGTAATATGGCTGCGAAACGGGAACCAGGGGCGTGGAGGGTGGAAGGGGCTGGGCACGGACACGATTGACACCGCCGCTGTGTGGTACGGAGCGAAACTCGAGAACGGCATCTTCGTCGAGGGCGTCCTCGTCCTCGTCCTCGTCTTCATCGTCGTCTGCGATCATCAGAGTCAGACGAGTTGTATTAAATCCCTGGTCCTGACGACGAACCTCCTTTTTGAGTACGGTGTAAGCAGCTCATCTTGAAAACCGATAGCTCGTTTTGGTCAGCTCTGGTAGCTTGCGTTCCAGCGACGACATAGGTGGTCGCAGGGTATTTCTGCCGTTCATCACCAAGGTTGTCGCGTAAGACATCGAAGGACAAGCATGACCAGGTTACATCCATTGAATGGCGCATGACGTAGACTGATTCATCGGGCTCTAGTATTTCGTCCTGTGCGAGAGCATGCGTGCCAGGTATGAACGCCTGGAGAGGCGGTGGTTGCTCCTCAGACTCTTCTACAGCGGGAAGAACCTGATCAACGTCCATTCCTGATAAAATTACGCGATGTCACAAAGTTGGATGGTACAGGATAATGTGTGCTCTTGGTCGTACCGTCCGGAGCATCAGCATCTACGACGTCCTCATCGGACTCAATCTCGTCCTCCCATGCATCTTCAAACTCGCCAATGTCGTCGATGGACTGGACGTCGCGTTTTTCCGAGCCTCGGGGATTCTTTGCGTTGACCGGGCCATCGAATGAAGGGTCTGTGGCAGAGCGTTTGGTCATGTCGCTGTGCTGGGACTGTGCACGATCAGGGCATCGATTGAATTGATTCGTCACGTGACCAAAAGGTTATATTTATTTTACATAATAAATTATTGATCATCCAGAACGTAATTCGCGCCCCCCGTGACTCCGTTCGAAGATGCCGCGTCGCAAATATTCCTGATAGCTGACGTGTGTCTGATACATAGTATAAAGAGTGTCTCAGCAAGAACCTTTCCACAGTAAATTTCTCTTCCTTCATCCAACATGTCCACTCAAGTCATCCTTCCAAACGGGTTCGTCCATGCCTTCTCCCACTTGATTATTCACACCCATCCCTTTTCTCTAGTTTCGGCTATGTTCCCGCATCCATCGTCTCACTAGGATGGGTCCTTATGTGGCAGACGTTCCTCGTAGGCAAGGCCCGTAAACGGGCTGGCATCGCATACCCACAGCGTGCGTATCAATCTCCCGATTTGTTCTGACCTTTGTCTGACGAACTGTGCATAGTATATGCTGAGCAAACAGAGGTCAAGGCTAATTCAGAAGCCTTGAAGTTCAACTGCGTCCAGAGTTCGTGTCTTGCGTCTTGCAATTATCCCAGCACGTTGATTCGTCATGTCTCTCCAGGATCCCATCAGAACACGCTCGAGCTTACGCCCATCGTCACCATATCGTGAGCCCGTCTTCATCATCCTTTCTCTCCATTTCCGTTCATGTGGCACCGTGCAGCACGCTGGTATTTGGTCTGAAATGCCCTCATGCTGCTGCTATGATGTGCGGATCGTTTGTCCTGGGACGCATCATTTACACTCTTGGTTACAACTCGGGCAATCCCGGTAGCGTAAGCAAGTCAGCATTGCAGCTCGTCTTTTCGACTCACTAAGCACACAGAGATTACCCGGCGTTGTCATTGGAAACCTGTCAATGTTGGGTAAGCGACTCCGTCATCCGTCGCTAGCAGTTTCACTGATTTCTCGGCAGGGCTCCTTGGGAGCGCGTCTTATGCGGCTTACCTCCTTTGGCCTTTGGCTTGATGCGTACGCTAGTGTATTACTTGAACGTGGATGTGGAACCGTTTTGATAACCCCTCTCATTACCCAGATAGTAGTCTCGTGAATAGTCCCTTTATGGCGATCCATTGCACATCACGTCGTATGTAGTACAGGTCGTGTTCTTCGCCCACAAAACGCAGTGATCGGCTAGATGGTGTGACTGAGTGAATCAGCATGAGAGAACTCCTATAGCTATGCGCACCGTCACCTTGTGGCCCGGCCCAACTTGGGTGACCACCCACCAAGATTGTCTTTGTGCACCTCCCTTCCATGTCTGGATCTCCTCACCGCCTCTCATTCCCTTCGTCTTCTGAGGAATTTGCCTTGCCCTCCAACAAAACGAACGCCCCTTTGCTCCCAGGTGTAGATGATGCGCCCGCCAGTCCATTGTTTCTCCGCTTCCGTCGCCCGTCTTTGCTTTCAAGGTCATCCAGTTACTATGCAGAAAAGCGCATCTTCAGTCCGCTTGCCATATCTTTCACTATACCTTCGAATAGGCGCGAAAGCACCAACGGAGAGGAATCAGAGAGCGACAGAGAACGCATGTACACGGAAAGTTCACCATCAAGTAGCTCGGGCAATCCAACACCTCCCATTGTCATGCCAGGCGAAATTGAAACAGAAGATGTCCGCAACGATAGTGCCACGGGCCCCTCCACTCCACCATCTAATCGACATATGAGTGTGCTTGAGAATGAATCATTGTTCAGCCCTATTGCAGTCAGCTCAAGACGCCTCTCCTATCCGGTGAGTAGTATCGTCGTATGCGGCCGCTTAGTACGAACCTCACCGCATTCTCCCCATCGTCCCAAAGCTGAAACCTCCAAGGATACTGAACTTATTGGCCGAGGCTCACCCAGAAGACGATGAAGTCAAGTCTGAAGCTGCATTTCAGCGTCTCTTAGCATCCTGTTCTGACCTTCCATTACAACCTCGTACGCCACGCGCACCGTCTGATAGGGGGCGGTATCCAGAAGAAGTCGGTGACGAAGAGGTACACAGGGAGGGGTCGCCAAGTGATGATGATGACGACGACGTCGATGCAATATTGTTACTCGACCCCCAAGGCGAACACATGGCTGCGAAACCCTGTACCCCCTCGCATAGTGTGAATGGAGATGATCCCCCTACGTCCCTAATGGGGAGCCCCATGGTAGTGGCGATGGACGTGGATGCTGTATGGCCTCATGTCCCTTGTGCTTCCACTGGGCTCATGTTCTTTTTATTAGCCCTTGGCGTCGCCATCGATAACCTCAACACCAGCCTCAGTGCAGTGGCGATACACCCCCCCTCCAACCACCAGCGCAGTCCGCTCAAATAAACGGAAATGTGAGTGTCCCTATGAGAGACGACCACCCGGTTCACACGTGCACTCAGTTGACGATCGGTATGACCCATACCCTACCGCCGCGAAACGAAGAGCGGTCTCCCCCTCAATATCTTATTTACGAGAATCTCACCCATCGCTATCCTATCCTCGAACTCCGAATGGGAGACCTTCGCTCCCCATCCCCTTGTCCATCCCCCCGCCGGCGTCGAATTCGGCGACGTCATCTCCGACAATTACCGGATATCCGTTCCCTGCTTATTCAAATTCTCGAATCGGGTCGATGAGCGTATCTTCAAGTCCCATTCTTCGACCTACGCTAGGACTTGCAAGTCCGATATTGCGTCCGATACCGAGGCATAGACGAGGGTTGGACGGAGAGGAAAGGGATGTTGAAGGCGCTGGTGAAGGCGTTAATGGTCTGACCCTTGGCTGACCCTAGATTTTGATTTTCTTGCAAGGTATATCTGCGACTGCAACTACAGGCTGGGTACTAACGAGGTAGTTAACATATTTATGTACTAGTAGTCCTCGACCAGCTTGATTGCTGGTCGCTGTTTATCGAGGCGGGCAATCTAAGTATTGAAAGCGCATTCTCGATTCTCCTATCAGCAGCTTTACTTCCAAGAAGGACCAGAGCCAAGGCGTTGTTGAGTCTTTGAATGAAACTAATAGTAGGACGATCATTATCATTTTGCAATTGTCTGATTTTTATCCATTCGAGTTGAGAAGTACGGAAGTAAACGTCACCGGCAATCTAATTACCCGGACGCCGCGGCTCTTACTCAATTTGTGAACCATGGCCTCTACAGCGAAGCTAAGCAAGCGCCAGAAGAAATTCATCGCCTTTCGAAAACGCAAACGCAGCCGCACAAAGGACAGCCCAACAGACATCGCTGACAACTCAGAGGACGAGCACGATGTCCCTATCCTCGAACATCCGGTTTCTGTTGACTCTTCGCAAGGCCTACAAGGCCGTCAAGTCAGTGAAGAAGAAGTTTTGGTGGGCAAAAGAAAAGCACGAGGGAGGGGGGACGAAGCAAAAGGGGAAGGGCGACGGGTGGTGGTGGCAGAGCAAAAAGGAAAGAGGAAAGCTGGTGAAGACGAGGAAGAGGATGGAGAGTCAGACGAACCGAAACCAAAACGACGAAAAGGTTCTGCCCGGGGCCTTATCGGCGGTGTGGGACAACCTGTAGAGGACGACGTCGAGGCTGGGGAGGCGGGGAAGGAGGACGAGAAGACGAAGCAGAGGCTTATTCTTTTTCTTGGTACGTTATCTGAGCCTTGTCGATGCTTGACGGTCTCCCTAACCTTTTCGTCAGGTAATCTCAAGTATACCACTACCCTCGAGACCATTCAGGCGCATTTTTCAGTATGCGGTGTGTTGATATATATGAGCTCATTGGGCTGCGATGTTTACGCTTCGAAAGTTCCACCACCCAGTGTAAGACTACTAACACCTAAACCATCTTCCAAATCACCTGCGAAACCTGTCGTGAAATCAAAAGGTTGCGCTTTCTTGGAATTCACTCATCGTGGTGCGCTTCAGCAGGGACTCAAACTTCACCATTCGCAACTCGATGGACGTCAGATCAATGTAGAATTGACTGCTGGCGGGGGTGGGAAAGGTGCAACCCGACTGAAGAAGCTGAGGGAGCGCAATAAAGAGCTGGACGGCCAACGAACGGTACGGTTACAAGTATGGATGATGTGGGCGTAGCTTATGCAACTCTTGCAGCGAAAACGACAGAATCACCAGATGGACGCACAATCGGAGGGTGCCCAGCGTTTCTCCGCCACGTCCGGTACAGAGCAAATTCAGACTCACGAACGAACCTGGACAGTTGGTGACGTCGAAGAAACAGACACCCACAGAGGAGGCCAGAAGCACAGTAAGCGTAGATCTGGAAAACGAGTATCTGCAGTCAAGGATTTCCGCACGGGCGTAAACGCCATACCAGTAGGATAGAAATGTCAATGTATCAACAATAGATCCCGAGTTGGTCCCGATCTATCGTCAAGCGTCCATTAGGTGAAGATAATAAATAGTGACTAGTGGTACGGAGCTCTACGAGACAAGAATAAATATAAGGAACTAGGGGCACCGTCAGTCAAACCTCCACAGATAGTCGGACAAGGAGACTCACGAAGACAATCAACACACCAAAAACCTTGAACATCAACCACCGATTATTGGATATACTAGCGTAGTATTTAAGTAATTCCCTTTGAGCTCCACTGACATTCGATGCTATGTCTATCGTGTCAGCGTCGATCCGTTGTACCGTTTCGCGCTGTTCTGCGACCATATGCGCCAGTTGAGTGAATATCTGCCCCAACTCCGATATGGTAGACTCAATCGACTCGATTGCCGTTGACCGTGATTGAATGTATGAATCCTGTTGCTGATTAGGATGTGGTATACATAAATAGGATGTTGCATACCTGCTGTTCTACTAGTTGCATTTGCGCAAAGGCACCACTTCCACCCTGAGCTGCTACACCACCTTCGGCGGCATCCAAGTTCATAGCTAGAACGTCGTTATTTTGTATCTGTCTTCCTCTTGCTCTAGAGCTTGGGCGACTTCCACTATCGTCGCCCATCAGATCATGTCTTCCGTTCAGCAAGAGTGAATCTATAAACGATCAGCTGAGCCAATAAGATAACAACAAACAGCGTGCATACTTTGTGGTGCTTGATGGGCTGCTGCGGCTGCGGAGTACATGAACTGCTCTGTGCGGTCCTTTGACTCTTTCATATTCTACACGATGTCTGGTCAGGTACTACATTGCGATGAAAGGCTGCTGAACTCGCCTGCGTTCGCACTTCGAGCACGTCCTTGAAGCTCATGCTAGTGTTTGCAAGTTTGCTCTGCAACATCATGACGACGTTGTGACTGTGTTCTTCAATTTGTTTCCCCTCCGTAGACTTTGAGCCGCTCTGTGCATTGCGTTGCTTAAGAAAGGATTGGAGAGTAGCTATTTGCCTGTTTATGTTGGCAATGTCTTGCTTAATGATGTAGGTGAGTTCCTGCATGGATGGAGTGGGACACATAAGCGTTGAAATGTAGAGTAGGCAGCGGACACGTACACTGATCTCCACAGGGCGGTCATCAAACAGTGTTTTCCGCTTCGCGACTACGAGGAGGAACGGTGGGCGACAGACGGCAACTATGGAGAGGACAGCTTACGGTGAGCTAGCTTGCCAAGCTTGATGGTCGTGCTGCTGATGTCCTTGCCAATGGTCGAGGCCATTCGCGAAAATTCGGTCCTCGGGGTGCTTTTGGCATGGCCCTGGAGCAAGCGCTGTTTCGCCTCCGCATTTCTAGAGGGAATAGCAGACCTGTTTCGTATAGAGTCGACACAAGTGCGGAATTCGTTTGTTCGGTCTTGGATTGCCATGGGGCTAAGGAGGAATGACACGAACAATACTGCCTCGGCAAGGTGACGGCATCGCCGTCCGCCCGGCCGATCTTGCCGCAATCAACGGCCCCCGCGCGGAGTTTTAAGAGCGGAAACAAAGTCTCTATTTCAAACACCGCAACACCAGCGTATAGGATCTAGATGTCAAAGTTGAGTGCACTGGGGAGACGCGCTACAGCACTACTAGTAGTACACCGTTTGGCGCCACGTCTCTCCTTTACCCCCATCAGATTGTTTTATTCCCGTCCTACGCTCACCAACGTTCTTCCATCCTCATCGACACGCTACCTCACTACGAAAATACACATGCCCTCGTCTCCGAAGCCGAAATCCAAAGTCCTCGTGCTTGGCGCAGGAAACTTTGGAAGTTGTCTTGCAGATCACCTCGGCGACTGTGAACACGAAGTTTACATGTGGTCCAGAGATGACGGCTTTGTCGAATACTTTAATGCACATCATCGCAATCCAACCTACTTGAAGGATCATATCTTTTCGAGCAACATTTGCGCTGTTGGCCCAGAGATCCCGGATCAAAAGATGATTCAGCGAATGGATGTTCTCTTGTTTGCAATACCCACCCAAGGGGTCAGGTACGATAGCCTTGCTTCTGAATGTTCTGATCGCAACAAATCGCTATCAGGGAAACTCTGATCAAACTGCGAGCCAATCTAGTTGGGGAAAAGCTGCCTCTCATGATTTTCGTGAACAAGGGTATCGAGACGACTACACAGGCGCTGACTCTCGAGATTATCGCTGATACATGCGGCAGCGACATCGCGCGAGCCGCAACGTTCATTGTAGGTCAACATGTGCAGAATATGCCAACGATTGTGGGAACTCACGTCTGCAGTCGGGACCATCGTTTGCCTCGGAGAGTTGGTATCTCGAAGTGGTTTCGTTATAATTCTGCTGACCAAGTGGGTTAGTTGTTCGCAGACAACCTACCTCTGTCTCTGTTGCCTCCTTGACGGAATCGCAGGCCCAAAAAGCATCAGAGGTATTTCATCAACCATGGTTTCGATGGTAGGGCTCACTTGTACATGCTCAGACACCCCCCTGTGGTCTCATTGTAACAGCTACACAGGCAGCGACCCGATCGGACTAGAGTTAGCTGGTGCCCTCAAGAACGTGTATGCCATCGCGGCAGGGATGGCTGATGGCCTAGGTTATGAAAACAATACCAGAGCAAGTTAGTTCAGGCGATCTCCAAGCCAGGAAGAATTGACTATTGAATGAGTTTTTTAGGTCTCATTACTCGAGGATTGGGTGAGATGACGCGGATAGGTACAGCCTATGGGGCGTCCCCGCTGACTTTCCTGGGTCTCGCCGGCGTGGGAGATCTCTTCCTCACGTGTAGCTCCTCGACAAGCCGAAACTACACGGTGGGATACCGATTAGGGAAGGGAGAGACGCTCAGACACATCATTGACACGCTTGGAAGTGTAGCCGAGGGAGTAACGACGGCAAAGGGTCTCAAGCAGATTATCGATGAGATGAACGTGTCTGCACCCATCGCAAACGGGGTGAGTCACCAGAATTCGCTGCCTGGTTCCCAGCTGAGTTGCAAAAAAAAAAAATCGGGATTCTACACGTGACAGATCTATGAGGCCTTGTACGAAGGTATGGTGTTCCGCTGAAGCATATGGCACGGGCTGAGCTTGGATACCTGGTCGGTAGACAAAGATGTGAAGACTGGGGTGCAGGAACTGATGAACCGGCCTCCCTCGCGAGAGTTAGATCTGCCAAAGAAGACAGGTGAACATGCAAAGCGGTTGTTGAGAAAGCTGGGGATGGAGAGCACTGCGTCGGGGGGGACGGAGTCGGTAGAAAAGCAAGATTAGTAGTGTGTAGTACTAAATAGCCGGTGGAATATTGCCACGTCCGTGAGGAGCGCACGAATGCGGCATGTCGGTCCCGGTGCCTTGTCCTTACCCACGGCTGACGTTGCCCGAATATGTAAGACCGCGCAAAAGCCATTCGTGTCGGAGCGGAACCTGCCTCGGTGTGAACGCGTTCATACGTGTTGCATCGTCTGCGCACATGACCGCAGTACTCAAGGGTCGCTACGATGAGCCCCTGATTCTGATTACATAATTAAATCGACAATCAAACGGGATTTTTCTCGCGCTATTTTTTCTTCTTTTTTTTTTTTTTTCACAAATTTTCGTTAGTTGTTCCCGAAGTCCGACAGTCGACCGACCGGGTGAGCGCGAGCGAGACTTCTCTCCCTCTCTCAACTCTTCTCCGCGTATTTTTTCTCAAGTCGAACTCTCTCCTTTTCTTCTTCTTACTCCGCGTCTTTTCTCCTTTTTATCTTCCGCTTTTTCAACTGAAATGGTTTCCCCACTCTGGAACGCTGCCTCTGAGGGTAACATCGACCCCCTCATAGCCATGCTGCACACCGCATCGCCTGCCGATGTCGAGATCAGAAGTATATTTCTTCCTCTTTCTTCCCGTTCTGTGTTTTTTTATGTCCTCCTTGCAGGCCATTCCGGTGCCACGCCTCTCCAGGAAGCCGTCAAGAATGGCCATCTTGACGTGGTCAAGGCTCTCCTTGACAAAGGTTGGTTGTATTCGATTTTCGATCGCGTCGCGTGATTCATCGATCTCGTCGTTCTTTTATCAGGAGCGGATCCTTCTTCTGCATTGACCCATGGCTCCCCAGACACGTATACGACGAACCCTGAGATCATTGAACTATTGAAAAACGCATCCCTAAAAGGCTTGACGCTTCCGGACCATCCCTATCCGCAGGACCCCAACGCTGATCCATCCAAGCGATTCTATCCCATTCCCATTCCTCCCTACGGCTATTATCCATCTCTCGCTCCCGTACCCTCTCTTCCTGACGGCTCACCTGCTTATTATCAACCTCCCCCAATGCCCCTCGGCGAGAACGGCGCATTCGGAAATCTCCCTCCCCCAGAAGTAGCTAGATTCATTCCCTGCAGGTATTATCCTGCTTGTCGCTATGGCTCCTCGTGTATTTTTGCTCATCCGCAGGGCCCTTACTATCCTGCACCTCCCGCACCCGCTCAGTATCAGACTCCTTACGACCCAATGAATCAGCAACAGTACACTCAAAGTTATTATCCACCACCACCACCTTCCTTCCACCCTCCCGCACCTGTCCCACCCCACATGAACCCTGTATCCCCACCGTTGCCCCCATCCATTCACACTCCTCCCCACCCTCCCATTGTTCATGCGCGCTCTACCTCAGAAGTACTTTCTCCCATCCAAACCCCTATCCAGCCTCCTTTTGGCCCAATGTCTCCTACATCGCCGTCTTACCCTCAACCTGCGCATGCCCCCCTTCCTCTTTCCATCCCCACCCACCCTCCACCTCATCAGCCTGCGACTGCACCCGGTCCCCAGTCTCCGCAGTCAATGTATCCGAATGGACCTGTATCCGCTCCCCCATTCTCAGTGCGTCAAGATTCATCACCCTATCCTCCATCAGTTCCACATGCGCATTCTCCTTATGTCGAGCCCAATGGTGCGCACAAGTCTCCACCTCATCCTCAGAGTGAAAACTTTGGCGCTCCTCCTTCCTTCCGACAAGGAATGAACCACAACCGCAGAGGCGGCATGCGAAGAGGCTCTTTTGGAGGGAATCGAAAACCTGCGTGTCTGTTCTACCCCGCTGGTAGGTGTAGAAACGGTGACGAATGCCGCTTCCCTCATGTCATCCCTGATACGCCTGCGCAACCTCAGTTGGGAGCTCGAGGTTCCCGCGCGAGAGAGGGCGCAAACGATATTGGTCCGATTCAAGAAAATCTTGCTGCCATGAACGTACGAGACGTGAGCATATCATTTTTCGGTTCACCTCGCATTGCCTGAATTTCTTTGCTTCTCTCTAGGATGTTCAACCCCCTCGCGGTATGAATGGTACGAATGATTCAAGTCGCTCACAGTCCACGGATTCTGGCAATCGCCCTAAGGCCTTCAAAACCAACGGGTCGCGAATGGAAAAAAGGCCCTTCGTTAAACAGCAGCGAGTTCCGAACGCTGATGAGTTTCCCGTGCTTGGTGGATCCACGACCACGTCGTCGAGGAGTTCCGCAAATGGAGCCCCTGTCACCAATGGACTGCCAGGTCCTACTGCCGCTCAGGTACTCCAGGCACCACCACCCTTCCGCAAAGACGCCACAAGGGAAGTTGGTACCCGGAGTGTCTCACCGGAGGAGCTTCAGGCAAAAAGTCAAATCGTGGGTATTGCTGAGACCTTGTGGGACATGTTATTGACGATTCCAACAGGATAACAAACTGGCGGAAGTAAATGTTGCTCAGCCCAACGGTGCGAACAGCAATATTGCTCCCAAGTTGGCCAAGATCTCTTTCGCTGAGGCGGCGACCGGAACCCCCGACTCTGCGAAGGAAGTCTCGGTTTCCGCGTAAAAGGAATGTTTATATCGTCCATGTATACATCATTTCACCTTGTTTGGACTTGGTTTCGAGGTGCTGACCTCCAGCTTTATTTATTACTGTCAAATTTGTTCTTCTGCACATAGCACGGTTATTTCTTACGCATTGTGTTTTTCTTTTGCATCTGCTCTTTGGTGACTGTTTCTAGAGGCTTCTTCGATTCGATGCGGCCTTTGTTTGTCTCACGCTGACCGGTACACATACTATTTACAATTACTATCTACTATTACGGTGTCTTTCACACTTTTTTTTTTGCATAGCATACCACTATCGATGTCCTGGTCTGAGAGTAACTTGGTAAGATACTCTCCATCTACATAGCTTTTGCAGAAATTTGGATGTCACGCCCAGTGCTCCAAGTTCTTGATTTGCACCCCACTCGTACCAATCACTTGCCCGATCTCATGAACGGGAGCTCCCGGGTCCTGTGTGCGCAAGGCATTCAACACGCTTTCACGCTTGTCCTTAGCGACCACAACCACGAGGCCGATGCCCATGTTGAAGGTGCGTGCCATTTCCAACGGCGCGACTCCGCCTTCCCTCATCAAGTACCGAAACACTTCCGGCAGCTGCCATGTAGATGCATCCACGTAACAGCCGAGTCCTTTCGGGAGAACTCGGGGGATGTTCTCCATGAAACCGCCACCGGTTATGTGAGACATGGCTTTGATGAGGCCCTTTTGCGCAGTCGGGAGCACTTGCTTGACGTAAATACGGGTCGGTACGAGGAGTTTTTGGCCAATCGTGCAAGTCGCGTCCCAGGGGCAGGGAGCAGAATAGGACAGACCTGAGAGGGATATGATCTCGCGGACGAGAGAGAATCCGTTGGAGTGTAATCCGGAAGAGGCGATACCGAGCAAAACGTCTCCTTCGACAACGTCGCGAGGGAGAACCAAGTTCCTCTCTACGACACCCACGGCAAAGCCGGCGAGATCATAGTCCCCTGAGCGTGAGATAGGGATGAGGACGAATCACCGCGGATCATTGCAGCGTACGAGACAAGTCCTTACCGTCGGAATACATCCCTGGCATTTCGGCGGTCTCACCTCCGATGAGGGTGCATCCGGCTTGTCGACATCCGTCGGCAATGCCTTTGATGACGTTCGTTGCAACGGTGACGTCTAGCTTACTGCACCCATAATAGTCCAAAAAGTAGAGTGGTTCTGCGCCTTGAACCAACAGATCGTTGACAGACATAGCCACCAGATCGATGCCTGCCGGATTCAGCTCAAGTCGAGACTTCTGGCAGAGTAGAGTTCAACACTCACCAAGACGATCATGAATGCCTGTTTCGATGGCGATGCGAAGTTTAGTGCCGACTCCGTCCGTTCCACTGACCAGTAATGGGTCTTTGTATCCCACAGCTTTTAGGTCAAAGATACCCCCAAAGCCCCCTATTTCTGCATCCGAACCGAGGCGCTTGGTTGCACGCACAAAAGGCTTGATGGCGTCTACGAGAGAGTTCCCTGCGTCTACCGATACGCCAGCCTGCTCGTACGTGAGGCCCTTAACAGCGGGTTTGGTGCTCCTCAATGCTCTACCAGGAGCATAAGCATAGCTAATCCGACCAATAAAAACTTGGCTTGCCTATGGGCTATGTCGCGGCGATACACCATGCCTTCGAACGAGATCTTGTCAATTGCAGCGTACACAGAAGCAAGTGCATCTTCTAATGATGGGGCGACAGCTGACACAGCCAAGACACGACCGCCTGCAGTGACGAGTTCATCTCCGTTCAGCGAAGTACCGCAGTGGAAAACAACGACTTCTGCGAAAACCAATGAATGAAAATGCGGTTTTCGTGTGGCGATACTCACCGGATGGTATTTCCCCGATTTCAATGCGTTTGCCCTTTGTGTATTCGCTAGGGTAACCGCCCGACACCAACACGACCGAGACGGCGGAACCCGGTCGAGCGCTTATTTTTACCGAGTCGAGCCGGTGCTCTGCACAGGCCTACCTAGCCCGAAGACCAGTTGGCATTCCGAGGACGTGTGAAACGAGACGACGTACGAGGAGTACTGCAGCGAGGTCCACGTCATCGTTCAGTAGAAGAGTGAGAGCCTCGGTCTCTGGATCGCCGAACCGGACGTTGTATTCCAGTAATTTTGGTCCGTTTTCGGTAAGCATCAATCCGACAAAAAGGAGACCAACGAATGGGAAACCTTGGGAATGAATGGTGAACGGGATGTCCTGCGAGGGCAAAGTTGACAGACATACCTTCTTTCCTCATGCCGTCGATAGTAGGGCGGAGAGTTTCTCGCATGATGCGATCCATGATAGCAGGAGTTGCTACGGGAGCCGGGGCGTATGCGCCCATACCACCGGTGTTCAACCCCGTATCGCCTTCACCGATTCGTTTGTGGTCTTGTGCAGGGGGAAGGGGGACGATCGTATAACCATCAGAGAAAGCAAGGACGGATATCTCGGGGCCTTCGAGCAGCTCCTCGATCACAACTTCGTTTCCTGAGGAGAGATTACAGCGACGTCAAAGATCGTGAAAAACGGTGTTGCGGACCTGCAGCACCAAACACATTGTCTATCATGATCTGCTGTAGACCTTGTATGGCTTCATCGGTAGATTCCGGGATGAGGACACCTTTGCCAGCAGCAAGCCCACTGGCTTTGAGCACGACTCGATAGCCACAGGTGCGGACATGGTCGATTGCTTCGTCAAATTGAGAGGACGAGAATGTGCGGAACTTAGCCGTGGGGATGTTGTGACGGGACATAAATGCCTTGGCGAACGCCTTACTTCCCTCCATTCTTGCGGCCAACTCTGTGGGTCCGAATGTGGGTATGCCAACTAGCGACCTCGAGTGAGCAACATGCTGGAGCGTGCAGCTATTTTTGACCGACCTTTACGGAAAAATGTCTCGATGCCTCGCACCAAAGGTTCCTCCGGGCCAGGAAGGACGAGAGTAATCTATTGCGGATATTAGCGGTAGGCGGAGATATCTGTGTGTGGTACGGACCTCATTCTGGACGGCGAATTGGACGAGTTGGTGATAGTGTGGGGGCGTGAGGTTCAGGTTCAGGTTCTCAGTCTTTGGGGTGGTGGCGGTCCCACCGTTTCCGGGCGTAACATAGATGCGAGTGACGAGAGGGGACTGAGCGAGCTTCCATGCCAAGGCATGCTCTCTACCTCCGCTGCCTATGACGAGGATCTTGGCAGTCATCTCTACGATATTTGTGGGTACTTGACGAAACAAAGCAAGACTGAGATGGAACCGCAAGTGATTACGATTGGGAAGTGGTAGATAAGATAGCAACCTAAAAAGCTATCGGCAAACGAAGGTACCCGACGGGTCTGCTGATACATACACTGGCTGACAGACCAGAATAGCAGATTGATGGCGCCGACCTCAGGCTTTGAAAAGAGAGTGGAGCAAATGGCGCCACGGTCAAACTGGGGTCTCCTTGTCCCCTCCATCGACGCTGCGCAGCCATTTTACTCGGTTCTGCGTGAAGTGTGAGCGAGGACACTGAGTTATTCGCCTAGTAAGAAAAAAGGTCTCAGGGATGTCAGATGTCAGGAACACGTTGTTCTACACTTCGCTCGAACCGTTTGAAGAGGCGAGTACTCGTTGCAACGTTGGGGAATGGGCAGTGCTGAGCGCTTGTGTGTTGCGCAGAGCCAGGTTGACGCGGAACGAAATTCTCCGCAACCCTCGCCGGATGAGCTCAACAAGCGAATGGAGGATGAAAAAGTTCAAGTTCAAGTCTCACGGAGGCTGTCTCGCAAGGACTCAAAAAGCAAAGCCTCGAGATCGTTATGGCATAGGAAATCCGTGAAGAAGCCCACAGCAGTTGAGTCGCCCGCCGCAAGTGCTGCCACTGCCACTGCCCAGGTGAACTTGAAGCACCTCTCCAGGTCTTCCTTGCACACAATGGACCAAAACGATGACAACAACGACGACACGCGCAGCTCATATGAAAACCAAAACTCTTCCTTCTCTCGTTCCATCATCCCAGATCCTCTCGGCGAACTCCCAGCTTGGTTCAAGAAGGAGAGCGAGATGGCGGCAGCAAACATTTCCACTTTCAGGATCAAATATCCTCTTCACAATCCAAATGGCCCTCGTTTGTACAAGAATTTTCACCTACTCCCGCCTGCCTCTCTCAACCGTCCACCCACTCTTTTCTCACCTTCTTTTCCACCCATGGCCGCGTCTGTACACAGTATACATGACCGTTCCGAAGATTCAACACGTCTTGCTGGCCCCAGCCGCACACCCTCGGGCACGCCCTTGCCGACTCCGAACTCGTCCCAAGTGGGCATACCCGATCCCACCAAGCCACGCAGTCGCAAGGCCTCCCAGGACAACGTCGATTTAATGGATGTCAGTGATCCCTGGGGCACCCACTGGCATCACCAGTCGCCATATGATGCGGGTAACAGCATTACCGGCGATCTTCCCGAGGTGATCCATCCATTTGTTCCTTTTCTTCTTTGTTTCACAACTGATTGACGCCGCGAAGGGTCCACCACGTTCCCGCTCGCGCCTATCGAGCACCAATGCAGCCCCCACTCGCCGAAAGACCGTGACTCCCTCCCCTCTCTCCCAGTCGACGTCTGCACTGCACTTGCAAACTGTGGAGCCTGTGCACGTCACGCGTAAGCTAAGTAAGCGTCGCAGGTCCGCTTTCGGCGGACTCTTTGGTACACACGGGAAAGATACGCCAGACGAACCAGAGGTATCTGTCGTCGAAGACCCTTCCCCCAGCTCACCGAGGCGATCGTCAACTATCCCAAACGGTGCTCTTTCCGGTGAATCGAAGCACCTGTCTACCCTCTCCCCGATGTCCATATCCGTGAATGGTTCCACAGCAGCATTATCAAGCTACTCGACATCAAAGAAGGAGAAACGGCAGAGCGTCCTTTCGAGGTTGGTCAGGAAGTTCAGCGTCTTGCGGAGGTCGGGTCGAGATCCCAGAGCTACCGACAACGAATCGCATGAGGGTAGAGTAGCACTTTCGGCTGTGGATGAGCACTCATCACGCCGCTCGTTCGCTTCACAGAGACAGCCGTCTCCGGAGAAGAAGGTGTCGGATCCATCTAAGCGTATTCCTCCTCCACGGTTAGACACGGATACGGAGCCACAGGGTGACCAGGGCCCGTCAATAGAAGTTGAGCGGGCTAACAGCGATCGTAATTCGACCATCTCTTATGATGTACCCTTCTCGCCGTTGGGGAAATTGATGATTGCAAACCCGGATGCTCCAAGTTCTGGGGGTACTACTCCCGTCAAGTTGAACCATGTATTGCCGCCAGTAGCCCCCAGCGAACCCCCACCCGAACCCAAGCATCCCACTCAGAATGTGTCATCTACAAGCCGTCTTTACTTAGCTGATCGGCAGCAGGCTCCCCAGCCCTCTTTCTCAGCTGGCAGGTCGTCACCCATCCCAGGTCTCCTCAGCCCCATCTCCGTCGCTGTCCCTGCTGTCACTTTCCCGGAATTTTCGCAATTTATGACCACGTCGCATTCTGAACCTGTTCCATCTACCTCGCCTCCTACTTCGTCACCGTTTCCAGGACTTGGCCTATCTACTAGTGCTCCACCGCCAGCGAGATCATCACCATCACCAACCAAGGAGGCCTCACGTCCTGTACCTCCTTATCTAGCGGTTCCCATCGACGACTCTCCATTATCCAGGTCGTCACTTCTTGCCAATCCTCCTACTCCTTACAGCACCGACGAGCCAAATTCCAGGCTGCCAAGTTTTGAGAGAATCCCAACGGATCGTTCTGGTGACAACAGACGATCGCAGGATGTGTCTCCTCCCAAATCGGTTTCACCCACCAAACGAACCGATGACCATCCAATAGAGGGCGAAGTTCGGGTTTCCAAGTCTAATTCGACGACGAGCAGGAAGACAGAGACTTACAAGCTTGTTAGGACGCTTTCGGACAAAGTCTCGACTTCATCCGAGGCAGCGTTCCAGGCGGAAGGTGACCAGTGGTTGGTTGTCAACTCTGTCGATGTCCCTCGTCGCCGGAGGACGAGGGAGAGGGCGGAGAGACCCTCGAGAACATCCCACGAGAGGGAGCGCGAAAGAGACCGTGAAAGGGAGGGAGGGAGGGATCCTGAGAGACCGAAGGCAAGAGCAAGGGAGCGGGACAGGGACAGAGAACGAGAACGGGAAAGGGAAAGGGAAAGAGAACGGGAAAGGGACAGGGACCTGAGGGATAGGGAGCGGGAACGAGAAAGGGAACGAGAAAGGGAGAGGGAGAGGGAACGAGAAAGGGAAAGGAACAGAGAAAGAGAAAGAGAGAAAGAGAGGAGCAGAGATACAGAGCGGGACAGGGGCAGGGACAGAGCAAGGGACAGAGAAAGAGAGCGAGAAAGGGAGAGGGAGAGGGAACGAGAAAGGGAGAAAGTAGAGAAGGAACGGCAGCGAGAGCGGGATCGGGCGAGGGGCGAAGATCGTGAACGTAGGCGGAGGCAAGAGAAGAGTGTTCAACGAGGAGATGAAGACCAACGTCGAACCTCTAGCCATGCAAGGGCGAAATCACCCCCAGTTGACAAAGTGGATTCCAGTTCTCTCTCGGGACGGCCTGGACGGGCTCGTAGTCTCGATACTGCAGAACGTCCAACTCTAGTTCAACCTCTGTTATTCACCCTGCAAGACGAGCCACCCCGCCTCCGCAAGAGTGACGATCGACCACGCGATTCCATGCATCAGGGTTCCTCGAAGACCGCACGTACCAGCCCGAGCCCAATCGTAACGGTTGCACGTGTTGATCGCCTGCCATCCATGTCCGCCCGGCCAACGTCCGAGCTGACTTCGGCAGCCGATCTAAATGCTCTTAGAGCTCGCGAAGCTTGGGAGATGGATCGGTTATGGAAGGGCAGGAGCCTGGTTCAAGGTCAACCTGATACCAGCATGATGACTTCCCCCTCCAGCGTGGACTTGAAAGCTCTCAACAACGAGACAACCAGAGACGCATTTGCGATACAAAGCTTTGCGCATGGTTCGAGTCACACGTCGTACGTCGTGCAGCCGTTGCAAGCGCACCCCATACCGGCCAGCGTGTTTTATGCTAACATGCCATCTGCTCCGCCGCCAATCATCTATGCTGCTACCTCTCCATATGGGCAACCACATCCTTCGTCTTCGAGGGACTTCACATATCAATCCATACCCAACTCGTTCTCGTTTCCTTCCAAAGACTCCTCCGCAGACCCTCCAGCTCGTCCCAACCCTCTACCTAATCCCCCGCGCCAATCGACTTATCAACCTGCCCAAATACCGGTCTTGTCGAACAGGAACAGTGGATCTGCTTCAGAATATTGGGCAAAGTACGCTAACACGCCTTCACATTCATAATATACCCAACTTCAATTTCGTCGTGCGCATTGAAGCATTTTGCACTACATACATATTTCGATTTCATCCTCACTTACTAGACTCTTCACGTACGCTCACTCATGATATTCCCGAACCCGTTCATTTATCTTTTTTCTCCTCTTCATTATAATGCTATGCTTCACTTGGGGCTTTGCTTTCATCGTTATTGTTGTTTTTCACTAATTACTTATTACCTTGGACCATGCGGACCTCTACCGTGTAACAGCTCACCGAGAGCGACAGCTTAATCAGATCAATATATGCACTACAGCCCATCGACCATCTAAGTAAGTTGCAACGTCGACCAAACAAAAATAATAAACTAGGCAGCGGCGGTGCCGCTGGAGACCTTGCTTGCGTATGGTTATAGTACAGTTATAATACAGAATTTGTGCAAAAATTTGTGAATGATTATCCACTCTCGCTATTTACATCACCTGCCAGTGACACTCGGCAAAGCAAGCAAAGATCCAACGAACTGAGAGTGATCTGGAATGAAACACTAAGCCCTGCTATTGCCATCGACATTGCTGTCCACTGTAGCAAACGGCGACGAGACAAAGAATTTATAGTTTGAATAGGTTCTAGTGTACACTACTATAGCCTAACATGTATGATTTTACTTCTCTCTTCGGCCCTCCTTATCACTTTCCCGCCGTAGAGAAGCAAGGCATGCCTTGTTATGTGTATACAGCTATGGTACACATGGTCACGAGTTCTTGGTGGCCCATGCTTCAGTAATGACAGCGAGCATGTCAAAGTCATGAGCTGCCTTGATAGGAAGTCCGTCTCTTGCGTCCTTTGGTCTCTGTACGTCGGTAAAATTCACGTATGGTGGGTATCGCACGACGTCTTCTACCCCCGCCCAGTCAAAGTCGATGATCATGAGTTTCGTCCTATCCTTATTGACAAAAATGTTCGTGTCGCGTATGTCTCCGTGGACCAGCTTGCGGGCATGCAGCGTCTTGCGCATTGTGCAGTCGCTCCTGCACGCTGCCCCCGTTGCTGTTTGCCTATCTACCCCCGTCCCCTCGCTCCTAGACGACAATGTCGACCTCACCCCTGCCATCATTCTCGTCCCTGTCCCTGTCCGATCTTTCCTTACTCGCCGACCTCTTTCGCTCCTGCGCATAGTCCGCCTGCTTGTTTGTAGTTACCAACTAATACCCAAGGTCCTCATCAGTCATAACACAAACAGCTCCCGTGCCACTATCACCAGTATTGCAGCTGATCTACGCGAACCAATGTCAGATTTAACAGGTGGCGAAACAGGTCTCGTTCCCTTGTTATTTCCATCACTGTTTGTCATCGTTCGAGTTGACAACCCTTTGTCCATTCCTGTTTTACCAGGCTTGCAGATAGGAGAATTTCTGCTGTCACCTATCATGCGTTCATTCACAGTGCATCCGAACGAACGTTCGGTCAGCGTTAAAAGGCGTCAATTACCGCTCACGCTCGCATAGGCTTTTACGGACTTCAAGTCACAGGGCCAAACACTCGAAGCCACTATAGTCGACCTCGGAAAACCACCATCGTTTACGCTCAGTCCGTTCAATGCGTACATAGCCCTTTCGCGAAGCAGGAGCAGAGATACGATAAGGCTGTTACGCGATTTTGAAGACAATCTATTTACGAAACACCCATCACGCGAACTGTACATCACACAATTGATATTAGTTTTGCACACAGCTGTAAAGGAACTTGCTATGGAAACAAGAAAAGACTTCATGGATGGCAAATATGACGTGTAGACTCTTTCCGCGTTCCGTATTCTATATGCGATGGTTCATACACGAACACCATTACCGTTCTTGATACCGAATCAAGCACTGTTTCGCGTTCAATGGAACGACGGACGGACGGCGCACGCAACTAACGCGATCTGATAACGCGATCTGAACCGAAGCACGAATCCTGATTACGCAACATTGCCTAATCCACGTTGCAGGTCACGAACCCAAGATCTGTTTGTCCTTATTTTGAATCTGCATCAGGGGCCGATATGCAAGTGACCTTGCAAGCAAGGTGATTGTTTATGGAAATAGCAATATAAATTACGTAACTTATCCACTACCTCCTAACGCATACATCTTAAGCTGTCTGCGTTAGGAGGGAGTCGACTGTACTATGGACGAACCCAACACCGTCGAAGGTAATGTCATAGCCCATCCGTAAGTTCAATCCAGACTCGAGTGAGACTCACCGATTCTTAACTGTATAACACAGAGCGAAGGCACCTCCTCTCCCTCCCGAACTCTTGCTCCGCATCTTTCACCACGCCACCCACGTACCAGGGACCCTCGTCCCCGACATCTATGACAACGCCAGCATCTTAGGTCCTATTTTTATCGAGCAGTTTCATCCCGCCCTCCGGAAGGCTCTCATCACCAAATGCGCCCTCGTCCGCGTCTGCAGACAATGGTGGCACCTTGCCGCGCCGATTCTCTATGCTTCTGTATACATTGGCAGTGCACGCTACGTGTCATCCCTCTGCAGCACGCTGGAGCGTTCCGCCGAGGGCACGGGCGCGGTCGTTGGCACGCGACCGCTTGGTGAATACACGCAACGACTGGACATTATCACACCTGACTGCGCCGAGTACCTATACTCGGATGCTGATTGTGATTTGATTAGAACGTTCATGCAGTGCATGCGCCACCTCACCATCTTCTCGATTGCCGCCACCGCCTACTACGCCAACCCGGTTCTACCGTACTTTGTTCTAGAAGGACTCCGCTGGTCTGCGAATTCCTTGCGCGTGCTCGACTGGTCCTCACCCAACTTGCATCCACCCGTCTCTGAGATCGAGTGTCTTCTCGGCAACTGTTCCCAGCTCCGCGTTCTGAACTGTCCTGGCGTGCATTAGTCGTGGGAGACCGATCAGGTCACTATTCCACCTACCGTGACCACGCTTTGCATGCGTACCTTGGTCCGGGTCGAGTCATCTTCCGTTTCCAAGTACAACCTATACATCGACCGTGAAACCATCCTACCCGCTCCCTTGCCAGCGCTCCAAGAGCTCGTACTTGACTTCTGCGGAGGGGACTGTTCTTGCCGCTACCTTCTCCACACGTATGGCCACCAACTAGTCTCGGTCCACCTGTACAAACCCGGCTTATTTCCGGGTCAACTCCGCCCTTACTTGCATAAGCTTTCACAGACACGTCCCAACTTGCGTCGTCTCACTATCACCTCGAACAATCTCATGGGCTACATATCCGAGTCCAATCCCGTCTGTGGGCCTCTCACAAACACTGACTATCTGGGGCTGAGAGTTCCCTACTCCTCTCAGCAGGATTTGAGAGCGCTTTTCGGGTTCTTGGAATATATGAGGCCTAGGATGCCTTCGTTGCAGGTAGTTCAGCTCCTCGATGAGCCTTACGTCGGGTGTTTTCTCGAGAAGCGCACAAAGCTCGCCGAGCGTGAGTTGCGCCAGTTTATGGAGGCCAACGCGACGGTTCGGATGGAAGATAAGGACGGGGTGTTGTTGGCAGGTAAGAGAGCCTCCTATCGAACTGGCGATCACTGTTACTGACCCCGCTGTGGGTATATGTGACAGTCAGTCAACTAGCTGTGATCCTGAACCGTGAAACTTGTTTGTTCCGCAGATTAAGTAGTGAGAAGGTCCTAATGGTTCGCGGTCATAAGAAAATGGGCTCGATACAGATACATGATTCCCACATGAATGATAATACAAAATATGCAAATTGTGCCAGGTTAACCATGAAATAAGTTGGTCGTGAAAGCGGGGCATCGCCAAAAGAACACGGTAACTCGAGAATAGCATACTGGCTCCAAAAACCACTGTCACGACGAGTACGCACGATAATCCAGGGGGAACTCTGGCACGGGATAGTCATCCCATTGACGTTCGCCGCTATCAAGGAAGCGTCGCAGCCTGGCGACTTGTGACGAGAGATACATGAGGATGATCTGCATCTTGATGTCGAGCTTCAGCTTTAATATCTCTTCGCACGTCCGTAACGCTTGTACCCGCGTCGCTACAAACATGTTGCCCGAAAAACCAAGCTCTTTGAGGCTATCGACCATTTCCCCGAATTCTGAGCACCAAGCGAGGACGCCAAGCTGCCGTGCGCGGATCAGTCGGATAGCAAATCGTGTCATGGGGAAGGAGACATACCTGACCGTATTGTTTGAACCGCCCGTATAATACGTTTGGCGCTGCCTTGAGTGCAAAGTCAAAGGCCTCATTCTGTTTGATAACTTCGTCATCTGGTATGTAAGGTTGAACGACCGGTTGGGGCTGAAAGGTCGTCAGTCTAAATCCACCCAGGGACAAACGATCCTTACCTCGGGTCGTGGAGGGGGTTCCTGGAACCACTGATGTCCAGAGTAGTCGACTTCGCCACCAATATCGACGACTTCAAGGTTCTTGCCTGTGTAGTCCATTCTAGGTCGTGAAAAAGAATCGAGTATGCCGGACTGGACAAAGAAGGCTTCGAGGAGTCGCGCAAGGTCTTTGGGAAGTGGCGACTGCTTAGATTCGGGTTGCTTAGCAGGTATGAAAATCGTTTGTCGGTCCGGGCTTTGACTGATCGAGGTAGTCAAGCGTGAGAATAAAATCAAATGCAGAACTGCAGACGTACAGGCTGACGGGAGACGGTGGAGCTTTGACGAGGTGGAACTTGGGGCCGTTGGATAATTGGCGACGAGCGGCAAGATCCTGTGGGCCATCAGAAAGGAAAGTATGACTCATCAAGAAAACTGACCTTGTGGATGTGGTGGAGGGATGTCCTGGACGCTTTGAAAGAAGGTTGGCGTTGAGCTCGAGGGCTAGCTGTGCGGGACTTCTTAAGTCTTGCGATAGATTGCCGGTGGCGCTCAACGGAGATCTGACTAATCTGAGATATCTGGCGGCGGAATTGTGGAGAAGGTGATGGAAGCGCAGAAGCAAATGCAGTGGTGGGAGTGGTACTCGAAGTAGGGGAATAAAGAGCACTGTCAAGCTGTGTGGGTGATGTTACGAACGACCCCAAGTCTGATTCTGGGCTCTCTGGGTAGACGTTTGTACGGAGAGGATGCAGTATTGGCCTGGCAGGCGATGCTATTGGTTGGCGCGTCCGCGGAGGAGGGACAGGGACAAGAGGGGGTGGAATGGGCAGTGGATAAGGGGAGTCGGGTGCGAAGAGTGCAGACGGATAGAAAGTAGTGATATCGGGGAACCGGAGTTGGACTGAATCACTGAGAGCGGAAATGCGCGATGGAGGGAAGACTGCAGACACCTCGAACGGATCAGGATGAGTCACGTTCCGACTAAGCCAAGATGGGGACGGAGGCAGGAAGGATGATCTCGCAGAGGCGTGTATCAGGGAACTCCTTATCAATGATGCCGGGGAAGCAGTAAGGTCTGATGGATTCACGATCTGGTAGTAAGATGCGTCACGACCGAGACCAGCAGGTGCGGAGTGCTTTCTCCTGAGTGGTGGTGGTGGTATAAAGATGGGAGCGGGAGAGGGTTGCTCAGGCAGAGAGGATATAGACGCAGTAGGTGACGGTACGCTGTCGATGTCGCCAGCGGTAAAAGACGAGGAAGAAGGATGAGGCGGGTCAGGAGGGAACTTTGGTAGGGGAAAGATGAGAGAATTAGCGGGATCGATGAATGCAGAGTAGGAATCAAAGTCACGCACAGGATTCCGCTTCTCACTCCTGATGGTATCCACCGACGAAGTGTCTATAGGTTGAGACACAAACGAATCACGAAGGATTTGTGAGAGAGGCTTGAAGCGCTTGAAAGAGCTGGGGAATCTATGCCTCCGTTTCGCAAGCTTGGGCGAGCACAGGGCCTGGCTAGCTAATGGGAGTAGAACTGAGGGTGCAGACTTCGTATCAGGCTCTTCTTCGATGGCGTCTTGATCAACAAGTTCGGTGTAACCACCCGGAAACGAGTTGTGCTTGATGGACGATGGGCCAGGGGCAGAAAAATGGGGAAGCTGAGTGGAGTCTGCGGCAGAGGTTTCAGGGGTGGGTATATGAGTAGGAGGTTTCGGGAAGGCAAGACAGATGTCGGACTCGTTGGTGGCAGTGCGAGTACGGGAGGAGGATGCCCTGCTGTCTGTGAAAGAAGAGAGATGAATGGATACTTTTGAGATGTTCTTGAGACGAAAGAGAGTGGATTTGGTGCGAGAGACGGAGGGTGGGGGAGGTGTGGTGACCGAAGACTCGCAGAGGGAAGACGGAACGGGAGTGTGGGAAGAAACGGGAGGGTCGGCAGGCGGGACGTCGTCTGAGGCGATGAGCTCAAAGTCGCCAGCGCCGTCGTCGAGGTCGGTGTCCTTTGAAGGTTGGGGTTGCTTCTTTCCAAAGAGACTGCGCGAGAAAGCGCGGGCCAAGAGTCGGGATGGATCGAAGGAGGGAGTCGAGCTGCGCAGGGAGCCGCGAAGGCCGCGAGGTAGCTTCGACTGGAGAAAGTTGTGCGCCGACGTCGTGTGCTCTCAAGTCCTGCAGATACGGACTTGCGAGGGAGTGCCGGTTGGAAAAAGCGCGACCTTTGAACGAAACCGGGTCTCTAGAAGGCGTGACTTGTGCGTGTCTGCTGGCTGGAATTTTGGGATGTAATGAACGAGCAAAGTCACCGTATCACCTCGTGTACGAAGTCGTCACTCTGCCTCGAGGCAAACTATCGTCCCTCTCGTGGAACAGAGACTGTTCGTCATTGAACTTTGCTCTCTAATGCTCAAGCGAGCACCTCCCAGACTCGCCAGCTTGATCCTTTTACACCTTAAATATGTATTGAGTCACACCCAGAGCACTAACGAAACCCTTGACCCTAATATTCATTCATAGTTGTGAGATCGAATCTTGCACCTTATCGCCCGCTACTAATAAATGACCCCTGAGTCATCGATGCATCTTTCCTCATGGCCACCAGACACCTATTTCTTCTTCTCAGTGCAACCCCGATCAAAGCTGCACGGTACAAACACTCACAGCCACGCTACCACCACACTCATGCTGCTGGTCGACTACCAGCTTGGATAGCGGGCTGCTCAAACTGTCAAGTGTGTGCATGCCAGGCGGATAAGAAGTGGCGGGAATCAGATCGTTAGATTACTTCTTGCAGCTGATCATGAAAGACGCATGCTTCGAATCGCTCGGACCATAAACTTGCCAGAAAATGTGTCATTCGAAGCCCGGGAAATCGTACGAGTACATCAAACATGTAACATTGTGCATGAAGCAAGAAAAACAGACGCACGTTGATATCCTTATTCCAGTAAACCCTGTCGTTCTCCGATCTCCTCCGCACCCAACAAATCAGCCTCAGCCGCAGGGGCGATCAAGCGGCGCGTAAACGGAACTCTCAGAAGAGCCTCCCTCCCCCCCGTCAACACCCTCGCCGCCCCATGCCCGGCCCACGTCACCATCAAGTTGCTCGCAAACCCTCCTCCCATCAATGCGACGACCAAGGCGACCACAAAGAAATCTCCACTCCTCGCATAAAACGTGCGGTTTTCGTCGAACGGATACGGCACCTCGATCGTTCGCATCCATGATCCCCCGCCAATTTGCATAGGCTCCTGGATTCCGCCTCCACCTATCCCACTTACCCCCGTCGACCCTCCGTCACACCACAGAACCATGCTTCCGAGTTCATTGGCCCTGGTTTTTGCCTGTTCCCACATTGCCAGTCCGATCGTGGTATCCCAAGTGCGGGCAGGTCCCAGGATCACAGCTGGCCGCGACTCCAAGTTGGCGAATACGGTCGGTGATGTAAAGTCCAGACAAATAGATGATGTCACGGGTATGGGTCGCGTGAAGTTTTGCTCTGGCGGCCCCCACTCAGGTTTCGTTACACCCCTGGGAGTTTTCAAATGCCAATGAGTGATTTGAGGGGGGTCGACCGATGGTATCTTTGAGAACGATTCCGTGACTTTCATCGTCGTCAGAGCAAGAAGCACCAACAGAAAAGTGATCACTGCTCACAAGGAACGAGATGACGCTTATAATACTGGATGACTTCGTCACCCGGTTTTTGATCTTTGTGCACGATTGCAAATCCGTTCCTCGTGTGTTCTGGATCGCCCGCGACATACTCATCGAAGGCTACACCAACGAGTGATGGGAGCTTCAATCCTCGAACCGTCTCAAAGGCATCCTCGCGCTCCTTCTCAGAGTTAAACACCACTGCACTTTCAGGCCAAAGGATGATATTTGCCGCATTCATCTTCTTCATCTGGGTAATGAAATCATCCAGGGTGGCATGACTTCCGTCCAATGGATTGGGTAAGACGCAGCTGACTGTGAATGGTGTGTGTTCGACAACATTTGTGCGAGGAAGGGTGTTATAGGTGGTAGACGAGGGAAACGTGAGGGCAAGCAGCATAGCCGCGAGCGACAAGAGCCCTTTTTTGCTGGAAGATAACAGTGGCTGTTTGCCGTACGCATCCTCCAACGACTCGTATTCCGAGGAGTCCATGAGCCACTGAGCCATAAACTCAGAACATACCACAGCCCACGCCGCGACGATCCAATCAATGCCAGCTGGACCAGTAAAGGGCAGCATCCAACTGTATGCAGAGGGGGCAGGGGCTGGCCACCAGTTCAACAAGCGACCGAGCGGAGAGATGCGTGACGTGATACACCAACATGTAGTCCAGAGTGCGGGGAAAAGTGTGAACTGAGCCCAATTGGTGTCCACCCGAGATCTGAGATGGATGTGTAGGTAGATGGAAAGGATGACGATTGAGTATGTCGCTGCAGATAAAAAGACGATGGCGACCAGAGACTCTGTGGTGCTGGAGAGGGCAGTGGCTGCCGCTCTCCAGTGTGCGATGGCCGATCCTGCTGTAACCGAGATCCATGAGCAAAGCAATTCCCGCCCTCGAGTCTGACGCCGGCAAATTCTTTGTCCATGGATCATTAAAACGGACAGCAGAAGGACCAAAGGAACACAGCTGGGCAAGGGCCCAAGAGCCCAGCTTGCAAGAGCGACTTCTCCCAGTGCAAAAAAGGGGGTTGGATGTTGGTTGAGTATGAGTGCTTGCAATGAGGATGCCATGGTTGCGACAGATGGCAGTCAAACCACGAAGGGTTGTGGGAGAGTCGACGACGATGCTATTTATACTGTACCCTTTTGGGGGGGTTGTTTGTTTCGTACAAGCGCTCGTAATGACCGACTACGACTCGTCTACAGGATGCCTTGCACCATCTAAGCAGCCTTAAAGCCCGAGTAATAACCTCCAAAAGAACAACGTATTCGATTGGTGCAGGACAGTGAGCTTCCAAGCAGAACGTGCTAAGCTTGAGAACAACCTGTGAACGTGCACGATATATCAGTTCCGTCTATTTTGAGCGTACCGATAGCGATCGAGATATAATCACCAATATCCATGACGGGCACCGGCTATCCCGTTGCCTCCTGATCTGATGGTTGTGGTTCCATAGATGGAGCAAACGGATCCCCGGCGGCATCCATCAACGTGCCAGCTAGCAACGCTTCCGCGGTGTCCAGCTCGCCGAGACCATGCACACCCTCGAAAGGCGCACCATCTGGTCCAAGAACACTCATGTCCAGCTCCCCGACCACGTCTTCAACTTGGTTGGCATTCTCATGCACGTCGACGTCGACGGTCATACCTCCATCCAAGCCTTTGAACGATGCATCCAACATGACCGCTCCTTCGTCGACGGTGAGCATAGGTTCGGTCGGCTGGAGGGAGAGAGCTGGGGGCCTGGGCGGCGAGGGCTTCGTTTGTGGTTCAGGAGCACCTTCCGTCGCGTCCTGAGTAGCATCCGGCACAACTGACACGCCGGGTTCGTCCTGGTCCATGTCTTCATCGCCCTCCACAACCTCGGGCTCGTCAGGGAGGGGGGCCAGAGGCTCATCGGCTTCTTCTTCATCATCACTGAATTGCTTGCAAAGGTCCATGAGTACGAGTCGCCCTGCGCGCCAGATCTCAGGCCTCGGGGATTCAACACACCTGTTTTTTGTCTGTCTTCACCCACTTGTATATTTTCATGGACGAACCCGAGGGCGCGCTTTCTGGAGTGATCCATACTTTCTCCCAGCACACGACGGGCTGCATGAGCTGCCGCCTTGCAGCCTCCGTCGTGGCGAGGCGCACCCCAATTCTTCGCCTGGTAGCCATCGTCCAAGTCGTAACTGGAACTCGAAAGGGATGAATGGACACCTGACACTCCGATGCAGTCGAGTGACACAACGAGCTACTACTACAACGATACAACGATACAACAACCCTCGTAGCTTTGGTCGTTCAACGTTCAGCCCATCCTCAATAATGCATACCCCAATAAGCATGCCAGCCTTCATCGTCCCGCCGCCGCCGCCGCCGCCTGGTATTTATTCAAATCCACCGTATCATTCCTCCTCCGCCCCCTTTCGTCCATTTCCCACCAAACTAACCAAGCTCATTGCGTGAGTCAGACGGCGAGGAGTCTGGAGTCATAACTTTGTCACGTTGGCAGACGAGACATGGTCATGACTCACGGCATGTCTCTTCCTTCCCGTTCAATGGCACGGCTAACCCACCCCACTCACATTTACTAGGCAGTCAACGGGACGAGGACCATATTCGGGATGGGGCACGTTACGTTCCTACCTACCGCTGGGGACTGACCATAATAGTTCAATCCGCCCAGCTGGGCCTGAGAGCTCGTCTCGTCGGTGATCCCCACTTTGCTCGTTCAAACGTGAAACTGGGCGGTCATGTTCATCCTCGCCACGTTCACGGACTGACATATGCGCTTTCGCTCGCCGGCGCCCTTGCTTATACGTACTGTACTTATTTAGTTGCTTGCCTGTAGTATTACAAGTGATTAATTATAATGCGCATTCCCTTGCACAAGTTGAGTATAAATCGACAAGTATCAAGTAAGAAGGATTCCAGAAGTAGAACCCTCAATCCATGTCATAACTCTATATTTCAAGTCGGTCGTTCAGCCCAACGCAAGACATCTTCAATAGTCACCGCTGGCGATGTAGACTGATGGAACTTGAGTAAACATATCATAGAATATATGTCGAGGACGCGACCAACCTGTCCATGCTGGCTGCTTGCATCAGAAGCAGCAGGATCGGACGTAGTGTCGAGAACCGTCGAACGTAATTCCATAAGGCGTGCATCGAGCTCATCGCATTTTCTGAAAATAGACAAACCTCATCAGAACGGAGGACAAACGATGACAGAAGACGTATCGAACGTATGGATGGAGGCTGTCTCTGCACGCCGAAGCTCCAGTTGACGCTGCATCATGCTTTCGAGATTCCCTCTTGCCTATAGCGTCGCGTTAATCTTCCGTAAAGAAGAAAAGAGTACACCAGACGGACTGACCTGTACTGGACGCAGGTCGTTTGCAGCAGCCATCAGATTCTGCGCAAGCACAGTGATCCATTCAACCTGGCGCTGCCATTCCGGAGTGGCGGAAGAGTATGGGGACGGAGGTGGGCCAAGGATGGCACCTGTGAGGTTGGAGTACGTGACCAGAAGAGAGTGGAGGACAGATAACAATGCGGGACGGCGGTCTAAGTAGTGTGACGATGAGCGCGCGCGGGATGCGAAGTTAGACAACCAACTCGCCTGTACTTGGATCGGGCGGATACAGCTGGTGTCCGCCTAGCTCAGCCAACGAGGGAATAGTCTCCTTGACCTTGGAAGACGGGTGTTAAGTATTGCTGGCCCATCTGGAAGCGCAGGCCGTACAAACCACGTATCACCAAAGACATCGTAATGACCCTCTTCAAGAATCCAGTCCACTCTGGGCTTTTCCAGTTGTGTCAGGGACCATGGGGGGATGTCAGTCTGGTCAGAGAGTGTCTCGTGCTGGTTCACGGTGCTGATATCGACATCTTGGTCTTTGACGCGTTCTCTGAGCAGCTGGAGCAGTCTCAGGTTGTGCGCAGTGTAATCAGAATAGTGGGAGGGGGGAGAGGGAAAGGGATTCCTCAGTTCCGTCTCTTCCTCCTCCATCATGGTCCTGGCAGGTCGACCTGTTTTTATTTATTTATTTCATTTATTTTATGATCCAAATGAGCATTTTTTGCAACCTCTCTCAAGTGCGTCATCATCATGGTACGCCGGATCGCGTCGCAGGTGCACAAGCAAGTCTCTCGGCTCATGCAAGCCAACTACATTCGTGACGAGCCCGTATGGTATCAAGCAGTCCTACAGTATCCCCCCCTTCCCCTTCCACCCCGCGCACCGCCCTTCCAAGCTCTTGAGGCAGAAAAATCATCTCGCAAGCCGTCTGTCTCGAATCTTCGCCCCCCAAAAACCCAGCCCTTGACCATCAAGTACCTCAAGGATAGGATTCGCCTCCAATTCTTCAGAGACCATCCGTTTGAAGCATTCAGACCCGTGTCTATCGTAGAAGGCGAACTGGTCGAGCCAGAGCACCCGGTGAGAGAAAAGGACTGGACGAGGTTGAGCCAGCGAACCAAGAATCCAACAGCAGAAGAGTGAGCGAAATATTCTGGCACCCCCTCCTCGCTGCGCGTTCCTCTGATTCTTGTCTCAAGTGCAGTTCTGTTCGCTGCCAATCTGCACAAACACCACAAGGCGTCGCTGACGGTCGCTTATACCCGTGCAGTTGCAGAGTTTCGGACTCTCCGTGCAGAGTATGACATTGCGAACACGTTCGCTCGCATGGAAGCCGAATCGTATGGCACCGTGTTTCCGTCGGAAGTCGACCGGACGTTCGAGAAGGAGGACATGGTTTACAAGTCTGCCGAGCGCAAGAAGGCCCTCGACGAGAGTGCTCTCCGCGCTCGCAAGCGTTGGCGTGCGATCCTTAACCTCGACAGTGGTATGGGCAATACTTGGAGCCGTGGACAGGAGTATGTCAAACGTCAAAATGATGGTGTCCGACCATCGCATCTCGTGGACCAACAGACACAACCACCTTCGAACTCGTCAGAGGAACAGTTGTTCGGCAGTCGATAGCTTAGAGTGTTGATTCGGATTTAATTCATTTTGGCATACACAACCAAAACAACAAAGGTCCAAACTATGCCTTGACGCGTGATTGTGCAGCCAAGGCCGCGTTCATTCCCATCCAGGTCTTCTCCGAGAGACCTAGTAGCCTTTGCATGTCCGAACTCCAATCGTTCATCACATCCTCTGCACTCCGCTTCGGCGTGAAATTCACGATGCCTGCTGGTCGGTCTGTCCGTGCCCATATGGTTTTGGAAACAACCAGCCGCGCGAGCGTCTCCTCTGTTTGCTGTGGCGTAAGGTCAAGAAGGGTTGTTAGGCGGGATATTCTAATTCGAGTATAATATTGAGAAACAACTCGGATGTTCTGAAAACCGTAGTCAGTCCCAGGGCGTCTTATCCAAGGGAAAACACTCACGTGTTCAATTACACGAGTATGGAGGTCCTCCCATTGGGCAGCATTTGAGAATACGGGTGTTGTTCGCAGGAACGGACCATAAATGGATTCGATCCCCGGCCATCTCATCAACTCTTGTGTCACAAAGGATTTGACGAGGTTGCTGGAAGCAAGTTTAGTGGTCTTCAACTATGCATCATGAAAAATCGTACATGTGCAACTCGAGTTTCTCCAGGGCGGGGTTCACGAACCAGTGGTGCAACATGTCCGACTGCTCGTTGTTGTGGGGAGCAAGGACAACATAATAGACGATATGTTCGAGTGCCTAGGGTCGGAGGATCAGATCGATTCAAAAAGCATATTGCACGACCAAGGTACTCACTGCACGACTCTTACTCTCGTCCTCTTTTATCGTCGGCGTGTCCCACACCTTCTCGTAGTGTTTAGCGACTTCCAAGTACGCAGTTTGATGTAGTGCTTGTTGAATCATCAAATCATAGAACTTGAGCTTCAGGTCCTGAGGGCGGTATCGGTCAGTGGTCGGAGTAAACAAGGAGTCCCTAGACAAACCTCGTTCTCCTTTGCTTTCAGGAATGTTTCGTTGACCTTGCGACCACCGACCCTCGCCTTAACCCACTCAGGTTCCCCTCCTCCAATCGCATTATTGTCCTCTTTTTTCTCCTTTACCGCAACCTCGGTGTCCTTCAGGCGTGCAAGTGCAATCAATAACCGCATTTGTTCCAGAATGAACTCAGTCTTTTCCCTCCGTTCCATCGACGAGTATGTCTCCACTTGGAGATCAGAGAGCAGATCGGACGCCGTTTGCAACGATTCCTTGATAGCGGGTGCCTGTGCGGACGCCAGTTTCGAGAGACTTTCGTGGTAATGTGAGAGCAAGAGGGTGACGCGCGCACGGGGAGTCTCGAGGAATATCTAATCGAAACCGCTTCAGCCGGCGACTAGACGAAATCAATCCCCCGACATACCTTCCCCTCAGTGACCGATCGCAACGTTTCCACCAGTTCCAGCCACTTGACATCACCTTCCCGTTGTCTGATTTCTGCCAGCCACGCAATCGCTTGTTCCACTATAGCTTGTACGACGCCCTTGAGCTGCCCGTGCTTCTTGCTCAACGCGCTGATGGTAGTGTTGAGCTGGACGTAATCCCGCGCATTATAGCATTGGTCTAGTGCAGCTTTCGCGAGGCGCGTGGTCGATGGTAGATCAGAAGCCTATGTCGTCGGTCAGACAACGGACACCAGAATATAAGTATATATCGGACGCACGTTTCTCGTCTGCTTCTCCAAAGCCAGAAGCTTATCCAGGGCCTCCGAAAGTTTGCCAGACTGGCGAGCGACAGCACATATATGAGGTTACGGTCAAGAGGTTCTGAAGGCAGACTACACACCTCGGAAAGCGACTGGGTTTCTGGAAGCAATGCATCCACCTCTGGGGTGAAGTCTCTTTCTTGTTTCTTTACTTCGGCCATTGCTAGACGATAGTGTGAGCGCGAATACGGGTGGTCGACATTCGGCGTGAAATGACGCGTCGCAAAGATGTTTGATGTTGTTTGCACTACACTCTTAGTCTTTCCTTTGTTGGAAAGCTCCTGTCGGTCGTTGTGCTCCGCCTCGCTAGCGGTGTCTGTCAATTCGATAGTCTCAGCATGTGCAGTCGAGCCTCTTCCTTTCCAATCTGCGTTATAATAGTATTCATGATGATAATAACCCTACAACAAGCGCCAGCACCCGTGTACTATATGAGTAAAAGCGTCCGTCGCAAAGGAGAATTCATAGACCAACAGGAGGAGTGATGTCATAAAGTTCCGTCGTCGTCGTCGTCGATGGAGCGGAGGAGTTCCAAGGAAGTCCTTGGAGCTCGCGTTTTTCGTTTGATGGCTCATCACCATTCTTTTTGGGGGCATGGAGCATAGAAAGTGACTTGTCGAGCATATGCATAGTGAGCGAGAGAGGGAAAACACGGCATGCGAGGGCGATCAGCCCCGTGACGAAAGTGGGAAGCACATAAGACATTGGGTTCACATCGCCATATCCTATGAAAAGATGGGCAGTTTTGTCGAAGGAGGTCTCCGTATCGGGAAGCGTGGCATCGACCTCGGCATCAGCCATCATGGGTTCGACGCCGACGGACTGGTGCATCACTTGCGGTGTTGCATCAATTGCAGCCTCGACGCACGTCGGCGTAGCATCCACAAAGGCGTCAAGTAGATCGGGCTTGATCTGTACCATCCGATCGACGAGAGACGGCGCCGACTGGATTCCCTGCTCCGAGGTCTTGGGTCTAACCTGAGCAAACTTGTTGACATACGTCTTTTGGATGGTAGCGTCAACGCTCTGCTCCTTTGTGGATTTTATGACCTCCTGTCCAGATGCCTTGGCCCTTTCCGTGACGCGCACGCCTTGAAGGTGGGGCAACCAATCTGTTACTCTCTGCCATCCCTGCGCATTGGTCTCCACATAACCTGGACGGTTCTTCTCATGGAAAAACTTGAGCGTCTCTAGGTGTGGTGCAAGGTGACTGAGAAGAATGGTGGTGTGAAGGGGGTCGTTGACGGCGGAGTGGCCCACATGGAAGCGGAGAAGCGACCTCGAGGAAACCTCAAGGGCACGCAGCGTTTCCGCGCTTCCGGGCTGTGCGTCTAACACGAGGGCAAGGTTCTGCAGGCGGTGACAGTTCTGCGTGAGAGTGGCAACACCGTCCAAGGTGAGGTTTGGTCCCGAAGAACCAGAAAACCGGGCCATGGGACACAGACGTAGGGTCTCGATGTTGGGACATGCTTTGGAGATGTAACGCAAGTCTTCGTTGAAGAAGAGCGTCGACTCTGGGAGGTCTACATCGAGGCGGATGAGGTAAGGGAGGGAGGAAAGGTATTGGAGTGGAAGGTGACGAGATGGTTGGTCCGCGGCAGCGCGAGACGTCGCACGAACAAGTTCTGTAAAGCGAGATGCGCCTGTGGCACTGATCCGCAAAGAGAGGAGCGATCCGCTAAACCGTTCGCATATCAGGACTGAGAGGTCTTGCCAGTCAGCCATGTCGGGAGGGTCTTCAATGATGAGCTCGAGACTAGTGAGCTCGCTCGTGATGTGCTTCAGGAACACAGCGATGTTTGCCACTTCGCCGGTCAGCTGGAGGCTCCGAAGATCCGCGAACACGCCACTCGAGTGTAGGTCACCAGTAAGGCGAAGCGACGACTTCTTAATTTCCGTGAAGTCTATCTCGTCACCAGAGAAGACCCCGCTATCAGATGATGCATCACTTGGAGTTGCAGCGCCAGAGGAGACAATATCATCGAAGAAACCTTCCACAGCGATGATGGATCTTCCAGTGAGGTCCAGTTCGAAGGTGTGAAGACAAGGCAAAGAAGCGGCCCACTGTCCGACTTGGGACGACAAAGCACCAGGTGCAACCAAAGCTATCTTCTCGAGTGTGTTTTGCGAGCGTACGAGATCCGTGAACGTTTCAGGAAGGCTGGTGGGAGACGTGAACGAAAAACCAGTCAGCTGGGTGTGGCTGCAAACGTTGACAAGGTAGGCGCTAAGCTGTGGAATCCTAGAGCCAATCTCCAAAATCAAGCTCTGCAACTCGGGGTTCAAGAAGAGTGTGGAGCGCTCCAGGCCAGCCGTGGTGTCTACCCTCCATATGAGAGTCTGTAAATGTGGCAAGATATAGGGTACAGGGCGGCTCTCTGCGATGATGGCGAAGACGGAAGGTGAGACGCTCGGAGATGACTCGAGGTATGCAACGCGGCGGACGCGTTCACCATATGCGAGGACTCTGTCCCAGTCCTCTGCGTTTGGCACCTTTGCCTATTGTGATGGAGTCAGTCGGGAGAGCGCAGAATACACGTGGCCAAGACCAACCAAACCAAGCCCTGGGCGGCGGGCTCTCTTCATGAGGTTGCTAGGAAACAATGAGATGAGGGGGAGAAGAGAGTCGAGCTCTCTCCAGAGCACATCCAGCGCGGGTTCGCATATTGCCTTGCAAGTGCGTGCCAATCGAGACATGGAGCGGCGTCCATTGGGTGACTCGATTATAGTGTCAAGAACTTTCTTTGCGGTGTCGGGGTCGCGGAATATACTGAGCATGGTCTGGTCGTAGAAGGAGTAGTGGGAGATGAGAAGGGATAGCTCTTCGGGGTGGTATTGTCGAAGAAACGGAGTACAAGGGAGTAGAAGCAAGGGTCAGAATGTTAAATAGGTGAGATGCACCCTTCACTGCGTTCACGCCATGCGCTCCAACAGGCCGTTCTCGTCACTAACTTGTGGATGCGGGCAGGACAGATTGACCAATCACGTGGGGAAATGAAGTAACTGAGGAGGCGAGCCACGCTTCTCACTTGAGACACGGGGGTTCGTCCACACGCGCAAGGGGTGTGGCCCGACAGTGTGCAATCAAAGCAGCGTTTAGGCGCATGCGCAACGACTATCGGACTGTTTAGCGGTGCATATCTTACGCATATACGCACCCAAGCCTCCTTGGGCACTGAACAGCCTCAGATTTGACGAGCCGTGGCCACCGATGACGATCATTCACTGGTGAGGTCAAGGGGCACGTGGAAGACACGCATCGCCTGTTGGGATTCCTGGCAAGCAAATTGGCGTGAAAGCAGTGATATGAAAGCACTGCAAAGGGAAAGCACAATAACCTAGAATAATCACATACAATGCGCAAAGTCACAGTTCCCCAACTTCCCAGGGCACGGGTTCGCTCTCCCAGTCATCCTCGATCCCTACGTCCCCGAGTGCGCATTCATCCATCTCGCCAGCATCCCATATGTCTCCCCCTCTAGCCGGGTCATGGTGTCCGATACGGACTCCATATAGTAATCCGTGGACGACACGTTCCTCGGTATCCTGGCTTCGGGAAGGTGAAATTGCCAGCACGCGGCGGAACTTGTCAGGCAGGTTCACACTGAACGTGCCGGCCGCGTGACGATTTGCGTCAATCTGCTCCTCGAGTGCTGGATCGTGGTTACGGGTCCCAAGATGCAGTAATGGATCCCAATCGAGGTCGTCGGCATGTCGGTTCGAGTGCTTGCTTCGATCCAAACTGACGGTCGCCACCTTGAGTGTGATATCATTCGTGGTGTCTAGTTCGTCATCGCTCTCCGCACTTTCGACTCTCAACTTTTTCCGACTTGCAGTAGCCTTTGTCTTTCCTTTGCCGGTATCGCGATTGATCGATGCTTGGGGAGGCGGAGATGGTGGAACCAATGGGCATGACGAAGTTTGCTCAGGTTGGGAATCAACGGCATCTAGGGTACGCTTTGACGAGGTCCTTTGTTGCGAATCCTCGGAAACTACCGTTTTGAAAGCAGGCTTGTGCGACGGCGCGGATGGATGATCTTTTGCGGGGAAAACTCTTGGACGGATTTTGGGCTGGGGACGGTCGACCAGATGACGCGAGGGGGAGGGAATCCGCTTTGAGTCGAGCTTAGCAGAAGAGTCGAGAGAACGCGAGACTGGAGAATCGGGCTTTGCGACAGAGACGCCAACAGGTTTCTTGGGTATGGGGAGGGATGGAAGAGCATCGTCGAACAACAGCTTGAACGACTTTCCACCTGCGGGTGCCTTTACAGGAGAGTCGGCGACGAAGGAAGTGAGGTCACAGAGCGGTAGTTGTTTGTCGGCTTCGTGCTCGCTGGATGAGTCGTCTTGGTCCGAACTGAGGGTTGATGGAAGAGCGTGCGAGCGGACACGCTGACGCTTTGGCTTGTTGGGAGAGGGTGATACGGGATCACCACGTAAACGCTTTCGGGCACGAGAGACTGCCGTTGTGGACACGGGGAGAACATGGGAAGAAGACGCGGCAGCGTTTGGTTGCGATTGCAGGATCGACGGGAAAGGGTCTGGGGAAGGGGTCATCGTGCGCGGGGCAGCTTTCTTGGCCGGGGTTGCGAACGGGTTTGGATGGGGCGAGGTTGGTGGAGGGACATTGCGTTTGGCGGACTTTTTGACAGGAGAGAAAGGGTTGAAACCAGGGAGAGGCGGGACAGGCTCTGCGGTACGAGGGTTGAGTGCAGGAAGACGAGAGTGTGTTTGGGGAGGGGTAGATGGTAATTTGGAGAGTTTCTTGTAGAGCTTGTACTTCTCGGCTGGACGCGACTTGGTGAGTGGGCCACGGTATACAAAAAAAGAACGCACCGATGGGAGGGTGATCACGAATGTCCTGTACGGATGGGTCTCTACCGTGAGTGGAGGCAAAGTCGCGTTCCCAAGTCTTTATCTCTGTGCGGAGGAGAGCGAGCATGATGGTGGGAGACCAACTTTGGTTTTTTACTTACAATGCCACTTATATCATCGACTCGCTCAGTCCTCCTCACTGACCCAGCTTTCTCTCCAGACCCTCGAGCTAATCCACACTTTCATGTATCACCGTCCCCTTCTCCTCCCCAGTCCGCAGTACAGCACCGTGCATCCCCCACCCATTATCACCCATCACCACCACCATCACCTTCATCCACCCTTCTCATCCCCATCCCCATCCCCAGGTCACCTCCACCTCGTTCCACCCTCTCTCGAATTCTGCCAAAATCACTCAGTCCCCAGAATAACGGACCCCCCCGCAAATCAAGGATGAAAGCCCTCGTCCGTAGGCTCACCGGTCGCCGTAACTTGGACTGCATCGATGAGCTGGATGAGACAGACCCGTTTGGAGGCAGCTATCATCATGACGGACCTTACGAAGCGATTGCTCACAACGTTGCATATCCCACCCTGTCATTCCCCGATCCTGATCCACTCTTTCCCGGGACTAATTCACGACATCCAATGCCCGAGGTCTGTCGCGTGTCCCCTCACGTTCACCCTTGCTCATATTATCCGTCAAGTTCGACCCGCGTTCTTTACGGTTCGGTCAACACAGAGTAAGCCCCATAACCCTTAGGTAAACCCACCTCTCTTCACACTATCACATATAGCCGAATCCCCAGGTGCCCTATGCTGAAATGGGTTTATCATTGCACCTGGAACCCGGCCAGATACTGCAGCCTAACTCCATATTTTCCTCACACACTTCTAACTTGGCTCCTGTTCCAATTCGCCCTGGCATAGCAACAAGAGTCGCGCGACCCGACCACTCCCGAAGTCACTCACTACCGAAACCCTGGACACGTTCCTCTGAAGATTCATCGTCCCTGGATCTCCTAGGTGGCTCTCAGAACAGACCAACGTCTCTGCAGACTCCTCGGGGACGCCATTTTACAGTCATCACCCCTGATATACCCAATGACCTTAGACCACATCACGATCGTAATGCTGCGCCTTACGCCCTCCGGCAAACTGAAATCTCCGTCTTCCCTCCACCCCGATATGAATCTAGATTTCATAGCCCAGCTCCTCCACGCTTGCCACAACATATCCCACCGTCTACCAACTCACCGGAAACACAGTCGGTCCAGAGCACATTATCACATCATGACTACAGACACAACGACGTTCATTCATTCGACAAATCTCACGCGATCAAGGATATAATCACGCAATCCTCTTCCAGTATCCGCGACAAGCCTTCAGATTTCTCTCGAATGCGTCACGTTCCGAAACGCCTTGTGATGCCATCCCCACTCCAGCCTCAACAACCGCAGTCGTATCACAACGTTTCTTCCCTCAAACCTGAAGCTAGGCTGGATGAGCGTCCGGATGATCATGATCTAGAGGTTGCGCACTTTACAGGGAAGCCTCCCGTGCAGGTCCAAGAGCCAAGGGTGCTACAGAAGAAATTATCCACCTTCCCGGCGAAAAAATGCATACCGGACCACGTCCCCACATTACAAGACGCCGTCGTGCCGATCACAGGAAATTTTGCATCGAAGATGGCGACCGATGCTGTAGAAACTAAAGAAAGAACACGCCGACGAAAGCTGAGTAAACGGAAGAGCAATATCTAAGTTTCGCTCTCCCTTCGTCCTTCTGACATCATTTCATGCCATCGGAAATGCCTCGACTTTGTTGTTCCGTCGGTCTTCTATTTCACCTATCCACCGCTAGCTTCGTATTCGAGGACTGATGGAATTTAATCCACACTTTACAGGCGCTGGGCGCTGACAACTGATGCACGCACGCACACACATACACTGTACACACACGGACACGACTTGCTATCCGTATGCTTGGAGTAATTATGTATAGTTACAGGCTAACGTTAGCCCACGAAGGGCGTTTGGATTTTTTTAAAAGATCGATGGTTCTCCCGCGTCGTGTGCTTCGAAGAACTTGGAACCCAAAAGAGGGCTGCCTGCGACTCTGTAATAGAATTGCTAAGCTGGACGTTTCAAGATGCTCCCATGATAATCGTGTTTTTCTTGATGGGCACTCTCCCACCACTGGAACTCAATGGGGGTATGTGTTCACTTCCGCGATTACGCGAGAATCTGGCGGCCTGCCAGGGAGCGATCTACATATCCAGCTGGCTACTGCGACTAAATACGTACTAGACTTGTACTCATCCGTGTTTCGAGTCCGTTCATTTCTGACTCTGCGGAGGTTCGACGGCCCGAAAAGGTCAAAATGCGGAGATGTACTGGCTACATGATATTTGTACATATCGTCAGAAGGCCTTCATTTCCCTCGCACAGGCGATTGAGCGAGGCTGTCCGATGTAGCAGCGCTAAATTCGACTGAGTTTCTATGGCGGGGGGGACATCGCTACCTACCAATTGGCTGTTGACATGACGAACAAGTGACGGCGGCCAACTGTTCAGATATTCCCATGTGTACATTGCCTGCTCGTTCGAAATAATTGTTGCAGTATTGTACATACAATTAGATCCCCAACTGGCCGAAAATCCAGTGTCCAATCCTCAGAGAGCTGCGCCACTCATGAATCTAATCTAGCCGCTACTAGCAACGTTCTAACTCTAATTCCATTTCACCGCCTTACCCGACATAAATACCTCTCTCCATGGGAGCTTGACCCGAAATGCACCCCGCCTCCCTTTACTCCCGCCGTTCCGCCCATGGACTGTGCTGGTTTTCTGCTATGTGGTCTGGCCATCCCTCTCGTAGCAGCCCTCGTCATCGATCGCATTCGATGGCCATCCAAGGCATGTCCTGCCATTCCACTTGCCCCTTCAGTCGTCTCACCCGAAGTTTCCTGCAGCTCAATGATATCCCTTCCGTCGGACCCTCGGGTCCCATTCTCTCCTACTATGGTGCTGCAAAGTTCGTTCACCATGCCAGATCCATGGTCCAGGAAGGCTATGACCTAGTCCGTCCCTTCAAAAATTTCCCCTTTCGTTCGCTCACCTCGAAGCCAGTACAAAGACAAATTCTTCAGAGTACCGATGATGGATCGCTGGATGGTCGTCCTAACGGGCCCCAAACTCGTCGAAGAGCTCCGCAGAATCCCGGACGACAAGCTATCCTTTGATCACGCCATGAGAGACGTGTGTACTGCCTTTTTCCCCCTCCCTTGTCCACCTACGTAATAACGTTCAGATTCTTCAAGTCAAATACACCTTCGGCCTCGAAGCTCAAACACACCCTTACCATGTCACCGTACTCCAAGGCCAGCTCAAACGCAAACTCGGCGACATCTTTCCCGACATCCACCACGAGATATGTCAGACATTCGACGAAATAATACCTCCTGGTGAACTTGGTGAGTACCGACTTCATACGTCCCTGCGAATCAGGTCCGACTGCCAGCCCCCGTAGACTGGGTGAACGTTCCCGCATTTTCCGCGGGGATGAAAGCGACATGCCGTACAAGCAATCGTGTTTTCGTAGGGTTACCCATTTGTAAGTTGCGCTTCATGCCGCCGCAAGGCGGTCGCTCAGCTCCGTCCGCAGGTCAATCACCCGAATTTGCCGATGTCCAAGTGAAATTCGCCCTGCAAATTGTTCTTCGAGCTAGTTTGGTAAACTTCTTTCCAAAGTTGCTGCATCCGTGAGCGCATTTCATTACCACTGAGGGTGCGACGATTTGGACTATTGAGCTTCTAGAATCATTGGTCGCTTATTGACTAACACGCCTAGCAGTCTGAGGCGTTGCATGGATCTATTAGAGCCTATCGTGGAAGAACGGTTAAACCAATACATCAATAACCCTGACAACGAGTCGTCCTGCCTTCCGGTCTGCCTTTCGACTCTCACGACAGTATCCGAGCTTATCTCTGCACTCTAGGATGATATGATCACCTGGCTTCTCGAGGTCTCCAAACCAGAAGATAGGAATCTACGCAGCATCTGCTTACGTATACTCGTATTAAACTTTGCATCGCTGCACACTTCTGCTCAGGTCAGTCGCCCTCCCTCGGAAGACACAAACACCCTTAATGCCTTGACGTAGACTCTGACCCATGCTCTGCTGAATCTTGCATCGCATCCTTGGTACATAGAACCCTTGCGCGAGGAAGCGCGAGAGATTACCGAGCAGTACGGATGGACGAAGGATTCGATGGCGATGATGGTTCGAACGGAAAGTTTCTTGAGAGAGTCGCAGAGGATTAGTGGCACCAGCCTCTGTGGGTCAAATCTCTCTATGCCCGTTGTAGTGGACATATTGACCTTCGCACTAGTTCCGGTCATCCGCAAAGCCATGGAAGACATTACATTCTCTGATGGAACAACAATACCTTCCGGCACTCATCTGGCTGTAGCCTCAGTGCCTATGCATCTTGATGATCGCTATTATGAAAATGCATCAGAATTCGATGCATTTCGCTTCTTATCAACGCCAGATGCTGAGGAGGATTCGCTGCAGGGACCCAAACTTACCCCTCCTAATCGGTTGTTATACTTGGTATTCGGACATGGGAATCGGGCCTGGTGCGTATACGCCGTTCTGCTGCTTGGATTCCGACTGACGGTCTCGCGCAGCCCCGGGCGTTTTTTTGTTTCTACTGTGATGACCGCGATGATCGCTCATTTGGTGCTAAATTATGACATAAAGCTCAAGGATGGATTACGACCGCCAGATGAATGGTTCCAGATGAACTGCTCACCAAACCGAACGGCGGAAATCATGTTCAAAAGACGTTCAACATAAAGCATGCCATGTATCTAGAGTAATTTCGTATTCGTCTCTCGCTCTCTCGTGATAATCTGTCAGAGCTCGTTTTCATTTATCTGCTTACTTTCTCATCTTCCTGTCGACGAGTCAAAAAACGATTTTAATTTGATTGGAAGCATCCAAATTAGCCAGCACCGTGGCGAGTCTCTCGTGAACGTGATCCACTATTAGGGGGATGACGTTACAGACACGCATGGCACTTGGTGTATAAAAAGCACTTGCTTCCGTAACGGTAAGACGCCGGTTTGTTGGTGTGGATCCAGCGAGGTGCTCTACATTTCTGTGGCGATTGACCAGATGGCGACCACCAAGCGCCGCCGTCGACTCGGTCTCTCGTACGTAAAGTAATCTTCGCTTGGCATAAATTAAGTTCTTGGCTTACCGCGTGGCCGGGAGCTGAAGTTCGCCTGAGAGCCAGCCAACGGGATGCCTCAATAACACGCATGAGTTACGCCACGTCGGGGCGGGCCAGATGAACGTGTCCGCGGGCCAGGATCGAGCCGTCCTGTATAACCCTCTCCATCACCGCCGCTGTGGGCATCTGTGTCAAATATCCAGGAAGCACCTGACCAGATGGGGTTGATATCAACTGTGGCTCCAATCATTGGATGAACAGCTTTCAGGCGGGCGTAACTGATCCATATCGGGATTCAAGTTGCGGAAGTGAATGGATAGACAAACGATCGTTGTCTCGTTCGTAGCATGTACCTTCCGACGGAACGAAGAGGGATTTGAATGTCCATTGCAAATTTTGTCGAGGAACAATCAGTAGGACATGCGGAACATAAACTGGAAAGTGTACTGCTTCGTATCGGGATCCCAATGTGACCAATTCCAATATCCAGCGTCGTCAGATTCATCTTCTATCTCTCTCGCCGGGATACGAAAGGCAATGGTTTCGTATGGTTCAGCCGCCACCTTTTTTATGGTAATGTCAGATTTCCCACATTCTGTAATATCGGGACAACGTACAATCAAATATTGGTATGCCTTGTTTGGTGGCTCCCTCTTCTGTTCCCAAGCGCTCATAAAACGTCGTCGGGGGATGACGCCTGGTTTAATCTGAGGAAGATGCACCTGCACCATCATACCTTCTTTGCCGGTATCCCTGTCACGAACTTTCGTCACGCGGTAGCCTGGTCGGCCAATTTTGAGGAAGACTTTTCGTTGTACATTAGACTGAGTAGGGGCTACCATCAACTGAGTCTCCTTTGCATCCCGGGCAGCTCGTCTAGCGAGGTTTGTTTGATGCTTTTTGCCTTGTGTGTGTGCGAGATATGACCCTTCGTTCGTGTGAAGGGTCAGACATAGCCGACATTCGAGGGATCCAAGATGGTTGCGTAGGATGTAGGGATCCTGTGAAGGAGTCAGCAGGCGGTACAAAGCAAATGGACATACGGACGTGCCTTTGCGAGGTCGATGGTTTCCAACGCAAGTTTCCTGAGACGTTCCCTTCTGTCGACGTTGGTTTCCGATGCACCTGCAACGCCTCCGCCTCCAAACTTGGAACCAACGCGATTCTACATGTCGTGTAAGAGATAAAATAAATGCGGCGATGCAAGCGTGCATGAACGAACCTGATAATCTGAAAGTGAAGAAAGAAAAATCAGCTACAGCTGCGAAGATTGACAGAAGACCGTACCCATTGTCGTTGTCGGCGGGTTGGTTTACGACAAGCAGCAGAAGTCGCGGAAAAGGACTCTTAGTCATCTTGGTCGATTGCCTGATTCGGACTCTCTGACCTTCCAAATTTTTGGCGTACCAAAGTCAAGTGGACGGTAGTTGGAACACTACAGCGATTGACGTCGACGCTCAGAGTCCTTGAGAAGATTCGGCTGGGATAAATCTTGCTTCCTGCATATTTTCTTTCCCCTGCAAGTCCAGTGACATGGCGGGACACAAACGTGGTATCGAAGACGGTACCTCCATCCAAAAATCGAAAAGGACGAAGTTGTCATCCGAAAAATCGGAGAAGAAGACCAGCAAAGCAGATCCTGTCCCTTCTACATCTGCAATGACGCTGGAGGAGATCGACTTTCCGCGTGGAGGTGGAACTACTCTGACAGCACTTGAAGTCAAAACTATCCGAGCAGAAGGGGCCAGGGAAGCGGATCAAGAACTATTTTCTGTAGGTGGCTCGATCCGTGGTGAACAGTCAAGTTAATGTCTTTCAGTCTGCGAAGCAATCCCAGGTCAAGCGTAAACAACGCAAGTCTGATCTCAAGGGCAAAGCTACGCCTACAGAGGTTGAGGTAGAGAAAAAAGATGACATCCGTATCGAGTACCTAAGCTACAAGGTAATTTATGCATCGGTCCTGCGCTACTGATACCAGTTTTCCGTAGCGTCTCGTTCCGGGTACGAAGGTACTTGGTCAAGTGATGTCGATACAACCTCTCGCCATCGTGGTCTCGCTGCCTAACCAACTCTTTGCCCATGTTTCCATCACTCAAGTCACGTCTCAGCTCACCAAGCGACTAGAGTCAACGGATGACATCGAGGACGGAGAACCTGGTGACGATGAACCAGAGTCTTTTGCCCAGGTTCCAGACCTAACCGACCTGTTTCACGTCGGACAGTATGTTCGTGCTGTTGTTATAAGCTCGCATGCTCCCGGTACAACCGATGTAATCGGGCTGGCACGCGTTCGTGATGACGCGGTTCGAAGTAGTCGGAGGGTTGAGCTCAGTCTCCTCCCAGAAAAAGTCAACATGGGTGTACGGAAAGCCGATTTAAGGGCTGGATATGTGAGTTTCTTTCATCAAAGCAAGAAGTAAGACACTTATCACACATCAGTCCTTGAGCGCATCTGTGAAAAGTGTCGAAGACCACGGATACATTCTCGATCTTGGTGTACCCGATGTATCCGGGTTTTTGCCATTCAGTGAAGCCCACAAGGATGGCTCGGAGGATTCAAGACTACATGCTGGAGCACTTGTAAACGTCTCCGTCACTAAAATGTCGTCGAACGGTCGCATATGCACTCTCACCAACAATCCTGAAGTGCTTGCGTCATCTTCGGTGAAGCCTGTCATCAATCTATGTGCCATTCATAGAGTTGATTTTTTCTTAGATATCTGAAGTGACCAACGTTTCATCTGTGTTGCCGGGTTTATTAGTTCAATCCCTGATCACTGCCGTAGTTCCGAACGGCTTAAATTTGCAAATCCTAGGCTTCTTTAACGCCACTGTCGACGAATTTCACTTGCCTAGCACACACAAATCGCTCAAAGTAGGGAAAAAAGTAAAGACGAGAGTGATATGCGAACTCTCAGAATCAACACCGCCACGATTCATTGTCACACTTGCAGAACACCATATCCGACTTCAGCCCAAAAGTACATCCGAGGACCAACATTTACACGTTGCCTTCCCTGTAGGCACTGTCTTGGATTCAGTGCAGGTCCGTCGAGTGGAAGCAGAGAGAGGGCTGCTCGTGGAGATACAACCCAATCAAGAAGGATTTATCCATGTGAGCATCCCGGTAGCCAGCATGATAATCACTGCTAACGATGTCCAGATTTCACACGTCTCCGATGAACGCATATCCTCACTGTCAGCATCATCCGGAACATGGAGATTAAACACTTTCCATAAAGCACGCGTAATTGGCTATCATCCTTTTGACGGCATTTTGCAGCTCTCCCTGCGACCGTCGGTACTAGAACAACGGTTTATACAGGCTGGCGAAGTGCAAGTTGGCGAGATATTGAAGGGAACGGTTAAACAATTGACGGCTTCTGCGTTGTTTGTGTCTATGTCTGGAAACGTAGACGGAGTGGTCTGGCCAACACACTATGCTGATATACCTCTCAAGCATCCTTCAAAGAAATTTACGGTCGGAGGGAGCATAAAATGTCGTGTACGTGCTGCTACCTTCTCATATTTCCTGTTTATTCATCGGATCCAAGGTGCTCGCAGTCGATCCAAAGCGAAATCGTGTTGTGTTGACGGCAAAAAAGACACTGCTGGACACTACGTTACCTATCTTGACCAGTCATTCTGATGCCAAAGTTGGGTTTCTCACTCACGCCGTCATATTTCGGGTAACGGACAAGTACCTCATGGTCGAGTTCTTCAATAATGTCAAGGCTATAGTGCCCGCACTCGAGGCTAGGTATGATCTTTTCATTGCGGTGGGCATAGTCACTTTAATCAGATTTTCGCTAGCGAAACCGGTGCAAAACTTACTGGAGCATACCAACCTGGAAAAATAATCAAAGTGCGCATCATCTCTGTGCATCCAGAAGAACAACGAATCGTGGCCAGCATCCGGCAAGCGATTTCTTCGTTCACTTCAAGTGTGACGGACATATCTGGCGTTCTCATAGGGGACAAGGTCGAGGGTGTCGTCACTCAGCTACACAAGTTGAACGTCGTGCTTTCGCTGAAGCCATCCGATATTCGGGCACTCATATCCTTCTCGAGCTTGGCACACCACCGACACACTACCGTACCAGAGCTCAAAACGTCTTTGCAGCCAGGTGCTTCCATCGACTCACTGGTCGTGGTATCTCGCAACCCGGAGAAAGGTTTTGTTGTCGTTGGCGGATACTCAAAAAATGATCAATCGAAGCAGGTTCCACTTTCTATGGACAGCGTCACAGTCGGGCAGATTGTTGGTGGACGAGTGACCAAATATACTCGTTACGGGGCTCATATCAAAATCACCAGCCATATCTCCGGTTCTCTACATCCGACTGATACTTGCGACGACTACGAAAACGGACTTCTTTTCCCTGCTGTAGATTCTGCCCTGAAAGCCGCGGTGGTCGGTGTGGACAAATCGAAGAACCACCTATCCCTTTCCACGCGCCCTTCGAGGATTTCACCAAACGATGCTAAGGGTCCAGTGGACCGCGAAATAAATAGCATTGACGACCTCAAGCTCGGAGACACCGTGAGGGGATTCGTCAAGAGTGTCGCAGAACACGGACTATTTGTGATGCTTGGGAGAGGAATCGATGCTCGGGTTCAGATCAAGGAACTCTTTGATGAAGTATGATTCGAGTTACCTCTCGACGGATAAGATGCTGAGAACAATCGACAGTACATCAAGGACTGGAAAACTCGATACTCCGTGAACCAGTTGGTCAAGGGGCGAATATTGAGGTATGTGTTTTTTTTGGAATGACTGGTCGACAATGCTGACAGCGCGCTAGCGTGGACGCTACGAACAGGAAGGTCGAGGTGACTTTCCGTTCGGGTGACTTGACACGTGCACCACCCAGTTCACTGGCTTTGTCCGATCTTCGAGAAGGTCAGAAGGTACTCGGTCGAGTCAAGCGTATCGAACAATACGGCATTTTCATTGTGATCGAGGGTTCAAAGATTAGTGGTCTGTGTCACAAATCTGAGGTAAGGTACCGAGTTGTCTTTCTACCAACTCAGCCAACCATTTCGCCAGCTCTCGGATAACAAGGACGCAGACGTTACAATTGCCCTCCGCATGTTCCGTGAAGGGGATCGCGTACGAGCCTTCATTATTTCTCGCGATCTCGAGAAGAGGCAACTCTCGCTCGGTTTAAAACCTTCTTACTTTGCTGGCGATGAGGATGAGTTGGAGCCAGATCCCGATCACCACGAAGCTGATGGGCTTGGCGTTGTGAGCAAGGCTCATGTAGCGTACGAAGACCTTCCACATGATTTCGGTTCAGACGAAGAAAATCTACTCGACCGGTCTGACGAAGAAGACGATGTTGCTATGCAAGTTGACCCTATGCCGTCTGATGCCGTCGATTCCCCAAAACTGCCGGGGCGTCATGACATGGATGTTTCCTCTCTCAAGATCGACGGTTTCCAGTGGTTTGCGAACGTCACTGAACCCAACGAAGAGTCCCAATCGGAATCGTCGGGACAAAGTGATAGCGAGGAAGACTCGGCGGAGAAAAAGAAGCGGAAAAAGCGTAAGGAAATAGAGATGGACGTAACTGCGGATATGCAGACGAAAGTGCCGGATTCGAACGCCGACTTTGAACGGATGCTTCTAGGTTCCCCGAATTCCTCTTTTCTTTGGATCCAGTATATGTCCTTCCAACTGCAACTCTCGGAAATCGACAAGGCAAGAGCCATTGGCAAACGTGCCGTTGAAACCATACACTTTCGAGAAGAGCAAGAAAAGCTCAACGTTTGGATTGCACTGCTTAATTTGGAGAACGTCTACGGTACAGATGCCACATTGGAAGTTGTCTTCCAGGACGCGGCGCGACACAATGACTCCAAGACCATTCACCTTCGGCTCGCGGCCATTTTTGAGGAAAGCCAAAAGTACGAGGTAGGCTGAAATGCATTGCTGTCCAAAGTTTCGTCTTGAAACCATTTGACAGAAAGCGGAAGAACAATACAAGCGAACATGCAAGAAGTTTGGACAAAGCTCAAAGGGTTGGACGTTGTTCTGCGAACACTACCTTCGACGGGGACTGGTAGAAAATGGACGTAATCTTCTGTCACGCGCTTTACAAAGTCTGGAGAAACGGAAACGTAGGTGGCCCGTTTGGCGTGGGTGTCTTGAATGAACGCTCTGCTTTCCAGATCTCAAAACGATATCCAAGTTCGCGCAGCTAGAGTACAAGCTTGGCGACGCTGAGCGAGGCAGGACGATTTTCGAGGGTATCGTGGATTCACACCCCAAACGATGGGATATCTGGTCTATCTATATGGACATGGAAGCCAGCAGAGGAGACATTCAACATCTGCGGTAGGTCCTACCGTCCGATTCCTGATACAAGCTCAACGGCCTTGTAGGACTCTGTTCAATCACGTGCTTGCGATCAAGATGACCAGCCACAAAGCCAAGTACTTTTGTCTCTTATCATTATATGAATGTCTTACTCACGTCAGAATCATCACAGGACGTTCTTCAAGAAATGGCTAGATCTGGAGCGCAGATTAGGTGACGAAGAAGGTGCGACGGTCGTAAAAGAAAAGGCGATCGAATGGACCCAAGCGGCCGCAGCTTCTACGTAGTATATAGTACCACAAGCCTTTTACTGTAAGAAGAAACGACGACTTATCATAACGAGCTTGCGAATCCAAACGAATGAGTATAGGAAAGCATTCAAAGGTAATAATGGTATAAAATGTATATATGCAAGAAACATTGGCGACAATACCACAAGCATGTGTCATGATCGTGAACCCAGCCGAGCGTGTCCGAGCGGCAATGATTCAAAATCGCTCATCGGTCGGCGCATACTCATCGAACTGGCAAGTTGCCGTTGCCAGTCGTCCAATTCGTTGGAGAGGTGCTCAAAGTTCTCTGAGCTGGACATACTTGACGGACGGTTAAACGAGGGTTGATCAACTTCCAGCAGAAGATGTATCTTGTGCGAAAGCTGCTCGTTCTCCCGTTTTAGGTTGGTGTTCTCTTGAGTGAGCTGTTCCACAGCCGATTCATCTGAACCTTTCCTGTAGATGGTCAACGTGGCATTCAGCTTTTCAACCTCATGCTTGAGCTCCTCCACTCGCGAGTACCGGTCGTCTGATTCTCGTTGGGAGGCCATCAGGTTTTCCTTCATCGCCGCCAGGTCCTTTTCGAGAGTTTCGATACGTTGGCATAAATCCGTGTTCTCGGTTGTTAGCCGTTGAGATTGTTTTTGTGCCTCGACGAGTTGGGAGCGCAACAGATCGTGGTCGTCATCAGAAGGTGTACTCGTGCCGTTCACACGTGTTCGCGATCCAGATTCAACGCTTGAACGTCCGCGGGCCGAGTCAATGTCTGCCTGGAGCGCCGAGTTCGCTGTCTTCTGCTTTGTAAGCTCTTCCTTCATCCTCCGCATCATCTTCTCCGTGCCTCTGCATAGAACAAATAACATAAGAATTCACGCGTGGCAAAGACTAAAATCTTAGCTCACTTCACATAATGGACAGCAAGCTGGTAGTCCTCCTCCATCTGTTGCATCCTCGCTTTATAGTGGCGCTCGGTCTCCTCCAACTTGCTTTCAGCCTCAAGGGCCCGGGCTTCTGCGGCGGAATCGCTCTCAACAATCGGACTCTGTCTAGAACGAGAGCGGTCCAACTGCGATGTTAGAGTAGCTATCTGGGTCTCAGCATCATGCTTCCTGCGGAGGGCCTGAGCTAGCTCGCGCTCCGAGATCTCGTGTAGCCTGATACGCTCTTCCAACTGCTTCTCGAGCTCAGGTATCCGGGATACATCAGAATGGCTCAAAGACTCTCCTAACTCCGGGTTAAGGCCGTTTTCAGCCAGGTAATTGCGGAGCATCGCCAACCGAACATTGGTATCGCCGGCATCCTTGAGGGCCTCCCGATGCTCCTGTTCTCTCTCCGCGAATTCCTTGCGTAGACGCCCATGTTCTGAGGTAGAATTGGAGAGTTGAACACGAAGTCCGACGACCTGAGAGCGCAAGACCATTTGCTCGGATTCTGAGTCTCGAACTCTCCGACGCTCTTCGGCAAGCTCGTTTTGTGCTTCCTCTAAATGCTGGGTCATTTCGTCAAGCATCTTTCTGAGCGATGCGGCCTCCGTTTCCATCGCTTCCACCTTCTCGGCATGTGCACGCGAATGTCTGTCTTCGTCGGCTTGGAGATCACGATGGGAATCTAACAGTTCTCCGAGGCTTCCGGTCGTCAATGCCCGGAAAGCGTCGGCTTCCTCGCGTGATTTGGCCCATGAATTCTCCACCTCTGCTAGCCGGCTCCGGAGAGACTCAACCTCTGATGAGCGTGCCTCAAGCTCGCCTCTGAGTTCTGCTAGCTCAACCTCTAACTGGCTGACTTGACCCCTCGCGCGTTGGTGGGCTGTATCGACCTCTTCAGAACGAGAAGTCTGTGCTTGAAGAGCTGTGCGTGCTTGATCCAAGGCACGGATATGCTGATCACGGAGTAGCGTGAATTCTTGCAATTGACCCTTGATCTGCTTGTGCTCGGCATCTTTCTGTTCAAGTAAAGACGTTTGCACAAGTAGACGATCGGCATGGTTCCGAACAGCGGCCTCCACAGCAACATAACTGGTCTGTAGTTCAGAAAGGGCGCGAACGCTGTGGTCGCGAGATTCCTCGAGGGCATCTGCACGCTTATTGGCGTCCGCTGCACGTGTTTCGGCTTGCTCGAGCAGAGTTGTTTGCAACGACAAAGAGTCGCTTAGCTCGTCGACTTTGCGCCGCATAGTCGTCTGTTCAGACATTAAGGTAGCAAGATGGCGCTCAAGCTCCGCGACGTGATCACGTTCAGCGCGGGCAACATCTGATTGCGTGCCGGCCTCGTATGCGACGAGTTTGGCGCGATAATACGCTGCTTCTTGAATGGCACTTGATTTCATGCGTTCAGCGTCGGCGATCCGCTCTGAGGCTTCCCTGGCTTGACTGGCTAGTGTCGTCTAGGCATTCTGAATCAGCATGTGTCACAACAATCCGCGACTAGTATCGAAATATTGACAGAGTGAAAACCTTAAAGCAGATATTCACCTGTATTTGCGTCTTGAAATGTTTGAAGTTCAAGACCATATCTGCCATCCTAGACTGCTCGTCACTGGTCGACACTTCAAGCTTCAAGTCCTCGGCCTCGAAGAGCTCCTCGTCCAACTGCACAAATCCTGATCGAGACGCTTTCAGAAGTGCCGTTTTCATCCAAGCCTCGCGCTTGCGCAGCATTTCTACCTCCACTTCCTTGGTTTTGAAATCGCGAATGAGATCGGCAGTCACGTTGCCAGTGCTACCGAATTTTTGTTGCGAGTAACCGTGTGAGTGGGTATAACTATTGACCAGTGGGGGGACAGGAGACGTTGAATAGAATGCATCCAATGGAGGTTTACTCCGATCGACGACAGGTGAAGGACTGCGCGCGGCAAGACTGCCGTTCATGCCCATGGCCACGCTAGCCATAGTCGTTGATTGCCCCTGCTGTCCATGGCCCTCAGCGCTACCTCCCACGGGCGACATTGCCCTACTGGCACTCCCTGAAGTAGGGCTCCTTGCTCGCTGCGCCTGGACCTGCGGCTCTGTCGGGGTTGGGGCTCTCTCTGTGGTGATCGTTCCCGTTGAAACACCAGTTGCACTCTCGGATGTAGCACCAGTGTCAGTAGCATGCCCATCGTCAGTTCCGAGGGTTTCCTCTTCATCCCGTCGAGGGCGTACTGGAGCTTTGACCTTTGCGTTCGTACTCGGGTTCGATATGTTCACGAGGCTCTGCGCGGCTGCGAGTGCGGTCGTGCCATTTGGTGTCCTTGTACCTGGACGAATTCCAGGAGGGGATATTGCACGGCGAAGATCCTCTGTATCAGATTGAGGACCTGTGGGTGATATTGTGCGACTCCCGTTCAGCGTGGGTGGTGGTGCAGGCTGACTACCCGAAGGAGAGGGTGTTGTAGATGATTTGCGACCCAAGTTAGTCGTACTTCCATTTGGATTTGGTGCAGCCTTGCTGGATTCGGGGTACTTGATATGCTCTAGGAGAACAGAATCAATGAGGCATGCGAAGCAACATAGTAGAATGTTAGACAAACTGGTATCAAGAACATGGATGATCCCGTGATCATCACCTCTTGTAGGTGTAAACGATTCTCCACCGAGCACAAACACTCTGCTGCCCATGGAAGCCATTGCATGCCCAGACCTCGCACTGGGGGCAGGGCCCATATTCTGGAACATATACCATCGCTGGTCTGTGTCAAGCATGATCAGCCTCCACTTTAGCGAAATAACCAGGCCACAGCCGCAATGCTCGTCGCGTGGCTCAGATGTCATCTCCCAAGAAAAGGTCGCTTACTGGAAAGTTTAAATGCCGCCAGATCTCCCAGATCCTTGCCATCGACGCCCCTTCCTCCGAAGATGTAGATGACATCGTCTACCACAGCAGCTGCATGCCCCTCTCGCGGAGAAGGTATAAATCCAATACACTGGAGTTCCGTCCATTTGCGCGTGTTGACATCGTACGCCCATGTGTCGTTATAATGGTATTGACCGTCAGTGCCCCCAAAGCTAGTACAACATGATGTCAGTGAAACCCTGGATACAAGGAATGACGTACACGAGGATACGATCCCCACAGGTCACACAGATATGACCGGTTCGTTGAGCTGGTCGATCAGAGGTCGTAGGTTGGCAGAGTTCCCACTGAGTTTGAGTCCTCACTATGGGAGCGAAACACCATTTCAAGTGCAACATGTATGATTATAAGATTTGTGATCGAGCTAATGGGGAAACAGATGCTTACGTGTGTTGAGATCGAAGGACCATAAGTCATTCAAAAATTCCCCATCCACCTGGCCACCGAAGACGAAAAACTTGGTTCCAACCATGGTCACTGCGTGCCCGTATCGCCCTGATGGGGAGGGCCCGTACATCGATACTTTCGTCCATTCTTTTGAAACTGTCGAAGTTAGGCATATGGGATGTCAATGAATGATCTCGCAGGGACATGGGCAATGTAAACCGGAAGCGCTTACCAAGGTTCAGGAGATAAAGGCCGTCGTCTTGCTTTTCACTGGGGTCAGACATTGGATCCGTCTTCGTATCACCGCCCCAGACAATCAATACGCTACTGACGATAGCACTCGCATGGCCAACTCTGGGAGAGGGAATTTCTCCGGCGGTCTGTACAAGAGTTGCACTGAGATCTCGAGTTGAGAAGAGGTACAAATCATTGCGAGCTGTTTCGCGGACAAGGCCACCGAAGAGGTAGAGCTCCCCATTAGCAGTGGCTGTTGCGGGAAGCGCGTGGCCGTAACGAGGAAATGGAGGGGGGGAAGGAGAAGTTGGAGGCACTACACCAGGCTTCTGCATGACAAGGGGGGCGGGGAGGAAGAGGCGGCGGGCGGACCAAGGGTATGCAGGACGTTGTTGGGGTGGTTGTTGGGACTGCTGCTGGGAGGTCTGAGTGGGGTGGGGGACAATATTCGTGACGGGGACTCGATTTTGTTGCTGGCCCGGGCGTGGCTGCTGAGGGTGAAGAGGACCATTCTGGGCAGTCGCACTTGAAGTACACGGTGATTGAATTGGCTGAGAATGTATGAATGAGAGGAAAGGACCAAGGACTCACGCATCGTTTGACTGTTGTGGAGGCTCCTTGGCAGCCAGCTGAGCGAGAGCCTGTGACGGTGTCTGGGCGATGGTGACATTAGACGTAGCAAGGTGGGATGCGCTAGGGTGCTTCTTCCTGGAGAAGAAGGACATTCTCCTTGCCCTGTTGCCGAGGATTGACGGTATGGCTGGCGAAGTTTTAGAAAAAAAAAAAGGGAAGTATGTGCTGATTTATTGCAAGAAAAAAGTGGAATTGGGTGAGTGTATGCGAGCCAGCGTTTGGAAGGAGAAGGGACGAAAGAAAGAAAGAAATTGCGCTCGGACGGAGAGTAAGTACGTTGCAGAAACGGAAGAGATTTGGCGCGCCAATTGTGTGACACTACTAATACACTGGCAGTGCTTGCGGTTGATCGTCGGGTCGCTCCGTCCGTCTAACATTCCGTCTGCACATTTGTTCCTTTTTATTAAATATGCGCGCTTTCCACGCTGCTCGCTGCCTCCGCCGTCCTGTGCGGTCCGTGCGGTGTACAACGGAAGCTTCTCTGACCGACCTCACGGCTTCTGATTCCCGCCCACGTGACCACCTATATATCGACGCGACGTCACTTCCGATTTTGATGCTCGTCGTCCACGATGATGAAGTCGCGTCAAACCTTCGATGCTCTCACTCAGCCCGTCCCATCACTCCCATCCTTATCCCCATCCGTACCAAACACCTCATCGAATGCATGCGCCAGTCTTCTAACCACCACCCTAGATGGCCGCACCGAAGGTTTTCTAGTACCCGTTTGACCTCTGCATCACTGCTCACCGCTCGTCTCAAAGCGTTGGTGCTGAACATCGGAAGCCCTATCACGATTGGTAGGAATCAAAAGCTCTGGTTCGCATCCACAATCATTCCTTGTCCTCCCACCAATTGCAGCACACAGCTCCTATGTCATCCCCGATCTTGTCGTTTCTAGTCTCCATTGCAAGATATATGCGCATGTTTTCGCACCATATCACATCTCTTCACTACTTACCGTTGGTTTTTAGCGTCCGCTCTGGCGCGGGAGGAATTATCATATCGTGCCAGGTATCCGGCACTTCCCCCTCTCCAGCGAGTTCGATTCATGCCATCTAGGACTTGTCCACTAACGGTATAGTGGTAAATGGTCACAAAATCCGCAAGACAACATGTATCCTCATGCACGGAGATACGTTGAAGATCCCAGCCTCACAAGGTCGGCTATACGCCCTAACATTTGCACTGTTTCAACATCATTTTTTTTCCTCTAGCGTTTCAGTGTGTCGTAAGCTCGAGGCATCTGCCTGCCACGCGGCCGCATACAGTCCTCTCTCAAAATCATACATTCAAAGTGCGTTACATGACGGACAGGTTTGGGCATTGCTGATGATTCTTTTAGGACTTAGGCCGGTACCGTATCACCTCGCACTGCCTCGGCACAGGAAGCTATGCATCTGTCCATCTTGCTCTGGATACAACTGCACATCGCCAGGTAGCATGCAAAATCATCCGCAGAAAAGCAGGCAGTGAACTGAAAAAAGAAATGAAAGAAGCCACTCTTTTGACGTCTCTCCATCACGTATGCGTTCTTACTTTCCCTCTGAACCTAAGTACTCACTCCTAACTCAGCCAAACATTAACAGAGTTTATGCGTTCGATTACGACTCGGAGTTTCTCTACATCATGCTTCAGCTATCAACAGGTGGTGACCTCTTTACTTATATCACAAATCACCCACGACGCAGGTTATGCGAAGGTGAAGCAAAGTATATAACCTTCCAGATGCTCAAAGGGCTTCAATATTTGCATGACAAAATGATTTCACATCGTGGTAAGCTTTCTTTAACATCTTGTCCTTTCTCTGCATGAGATGGCGTGTAAATTCAAACTGATCGACGTATGCCAACGACAGATTTGAAGGTCAATATCATTCACTATTCTTCATGACACAATCTGATGTTGCAGACAACCTACTCTTATCTAATCACCGCTCGCTGGATGTACCTTTCTCCCTTGCCGTCGTGTTTCACCGGTGTCCGCTTTAACGTTTACCCCCTGACTCAGCCCGAGAACATTCTTTTGCACTCTCCTGGACCTTACCCTCGCATCCAGATTGCCGACTTTGGTCTTGCTCGTTCCAGAGCGTACGAGGAGACCCTTCATGTTTGCGGTACGATCTCGTATCTCCCTCCAGAGGGTGTACGTGCACTGGAGGACAAAAAATTGGGTTACGTGGGAATGCCAGCGGACTGCTGGAGTGCGGGAATCGTCATCTTTGCGATGTTGACGTGGGCACTTTTTTCTCATGCTTTCATGGTGGGACCCAACCTATAACTCCCGGGTCTCCCATGATATCTTTCCAGAACTGATGCACTAACGTAACCATGTAGGGGTAGTCATCCTTTCGACTACGGAGACCCAAGGGACATGCGCGACGACGACCTTCCGATTGCACAGGACAACGACACCAAAGATAGCGAAGATCTGTTGGGATTCTCACAGCGTTCTTATATTCAAGATGAACTAACCAAGCAACGCATCCTCGATGGAACAATCTATTTTTGTGAATCTATCTGGGAATCGTTAAGAAATGGTACGTGTACGGCATGTTCAGTAGTCCTGTTTTTGACAGGCGGCCTTCCTGCCTGTGATCCGATGTGTACATTGGTATGCATGTTTTTTTTTCCGCTGCTGACCCTCCCACGTCAATACAGCAAAAAATCTCGTGACCCACCTTCTCATACCCGACCCCAAACGACGAGCAACAGTATACACAGCCCTAAAGAGCTTCTGGATCACCTCGGACCTCACAGACCTCGAGCGTGCGTACCGCGAACGAATCCGCTCGGCCGCTTCGTGACACTTCTTCAATTGTTCGCGCCCTGGGCATCCCCCGGATCTCGACGCTTGCCCTCGTCTTGCTGCGAAGCACACTCATCTCCGATGACACATGGCTGGCTTCCTGCCACACATTACCTCACCCCTCACACGTACTGCATGTAATAGTTTGATGCCCCCTCATCACTTAAAAATAGAGCGTGTCGTTAACTATGGAATATCGCAAGGAATATCGTGCATCAAACTTCATTCCTACAACACGCACGAGTTCTACTGCCTCTTCATCTTAACTTAAGCCTTCAAGAAGTTGGCATGAACTATTTGGCGATGTCTATTCAGTTCGCACTTCCCGCATGTCAACGGAACACTCACAGTGAATGTGATCTGATGCAAATGAAGAAATCTGCATGCCGTCAATTCCAATGATACGCGAGATCACAGAAAACACGCACGAAATAGTAACTATGATCATATCCTTCATGACACCTTACCCGAACCCGGACCTCGTCGTGTCCGGCATCGCGCGAAGCCTTGAGAAAGACCTCGGGATGAAGTTGGTAGAGGAAGGTATCCGCAGTTCCCTGAGAAGCAATCGTCAATCAACTCCAAGGGCCGATGCAGATTAGAAAGAATGCACACATAATCAATAAGGATGTTGATCGCTCCCTTGACTTTCCCAACGAGGATACTTGCATCGTAATCGGTCTTCCCTTCTTCTACACCGCCTGCGAGGTACCCCCCGAATGCCTTTTGGCCCCATGGGACGGCCGATGGCTCACAGATGGGGGAGAAAGCGGAGCACGAACGATATTGTTTTGTACCTGCAATCAAGGCATTGAGATAGATGGTAAGGGCCCCATGACCACCCATGGAGTGACCAAAGATGGACTGGCGAGAAAAGTCCTGAGGGGGTTATCGACCCGGGTGAGTCTTTGGAAAGCGATCGAAAGCATGACAGGGACGGGTAACATACGATCGGGATCCCTGCAGCCTCCATGACCTGTGGTAATTCTTTGGTGACGTGATCCAGCATGTTGTAATGCTTTGCCCACTTGGATCTGGTGGCATTAAGGTAGAATCCTGCACCTGTGATGGCATGGCCTCTTCAGCTTTACTCAAGATCTCAGCTCGATGAGATTGTAGGACTTGCCGACTCCGAAATCCCAGCTGGCGGTTTCATCCTCTATGCCGGCTCCCCGGGGAGACGTATCAGGAAAGAGGATGGCGATGCCCTCCGTCGCCGCATCGCGCATGAATCCACCCTTCTGCGCGCTATACAGGGAATGTACAAAAGACGTGAGTAACACCAACGCAAACACTAGAGCCATCGACAACCGGCGGGGATTGAGAAGTTAACTGGAGAACACACCCATTGTCCTCATTGCATGTCAACCCAGCTAGGTAGACCAAGACTGGCACTTTTCTCTGTTCCGCATCTGCTGGAAGGAAGATATTGAACTGGGCATCGAGATCGCCGAGGACAGTGGACTAGGCGAGGCAACAGGCAGCGACTGATTAAACGGGAACGTGCACTCGGGGCGTTCCAGCAGCTCACCTTGAACTTGTATTTTGTTAATGAGCCTCCGTAATGCTTGTTCGAAGATACTTTCTCGAGTGTTGTTGCCATTTCGAATGGTAGATCTGCTCGATATGAAGGAGTACGCAGTTGTCGGTCAGCGGCAGCACCGTGAAAACCCCAGGTTCAGATCAGTCTCTCTCACTGGCAGCTCTAAGTATATCTTCGGCGTCCGGCGTCACGGTTCTGGACCTTTTTCAGGTTGGCGCATCTCAAGTAAATCCGGACTTCACATCTGAGGACAAACCGGAGTTCGGACCGCCTGCCAAGTATGTATATGACCGATAATCCGTTCCAGCTTCAAGACTAAAGTACTGACGAAAGCTATCATAGATCGACATGGAAAATGACCTTGCTGACGCAAGGTGATATTGGTGATGCTAGTAAGTACATACAGTAGCGATTAGCACATATTACGCTACGTTAACCGCCGGCTGCTTTCGATCGCGATCGGCGAGGCAGGCGCGGCGTGCGGTCCAGGCATGCGATGCGAGGCTCAGCGCTCAGCGCTCAGTTGCCTGGTGCGCATCAACGCACTCCAGCTGCTCTTATAGGGGGCCGTCCGAGTTGTCACACATAATACACTAAGGCGGCAGAGAGACTGCCGGTTCGAGGAAATGCACTTATGCACTCCCCGTGGTGTGCGGGGGTGTGGGACAATAAAAATTTGAGATTCACAACGCCATTATCTGGGGAAAACTCTCGCTCACTCAGGCTCTACACTGGTCGCAAAGTGGTCACGGACTTCTATCATGCTCCCTCCGAGTCTCAGAATAGCATCGCAGCCCCCACCTCATGGATACACTCATGCCAGTGCTTCGCTCAGTCGCCCACCCTATTGCGCAGAGAGGCTGCATGTTGACCTTTCAAATGGGGGTTTATCGCATACCCGGGCCATACTAAGTCGTTGCCCAATTTTGGAAAAACTCCATATTCACTTCGGACCCCACGGTTTCGTCTGCGAAAAATGTGGCCTGCTGTACCCTCCCGGATATCTTGATGCGCACATACGATCCAAGCATCACACCAATGACCTTGAGGTACCTTCTTCCAAATATCAAAGGCAGCAAGTCTACCGGGTAATTGTTACCCATCTTCTCGCTTCTCACGGGGTACGGGAGGATCCGTCTTTAGCCTCCCGGAAACGATCTCCGACACCATTCCCGGCTTGACTCCAATTCTGTGCTACAAATGTCCTGCGTGCACGGCACCCCGCTGGTTACAGTGGAAGTCCCTGGGTGTTCACTATCTCGAAGAACACAAGCCCGCGCAGCGACCAGATAAGCGAACAATGAAGCCCAGATACATCATCAGACCCTATAGAATGGGGTCTCGAGCAAGAGCTGGAGGCCGCTCTGACCTCAGCAATGCTGTGATCCTGCTTCCCGAAGAGTGGACTCCCAAGGAAACGAGCATCACCGGACTTGATAGTATCCCCACTGGTGGGTTTTCATTTTCTGATGGCGTGCCCGGACAGAAGGCGCTAATAGCTTCTTGGGATCAAAGGGTCCGACGAGACCGTTGACAAAGTCGGAACCAAGCGGAAGCGCCAGTCGGGAGAATCAACCGACAACATGTTAGAAAATCTAGTTGAACAAGAGGCTGGTAAAAAACCTATCATCAAGCGAGCCCTCTCTCCAGGCTTTCCCTCGATCAACTTACTCCAATCCGTCGAGAAGGAACACTTGACGTTGTTCCCTAGTGATTCCCTGGAACCCACTCCCTCCAATACAACGCCAAATTACAACGCCCTACTGCTGGATCAAGCAAGAGCCGACTCTGGCGACTGCCATCAGAAGGCTCCCTCTGGCTTCGGCTCTAGCTTTGGCGAGACTAGCCCCTCTTGGGTTCCCCAGCAACGCACCGCCCACCAAAATGATGTCGAAAATGTGCAGACAGATAGAATATACCCCTTCTTTCCCCCCTCTACATCGGGTGCCAGAAAGCGGACCTTTGCAATCCAAGCAGGCGATCGATGCCAATTAAAACGTCAACATCTAGGGATGGTGGGCTGGTCTAGCGTTGTGAGTGAGTTTCCATCCGTCGCAAACGAAAAATCTGATTCCCTCGGGAAAGGCTAATGTTGCAGGCCTCCTTGCTAAGGTAGAGCAGATCATGTCTCTCCAGCATAAAATCAGCATCGATTCCGACAAGGTGCTGAGGCTTAGTGCAGAGTTGATTGAGGCCGTGGGGACTCTGCAAATGGTTTTTGAAAAAGGCGCGTCTAGCCAATCCGGACCCAGAGGGCAGGTTGACGAGCCCTGCAGGACGCATGCATGTGCAATATTAGATGTTACCGTTCCTAGAATTTACAACTAGACAGGTCGCGAGATAAATTCAGTAGTGAGATGCATACAATCTTGGGTCATAATTCATAATGGTGGAATATCGATATTTCCCACTATGCTTCCAATGTGTATATGTCTGCGACATGCATCATGAAGTTCATCACCGCCGTCGCAGATCTGGAGCCCCAGCATTTCACAAGCGGGGTAGCGACCAGTGAGAGAGCGTCCCCGCTACTCTTGCCGTCAGTCGAGTACGAGGTTACCGTTTGCCAGCAGTTGTAAGATCATCCTCACGTTCCTGCGAGCCAGTTGTCCCATTGCCCCACTGCCCCGACTTCGGGGAGGAGTCGAGTCCAGGTGCAACATATTCTTGGTCGGAGTCTCTCTGCAACGCCGCATCTTCTTCTAGTGGGATTTCACTCTCGGAAGCAACAACAGTCTGGCGCCGTCTTTGCACCTCCAGACGTACCTCCATGTCTTCGAGACTCGAGGGACTTGATGGAGAGGGTAATGAAGGCATTGATTGTAGTACTTCTTCCATCCTCGACCTTTCCTTGTCTGAAGCGGTGCGCCTTAAGGTACCCACGCTGCCCGCGTTGTCAGACGCAGCCTGCCCAGTTCTCGTGAGCATCTCCGTTGCCTTTTTCCTCCTCACTTCTCTTCCCGCCCAGCCAACCCATCGCCCATCAACAACGTACCCTTCTTCCTCTTCCACACCTGCCAACAAGTCTGCGACACCCCCGTAAAACCTCCCCGCACTGAACCCTACGTCTTTTCCGAGTATAAACGCATGCATGTCCTTGAAACCTGATTTTCAAGCCGAACATCAACGCTTGGATTGAGACGGGTCGTCGTGTAAGAGACGTACCCGCAAGACTGGTTAAATTGCCTGCGAGTCCACCCGTCCAGCCCACCAAATCGAGGTGGTTCACGTCGCGCATCGTACCGAGATACGTGCCCCACTGTGCTGATTGCACTGATACCAACCCATCGTTCGGTCCCTCCTGTGCTGCTATGATAGAATGGGGATACCTATACGGGACAATAAGCAGTACTGTCAGTATCACTCGAAGGCACAGGGAAGGGTTAAACTTGCTTCCAAGTGTCGATTAATCCAGGTTCATACTCTGCTCCCCAACTAAAGTACCGCACGCCTTCCACATCCGGGGTATCGTCATTGAAACTCTTCATTGCTTCACAGGTGAGGCATTCGAAAGCCTTGCCATCGCCGCCACCATTCGGTAAAAGCTCAAGGAGAGCAAGGACTGACGGAAGATGAGATGAAGCAAGGGAAAGGAAATGGTCGGCAAAAGAAGAGCCACGATGGGGCGTAGCAATTGTGGTCAGGCTGAGAACGCGAAAAGTGCGTTGGTTGAGGTGGGTAATGAGATAACGACAGTCGATACCACCCTAGTGCGCGTATGAGGCAAGGAAGATATGATGAAGAAAGCCATACCATGCTATGGCCTATAAGGTGCACATCTCGACCGGGGTATGTCTCTGATATCTTCTTTTCGAGGACCTTTGCACGATCGACCGGTGACGAGGTTGCTGGGACGCGGGTTATGAGAACCTCGCAGCCAATAGCCTCTAGAACCTCTTTGATTCCTCGCCAGTGAGAAACTTGCAGGGGTGCTACGGCAAGCCCGATTGTGACAGAGTCAAAGCCCAGGAGACCGTGGCAGAAAACGAGAGGGGCATGTGGGGCGCGAACTAGGTAATCGGAGTCTGCCAAATGTCGAAAGGTATGCAGCACAAAGACGACGTACATTTCTTTCCGAGATTGTCATCGAGTAAATCAGACTCACTCAGTACAGCCGTTCGGCTCTCTCTGCTGGAAGAAGAATCTGATTGGAACCACCATCTGCGAAGAGTTGGAGAAGGGGATATTTGAGAGACTGTGGATGTGTGTATGGAACGCAGAGCATCAAGAGAGGTTCGAGTAGGTGACACCACTGCGGGGGAAGAGAATGAGGGCGAAAGGGTGAGCGTGACAGGGGTGTCCGAAGTAGCCGGTGGAGTTGCGGAAGGGGCGGTATACCGGAGACCGGATATTAGGTGAGGAGGTCTCGAGAGGGAACGAGGGGAAGAAGGCGAGGACGCGAGCTTGGCAGGGGGAGGTGGGGAAGGCAATATGCTATCGTTAAGAGCCTCGTGCAGGGCATTTAGCATTGGCGAGGGAGGACGTGAGGAGGACGAAGACCATAGGGATGAGGGCGCGGAGGGCGAGCGGGAGTGGGCTGAGGGTAAGCGTAGTAGAGGTGCAGCGGGTGATGACGAAGAGGAGTGGTGCAGCTCGCGGGGGAGCGGGAGAGCGTTCGGACGGTTGGCGACTCTGGCGAGCCCGAGGCCAACGCTGCTCTGCGCGACTAGAAACGACTCGAAGCGGGAAGGAAACGCGCTCGTCATCGTGCGGGACGGCGACGAGCCCTCCATCCAAAATTAATCACAAGCCAAAGACGCGGACGCGGTTACGTCACTGTCGTTTGTCCAAATGAACAACAGCATTTCGTCGCTGTACCGAACTTATCTTCGCCAAGTCAGAGCACTTCCGCATGTCTATCTCCGGTGGGACAGCTTGCTCCTTCTGCCTGCTTGTATCTAATTCCCTGCAGTCATTTCTTCAGAATCAAGGGTGCAGACGACTTTCGTTCACTACTGAACGTCGACTTAGTCCACCTTCGCAAGAAAAGGTTGAAAAGGGTATCAAAGGTAAGCATCGTTGCAGCGTCTGAAAGTTCACCCCATCGATATACATGTTGGAACAGGATTTGCAACGTCTACGGGCAGCTAATGCAGGAGAGTCCGCCGCTTTCGATCGCATGCTTGACATAGCCTATGGAAGGGTAGGGAAGCTGCGTTGGGAGTTGATGGAGGCATGCATGTTCTCTTTGACGTCCAACTCCTCCAGACTCAACGCTCGCTAGCCTTTTCTCTCGGGTCCAGATGCTCCGCTGCCACCCCAAGTAAATCCGCAGAAGGGGAAGATCTCTTCACCTGTGTACTCTCCAGAACTCGCCGCTCTCCTCACTTCGTCTATCTCGCGCACGACAAAAGTACTGCAGAAACAACATCTTGATTCACCACCCGGATTGCCACAACGTGCACAGTCCAACTCTGAAGATGCAATGATGTTAGGATCATTCAGCAGGCGTCGCGAGCACAACATTCGGTGGCGTTTTTACAGAAGCGAGTGGAAGAAGGTGTATCCTCCTCTCCAAATATCAATGCAGCACCCTGCAGGTGATCCCAGCACACCTCCCTCAAGCGATGATTCTGGTCGCGGTTTTCAGAACGTGCTGCTCCAAGAATTACTGGAATTAGCAGGATCACCTGCAAGCCCACCTGACCTTACCAACAAACAAAGGAGGCTCCAACAAATCCAACAAATGTCTCGCACCAACACCAATCCGTTTGACGGAAATCTACCGCTTCGATGGCTCCGGCGGCGATATCAAGCCCTTCTGGGCAGGCTTCCCCTGCTGGTTTCCCGGCCCCCATCGCAAGACAACTCCAAACCTGTTTACGACGTTCAAATAGCACATAGTGCGATAACTACTTCCAGAACGCATCCATCAAGACTCCGTACCGTGGACGCAGAAGACGCTTTATGGATAAGTGATGTTCATCTTACAGCCCGATCTGCTGGAAGACGTCGTATATAGTATTCTCACTTGTCTTTACACAAGTCCATGCAGTCAACCTTGGAGGATTTGTCCCCAGTGAGAGTCGTAAAAAGTATGATGAGTCAGATACGTCAAGAGTTCGATTCGGCACTTTCTAGCTCTAAGCCATGTAGTTCGATGCTGTACATGCCGTAGTTGCGGTCCAGAGCCTTGGATGCTCCAGCTTCACCAAGGCTCTGGTCCACGCCGCACTGGAGGTTTAAGATGGCCTTGTACTCGTCAAAGGAAAACGTTTTGTGCGCGCGTACGCTATCCAGTAGACCCTTCAAAACCTCTTAATGGGATCTGAAATCCAGTCATGAAAAAATGCGTACCTGAGGTCCCAGCGAGAAGAGTGCATAGTACTGCCTGGCCCTTTCGCATTGCGCAGATTGTTCTCCATCCGCGATGGTGCGAATGCTTTGCTGGAGTGCTCGGATGTTACGGTTGACTTTCTTCATGCCAAAGTCGTTTGCCATGCTTATGAGGCGAGCATTGCTGACTAATTGTTGCTCTATCAGATCTTCCAGGCCCAAGAAGACAAAACTGCGTGGCCGCAATTAATGACAAGGGATAGTCAGGATACAGAATGTTGGCATACCTTTGTTCGGTTTTAAGCAACGTTGTAGATGTGCATTCGTCAAAACTGCTAAGCTCCGAGTTCAGATCAACAATATATGGATCCGGTTCTCCAACTTCATGATCGACTTTGTAGTTTCCCTGTATCGACCATGTTAACAGGTGCATACAATACATTCAAGCACCCACATGACGAAAGGCCGCGTCGAGATAGTAAATGGTGCGACAACGAACTTCTACCCTGATGGTATGTAGAATGATTTCGGCCAACTGCGTATACGTCTTCAATAATGCACCGAAGCGTCTGTGTTTCAAGCGATTAATAAAGACGTAACTCTCGAGAGTGTCACTTACAATGCCATTTCATGAGATAGAGGTAAACTAAGTCGGCCGTCGTCGTCGATGTCTTGTACGAAATGCAAAGGTGACGAGAGTGCTTGCGAGGATAATGGGGGAACAGGATCTAAATCCGAGAAAGCTGCCGTAGGTGAGAGTATGCCTTCAGGAGCAGGTTTCAAAGCGTCTAGTTCCTGTGTGAACCAAGTCTGGGAGATGCAAATAAGCAGCGAGCAGGTCGAATTAGCTAGCACACATACGACACTCCCATAGAGACCGCATAACGCAGAAATGTTGCGGACTGATGGGTTAAGATCACATTTATCCACGGAGGTTTGAACCAGGTAACCCATTTCTATACGACTCTCCTGTCTGCATAGCTGCTGCTTAATCACATAATCCTGATGATGGAAGTCAATTGACTCTGAGTCTCTGCCACGAAGCGGTTCAAAGCGAACTGACCTCCTCTATAAAAAGCTCGGATAAACAAGGGCTTAGTTCAGATTTCTGTGCCCATTGGGCCGCAAGTGACGGTGAAGGATCTTCGTCTCCGCCCTTGGACACAAGAGTCTGATAACGATGGCTGCATCGCTGGTAGAATTGGATGATGACGCCCACAATAAGTCTCGAATAGTGGTCGCGATGGAATGGCGTCGTGCGGAGCATTGCGCACAACGAATTGATGAGGGCCATCAACTGCGTAGCCGCCTGTGGAGAGTTTGATACAGACCAACGAGTCCAATGCTGACGACGCACCTTAAGAATGGGCCGGGGACTGAAGCGGGTCGACAAAACATCAGGCTGAAAGGCATCAGGAGCTGTACGCAATCAGGTTACAAACCAGACATTGTCAGACCGACGACGCGCACCCGACACTGCATGATGGAACAACATAGATATCTTCTCCTCTAGTTGTGGCAGATATACCTTGAGTACGAAATCATCCAACACTTCGCTTGCGGACCGTGCGCTCTCTAGGCCATTGGGCAATACATTTGCGACTCTACGCAAGAATGCGAGAGTCGGCTGGAACAGAACACTAACATGGAACGCATCCGATTTGATCAGTAGACGGTGATGTTGCCCAGCACCAAGGATGCGCTCATCGGAACCAAGGGAGGACAGAGCAATCTGCACTGCATTTTCTGAGGAGCTCTGCACGAGTCCCGGCATGGTGTCTCGGAGCACCCGCATAAGTTCATCCTCATGCTTGCGGAGAAATTTTGTTGCTGATTTCGTATCAGTGTCTGCAAATCGAAATATTCCCTATAACGACTGTATAACTGACTGAGAGCGGATTACAGTACTAGACAAATACCTTGAGCCTGTCCCGTGTGAATCGCCCTTCACGAAGTACTTCATTGATGGAAGTGATTGGATTTCGACCCGTAACGGTGCCTCGTTCCTCGTCAGCCAGATAATCGTTGAGCAGAGTTCGAACCTAATGTTTGTTTTTGTCAATGGTGACATTTTTGACGTCCGAAGTGTAGGTGTACCTCAGCCTGTATTGCCAACCAAACATCGGCCATGGGGAAGAGTGTCCCTGGTTTGGCACCGGCAGTGTCTCTAAAATCTCGTCTCTGAAAGTGAATTACGGAACTTCAAAAGCTGAACAAGATTCAGCTAGGTGGTACTCACTAATCCGATGCGGTTGGCCACTTCGAAGACTACGCGAAGACCTTGCGTTATTGCGTCTAGTTTGGAGTAAGTTGTCCAAAACAGGTCTTTCAGAATTTCCTGATCGTGATGCTTTGAGGTAGACTCCAGTGCAGTGAGGCGGAGAGCAGATGCCGTTGTCGATGCGCCTTTACGGGTAAGACCATTGTGAACCGAGTTCATTGTAGAAGATTCGTCAGAGACAAAAATGTACCCCCCATCAGATTTAGATCCAAGGGTGGCAGTTGTAAGAAGCACAGAACTTCGCTTCGAGTCTTCTGCGCGTTCTTCAACTTCATCGACAGTGGACTCAATTAATGTATAAATCTCGCTCTGTAATCGTTGCATGACAGAATCAAGCGCGCTCCCCAGCTTTCCTAGAATGGCCAGAGATTCCAGAAGCGTCTCGATGTATGTGAATGAATCTGCTTCTGGATTGACGTTGGAAGGGGCAAGGGGTAGGAAACTCGACACGGCCAATGTACCAAGGCTCGACGAAAACGACATCGATGTAGATATTGACGTCGACATTTCTTGGGTACTCACACTAGCACGGAAATTGGCATCGTCGAGGTCATAAGGAGAATCATTCGGTCGGGTAGCCAGACCGTTGAGGTAGCGTGAAAGACGGGTTCCCTGAGTAGTCTGGGGGGAAGATGTTGAAGGAGATCGGACAGAACCGTTTGGGGTAGGTGTTAAGGTCGCCTGGGCTTCGAACTCCACTTTCGGCACTAAACCCACCAATTGAGAGTAGCAGACTACACTATCAGAGACCACGCACATGTTGACTGTCCGGGAGTGTATGAAGCCCACCGCGAATCACACCAAAATGATTTGAGATAAAGATGGTTGTGGAGCTCATCGACCAGGATATCTCGGAGTGCCTGTAACGATAAGCCTTGTGGGGTCACGTAGAATCGTCTGAGAACTTACGATCTCTTGAGCGAGAAGATATGCCCGTAAGTCTGCAACGGCGCCAATTTCTCGCATGTCGGGTTTGTTGATCAGCTTAAGACTTCGTATTAGCAGGACCGACGCCTGTATGAGACGCTTCTCAGATATCAGGGCTTCAAGGGCATCTGGAACAGATTTTAGATGTTCACTGAGACATATATTGAGCATTCGCGTGGAAGCGGAGAAGCTTAGCGTACATCTGGTCCAATAACCACATCATTTCCTCCAAAGTTTGTCCTCTGGTCCACAACTGAACAAGGTCCGCACGTTTACCACCGAGTGATTCTTTAGTTTCTTGAAGAACAATGCGTGTATCCTGGACTTGCGCCTGAGCCTGGCCTAGGTGGTTCAGCAAGGCAGCATGGTGGGGCAATGCATCGGCGAAAGTCTTGTAGTGCTCTACAAGATGTTCTGAGTTGACAGGAACAAAAGAAGAAAGAGGAATCACTGACGATCAACGGAGCCCTTCAATGCCTGTGAAAGCATTTCCTTGGTTTTCCGGAAAGAGTACATGCTTTTGCCGGTAGTAGAAGTATCGTCGAGCAAGCAGAGAGCTAGGTCTACGTTGTTGAACTACGATGCCATCAGAATCTCCACTAGTCAGCCACATCCATGAGCGAATTTAGTTACATCGGGGTCAATGATAAACTCCCATTCGTCTCTGATCTGATCCAGGATAGCTAGGGTGCATTCAGTAAGACGTGGTTGCGTGCCGGGGACTGAAGAATATCCATGTTTTGAACTGACCGTCGATTTCGCCAGTTTTAGCGCCTGCATTGTATTTCCTGTATGGCATGCGCTCTTTTATTCTGTCCTGCCTCGCCTTTTCTCGTTCGACCTCCAAGCGTCGTTCTAGTTCATGGTTACCGTCGACATTGCCATTGGCGAGCCCGTGCGTACGGAAATTAGTTTCCTCTGCACTACTGAATGCGGCCATTGGTGCGGAGAGCGCGGGAGAGGACAAGGAAGATGAGACGGAGGGTCCTTGGAATTCGCTTGTGGGGCCGAAACGAGAATGGTCTGAGCGAGGTTTGTTCGGAAGAGAAATGTTGCCTACGAGACGGTGTTGGATAGAAGCATCAGAAACAGTTGTGCTAGTGCTGTCGTGTCGTTCCCTCGCGCTCAGCTCGCTGGCTATGCGGGATGAGGTTGAAGCACGTTCGGAGGCGGAGTAGTCCGAGGGTTGGCGGGGTCTAAGATCCGATCTCTGTGGGCGATGGGGACGATTCGGGGATGAGAAGATGAGGGCCTTTGGAGAGGCGGAAGTGGGGGAGAAGGCGGTGTTGCTTGGAGTGGATGAACGAGAGGGAGGTCTCGCGATCTGTAGAGGGCGGGTTGGTGGGAGAGAAGTCGGGTAATTGAGCGCATTCGGGAGCGGATTGGATATCGAAGGTGCGCGCGTACGACGAGAAGTCGACATCGTCCTCGTCGTTGTCGTCGTCGTACGGAATCTAAATCCGGTGCCAATTTCGAACAATCGCCAACAGTGTCATGTCATTACCACCGTTCCTACTCCCGTTGCAACCACCCCGCATCGCCCTCTTTCGGCAGAACAGCAATGTGCTCGTTCATTGGTGGGCTCCAAAACTCGGCGACACCGTCCCCAGCACCCTTCTTCTGTTCATTCCAGGTGTGTATATCCCCTTTGGACTATCGCAGCACTTGACTTTCCGTCTCCAGGAAATCCTGGGGTCATAGATTTTTACTCGTGTTTCCTCGACACCATTCACGATCTGGACACGTCAGGTACACTTGCCATTCTCGCATTCTCGCATGTCGGCCATGCTCCATCCTTGGCCTCAAAGCATCCTCTTTCAACCCTCCGTGCTTCACAGTTTAGCTTGGGATCCCAGCTTGAGAACACACTCAGTATATTCGATGCCGTGTAGTCCTCCTTTGGTCCCTCCATCAGGGTGGTTCTGGCCGCACACAGTGTTGGCGCTTGGTTAGCCTTGCAGGCAGGTCCTTGTTTTCAGTGCCTCTATTCGGTAAATGACTGTTCCGTCCCCCTGTCAAGGTCTTGATACTGCACTCCAATGTCGTCTCCCGCCTATTCCTTCTCTTCCCCACTATTGCAGATATAGCGGACACTCCCAACGGCAAGAAGCTCTCCGTTTGTAGTGCTCTACCTTGACATCGACAGCCATTGACATGCGTTTCCGCACGACAGTGGGTTTTCCGTCCCCCTTTGCCTCGCGCCATCGCTGTCTTTGCGCATTGCGTCTACTATCTGCCTTTGCGGATGCTTGGCATGCTATTTCCCTCCTATCCGCGTTCTGCGTTGAGTGTTTTGCACTCACTTGTGCGGTCACCCCAAGCAATATTCGCAGCGTTGTCGATGGCTCATGACGAGATGATCAATATTCGTCAGCTGGACTCTGAGCTGCTCAGCAGACACAAGGATATCTTGTGTTTCTACTTCGCACAATGCGATGACTGGGTTGGCCAGCAGAAGGCTGTGATCCTCGGAGAACTTGGGAATGATGATACCCGCATTTTCCATGGGGGATCAGGTGTTCAGCATGACTTTTGCATTAGTGGGTCTTCCCCTTTATTTTCTGAGAGTGCGCTTATGATCCCAAACAGGCCATAGCGAAGAGATAGGGAGACAATGTTCTGCATGGCTATTGATGATGGACACGTAGTTGAATTTGAACACGTCAAGCCAGCTCTCCGTTGCCATTCTTTAACTCCGTTCACCATCTCATCTACTTACCTCGACTTCTCTGCAAACATGCAAGATCATGACCATGGAGCGTCTCGTGTGACATACGCATTCTGCACGACTTCGCATCTGTCAGATTCTGTCCACCCGCAGGTCCCGGGACTTCGCCAGAGAACCTGAATGATTGTGATGATGCGTCCACATTGCTCCACAATTTTAGAAGACATTTGATTATCAAAGACATCTACCATTGAAACGTCCCAAAAAGAGGGTGAATTGATGAGAGTTCTTTGTGCTCGCTGTCAAAAGCCGTTTAAAGAACCATGTTGGATAGCACTGGCTGCTGGCATGCCAGGCAGCCACCGCTGTGCAACCTGCTGCTAAGGAACGTTGGTCATCGATCATCGCCAGCTCCCGCCATGTAATGCCACTCCTGACTCTACCTCAACGCCGCAGCACCCGCATTCATCTGCAACGAAGTTGAACAAACGATCTAGTATCCATGCTCAGGTATAGGGATACCTACAAGGCTCTTCTTATTTTGTTGCACATGGATGTATCGTTCTTATATGGTTTTTTATGTACTTTCTACGCTTTCAAATCAGCTCGAGTTGGCTCAGACCGACTCGAGCCCTATATCTGGCTTCAACGTTGATGCAGTCTGGCACCGGGTGCACTGTTCTCTAGAAGCCGAAAAATACCCATAACTGGAAATAATGGAGCGGAATAAGCCGAACGATGATATGTCACGTGAGACTTACAAGCTGAGGCTGACAAAGCATGAAAGTCAGACGCGTCCACGTCCGAGCACGCGCCCATTTGGCAGATTGCAACCTGACCTTGGATACCGGTGAACGAAGACTCGGCCAGTGGCAATGGCTGATGCACCTTCTGACCCAGCACTTCTCTTTGACACCCTCTCACCCTTAACTTCTGAAGAGCCCACTACACCACTCCAACATCCCATTCTGACGCGTCGAAAAGTAGTTCACGTATCCCCACCAGTCCTTTCGCCATCTACAAAGGAGCTTTACCAGCCAACTCCATATTATCTTGGTGGTGATCCGGAATTTGTTCGTGATGACCTGGACGCTGTCGTTGGCGAATACCCGTTGGACAGCAAGGGTAGTAGGCCTTCCCACTATTTCATCCGTTTCAAAGACGGACTTGTGCGTAGGGTCAGTCATTCCCCTGTTCCCCGTTCGTGAAAAGCTAAACCTTTTTTAGATCTCTTCGCGTGCATTTCTTGCTCATTACGGCGACCTCGTCGATGACTATGGTGCGTTCTGGACAGCTGACTTCTCTCCTGTTGCTTGATGCTTTATCTTTCTAGAGCGCCGAAAGGAACAGGGCCTCCTCGACCATTTTGATCCCGCCTCCGATGATGTACACGAGTACTCGCGAATGAATGGGAAAATAATCGTTGACGCGGCGAGCCACACCATAGCTTCACGGTCATACTCCCAGAGCGACGTGTCCAAGTCTCCTCTTTCTTCCGGTTCCCCTCTAACAGAAGAGGACGATGACACCAGTGACAATGAAGATTACGGTAGCCGAGCCTCAGTTCGCAAATCTAGTCGTCTTGCCGCAAGCAGAGGAAAGTTCGTACAAAGCAAGCTTCCATTTAGTCCTAGGAAGCTTCGCAGCAATCACATGCGAGGAGAACAGCTGGATTCTGACTCTGGAGACGACCTAGGTGGCTACGGTCAAGTAGACTCTGACATAGAAATTATTGCGCCTAGGAAGTCAACACGATCACGGAAGACTGCCCGCTCTAACTTAGCTGATGATCTCATGGAGGAAGATGAAGAATCTGACGGGGATACGTACTATGACACCTCTCGACATCAATCCAGCAAGAAAGCGGAAGGGAAAAGGTTCAGAAAGAAGCGTCCCGCAACAGCCCGTCCTGCCTATGGACGCTTCCGTGACATTGACGATCTTGACTTGGCTTCTGACGAAGACGAAGCAATTTCATCCCTCCGTGCCCACAGAGATATCTGCGAGAAATGTCATAAGCGTCCCGCTCACGAGCTTTTGACAAGGGCGAAGAAAACGAAACGGAAGACCAAGGATGCTGAAGCCGAATCTGATGAGAACGACGTCGATTACATAGAAGGTTTGGGAGGCTGGGTTCGATGGTTCGGATATCCAAAATCTATCCCTGCATCAAACTGAAATGATGGTTTTGCAGCCTCAAATGTCCTGTGGTCGCCCATTGGAGATGTCTCGCAAAAACTCAAAGAGATGAAATCATGCGAGCTGCGCGTGCTCGTGACAAAGCTCAATGGAAAACACAAGGAGGGACTGAGAGCGAGCCAGCGGCTGGCGGCGATTTACCGCATCGCAAGGACCTCGACATTAACCAGACAACAGAGTTCATTTGTGGACTGTGTATGAAGGGTGGTACTTGCATGGGATGTTTGGAGGTGGCTCTGGAACCCGACCCGTCTCTTGCGAACAAACCTCCTCCCGGCAGCCATTCCTCTGAAACTGTGCAAGGCGAGCTTCCTGACGTCGAGATGGTCGATACCGCCTCGTCTGGGGATCACACAGCGTTGCAGCCTTCCCGGGAGCTCATCTTCAGATGCTTTTCGTGCAGGCGACTTGCGCATTATCGACACTTGCCCAATCCACCGAATGTGGACTGGGAGGATGCGGACCTTGCAACTTACTATCAGGAAGAAACTGGTTGGCGTTGTGGCGATTGCTTCTCATATGTTTATCCACTGGATAAAATTCTGGCTTGGCGACCTTACCCTCCCGATGTTGTTGAACATACCACAGCAAATCCACCCGATTCAAAGACACCCCTTCCTCGAGAATACTTGGTGAAGTGGGCAGATCGGAGCTATCGACGGACGCAATGGGTACCTCATATGTGGCTAGTTTCAACCAACTTGTCGAAGCTGAAGCACTTCCTTGCCAAAGGTACCAAAGTTCACCTTCTAGAAGAACCAGTATCCGACGAGACAGCTATGAATGTTGATGAGCCTGCTCGCGTCGACAAGCAACCAATTCCATTCGAACCCGGCGCGGATCTTGATCTTGAGCCTCACTCCTCAGCCAATCCAAATCACGTCTCGCTCGGTCCTTTACCTGATGCTGAACGTCGAATCCCTCCAGCTTGGAAAACCATTGATCGCATTCTTGATGTGCGGTTCTGGAAATCCTCATCAAGTACGAAAGGAAGGCACAAGAAAAAAAGTGCTATTCGTGATCAACTTGATGACTTGCATTTAAGTCCTGAACAACAGCTAGAGCGGGCTCACGCCGAGGGTGAACAGCCCGATGAGTCATTAATGGAGGAAGTGGACGACTGGCTGTCGAGGACGGAGCACGACTTGTCGCCTGAGCATATCGACGACATTATATGGGTATTCGTTAAGTGGGAGGATCTTGGGTACGATGAAGGTCAGTATCTCGTGCTTACATACGGAGATACTCATTCAATCCTTACAATAGCATCTTGGGATTCTCCGCCTCGCCGCGGGGAGCCTGGGTTCAGTGCTTATGAGCACGCATTCGGACATTTTATCGATTCTCGGAAAGTTTCTGTCAAACGTGCAAAAATGGATATCAATATTCGTACCAAAAATGGTTATGGTGCCTTCGCTCTTAAACGAGATCTTGATGAACAACCTGATCTAGGACAGAGTGATGAGCTCAAGCTCATGCGATTCCAAGTCGGTGGCTTTATTATGATCAAGCACTTTGCTTATAAGCCTACAGATCGACGGGTTTAACTGGCTTTGTGATAACTGGTGGAATCGACAAGCGTCTATATTAGCAGACGAAATGGGTTTGGTTCGTCGCTCACTCTGTCTTGCTGTTTTCTCTGACTTGTCCATTTCTTTACAGGGTAAAACGGTCCAGATCGTTACGTTTCTCGGGACATTGGTCGAAAAGTTCGGCATGGCTCCTGCTCTTGTTGTTGTTCCAAATTCCACAATTACCAATTGGGTCCGGGAATTTTCGCGCTGGGCTCCCAGAATCAGAGTGGTACCCTTTTTCGGGGAAGCTAAGTCGCGGGATGTGATCATGCGATATGAACTATTTCATGGATCGAAGCACGAGCCGAAATATCATGTCCTCGTCACTACATACGAGACTATCACGAACCCCAGGGATTTCGCCTCCGTCTTCAAGAGTGTGGGTCGTTGGGAGTTTCTGGTGGTGGATGAGGGTCAGCGCCGTGAGTTTTTCTCTTTCATCTGTGAATATTGATGTTCACATTCATCGCAAGTTAAAAGCGATAGTAGTCTGCTCTTCAAGAAGTTAAACGAGCTCAAGCCACTTCACCGAATTATCATGACAGGGGTCAGCCAAGGTTCATCTTGTCACAATCTTTAATTTAACATTTTTGCCCCAGACCCCATTGAACAACAACATCCGTGAATTATTCAACTTGATGAATTTCCTTGATCGCGATAAGTGGCAGGATCTTGAAGCGCTTGAAAAGGAGTATGAAGAGCTCGACGAAGATCTAGTGCGCCAATTGCACGCGAGATTAAAGCCATACTTCCTGCGTCGCATCAAGAGTGATGTACTCCAACTTCCGCCCAAGGTATTTGAGTTCCCCATCGAGTACGACTCACTGAACATACTTTTGGGTAGAACGAGGTCATTGTGCCACTCTCAATGACTCCTCTACAGAAGGAGATCTATCGGTCGATCCTCAGTGAGCTCCAATGTGCCATGTATTAGGTTCGATCACGAATTTCGTGCCTCAGGCCAGAATTTAGACATCCTCAAACACCTCACGCAAGTGTCGACTGTTACAGCAGGTCGCGCAGGAAGCTCTAAAATGAATATGAACAACATGTTGATGCAGTTACGGAAGTGAGTACTCGTGGAGATTACCAATGCGCCTTCCTCACGAATCGTACCAGGTGCATTCAACACCCCTACCTGATATCCAATGACATTGAACCTCGTGGCCTTGAGCCACGCGAGGCTCACGAGAAATTGATAGACGCGAGCGCGAAGCTTCGACTACTGAGACCACTGCTGTCAAAGCTCAAGGCAAGAGGACATCGCGTACTCCTATTCAGTCAAGTAAGTCTTGCTTCTTCGTATAGCTCCACTATCTTTGATCGATCTCCTCAGTTTGTCATTGCTCTCGACATCGTCGAAGACTTCTTGAGAGGCGAAGACTACAAATATCTGAGAATCGTAAGGGTCACCAAATTCCGAGGAGCCTTAATTTACCTTGTACAGGACGGTGAAACGAAGCAAGCGGTTAGACAGAAGGGCATGGACGAGTTTAACAAGCCAGATTCAGAATATTTCATATATCTGCTCACCACTCGTGCTGGTGGTGTTGGTATTAATCTTTTTACGGCGGATACAGTCATCATATATGATCCGGATTTCAATCCCCACCAGGTTCGTGACGGCTTCTTATTCTGGCTGCGTGGCTGATATCGTTCGATAGGACCTTCAAGTATGAGGATATTTTAGTTTACTCTTAATCTGCTCTGAATATACATTCAGGCAATTGCTCGCTCGCATCGTTATGGTCAACAGAAGACATGTCTCGTGTTCAAACTCATGATGAAAGACTCGGCTGAAGGTAAGTACTACTTTTGAAAGAGCGGACCCTATTTGATGTTTTGCAGAGCGGATAATGCTGGCGGGCAAGAGAAAGCTAGTCCTCGATCATCTGATTGTGCAGAAAATGGATGATGACGAGAATGGCGGTGACGACCTGAAATCGATTCTCACTTTTGGAGCCAGAGCGCTCTTTGAGGAAGGGGAACAAGGCTCGAAAGATATTGTTTGTGCGTACCATCTCGGGCTTCTTTCCCAGTGCCAGCTTAGCCATCACGTCCAGACTGCGAGCATGACCTTGATAAGCTCATAGAAAAGACAGAAGACGATGGGGACGAAAAGGACATTGCCAGCGAGTCCGGTCTGAAGTTCAACTTTGCCAAGGTATGGGCAGCAGAGAAGGATGTCTTGGAGGAAGTTGGAGACACTTTACCCGACATCGATCATGGGGATTCATGGGCTCAAGCGCTAGATCGTATGGCTGCTAAGCAAAATGCAGCAAAGGTGAAAGAGGTGACAGGCCGCGGAGTTCGTCGCAAGGCTGCTGCCGCGTTCCCTCAGGTTTGTCCAATAGATATGCACTCCAGTTCGATGATTGATCCATTCCTCTCAGCAAGAACTTGACTTCCTAGATGGTCCGGAAGAGACTCCTGCCAGGCACAAAGGAAAAGGCAAAAAGAAAGGTCGATCATCGAAGTCAGGGGCATCGTCGGATTCGGATTCCGTTTATCACGGTGGTGGTGATGATACCGATGGCACGACGGGGTCGATGCAGTCGCTTGATGCCGACCAGCATCTTTTATTGGACCCAGCGATGCTTAAGAAGCACCCGCGTAATCTTTCTGGCCCCTTTTCGGCTGTACCCTCAGGATCAACTCTTTCATATCATGAGAATGAAGAGTGCGGCCTCTGTGGGCAGTGGCACGAACCTGGTGACTGCAATATGATGAAGAGTTCCTCGAATCTCATCGAGTACCGGGAAATCTTGTTGAATCATACAGACGATGAATCATGGGATTCCAGAGTGCGTATGGACGTTGTCTTCTGTGAACATTAAGTTGAAGAGCACATACAGAGAGCTGCTATCGAGGCAATCGAGCAGACATTATACGACCGAGGGCTAGGCCATCTATTGGCCGGTCAACCTCTCAAACTGGTTGCCAAACCAGGATCCGCTTCGATCGAAGACCGCCGCAAGCCGTCTTCGTCGAAAGCACCTATGCGTAAACTTATTCCTCTTGCGCAGGGGGTGGCATATCGAGGCAACGGGGCCACCCTCCAGCAAAATCGGGAGATCATTGTGAACAGCCACTCCAACCTTCCATCGGACTGCTCACTACCTTTGATGCTGCCCTCTAAACGCATGTCTTCCCCCGATGGAGTGTCTGAAAATTTGCCGAAGAAGCAGAAACAGAACGGGATCTCTGGTTGTCCAGTGTGTCTTGGACCCCAACATTCTATCGAGAATTGTCCTGTTTTTCACGCGGACAATCATTGGTTCGTCTGCCGTTGAGCAAGACTAGCGACTTCCTTCTCTAACCTTGGTTCTAGTATCACGAAGCAGATAATGCGGCTGTCTGAGGATCCGTCCCACAAGCGAGTAGTCAAGAAACTTCGAGGTCTTCTCAAGCAGCGGAAGCTGGCTGAAACCGAGGAAGCGGGTGCAAACAAGATGCAAACACTGCTACCTTGATCTAAGTAAAACCTTCTTCTCTTCCCAAGGCTGCAGAAGACTTGCGACGAGTGATATTGTAGGGTGATTTTATTTGCTAGACCTATCGTACTGCGCATTGCCCAAGTATTCTGTCTATACCGACCTAGTCTACTATCGAATCTTTATAAGCATCCGTCGCATACTCCGACGACAGTACGTAAAGTGATGCGGCTCCTTACATCTCTCACCACCATCGTGCGAGACAACTCTCGGCTCAGGTACTCACTTGCTGGGTAAGGCGTTCTGGCAAAAATAAACACCACCGCTATTCGAAGGCTTGGTGTTACCTGCCAGACCGATGGTCCTTACACCTCGTCTCCGAACGTTCAACATCGTAGATCCATCGCCTATGGATACGGAAACGGATTCCGAATCCGCGCCAAATCCGAGCTCGCGCAAACGGCAGCGATCCATAGGGGAGTTGCCAGAGCTGCCCAAGCTTTCTGGACAGATCATGTTGGAAGTGTTTACTCATAAATCGCTCCGACTGGCCTGCCACGCCAAATATCGCGACAACGAACGTTTATCGGTTCTGGGATCCCACATATTAGAGATGGTGACAACACAACTACTGTTCAACAGGAAACCAATGTTCACAAGAAACGAAATCGAGGTGAGTGCCACTGCCATGAGCTCTTGGTGTCATGAGGCGATGTTTTAGGAAGGCACGGAGACAAAAGCTACTATCGGTGGAGATCATCGACACATGGACCAACATTTATCGACTACGGGATGAACTACGCTACGACCCATCGTTTCAATCATCCGTAGCGGAGGCCGAGGTAAGCGGTGCGTCTGTCCGATTTGGCGAGATCTACAACGCTGAAAGTATATTACAGCAGGGGCGTCTTTTGTTTCTCGCTTATCTGGGTGCAGTTTTCTGCGAGCGTGGACTGACGACCGCTCAACAATGGGTTGGAGGTCTCTTACGACTGTCTGTCAGCATGTTTCAAGATAGAGTGATCTTTGACCTTGCGCCTGCGGATTTTGAGGAACAGTCTGGGAAAAGGCCCAAGGTTGAAGAGTCGCTGCAGGGATTCTCGACACAACCGTTGCAACATGCACTCCCTAGCTTGCCAGGTGGTTATAAAGGCACCCATTACAATCCGTACTCTCAGGCTATGAGTTCTCTGCCTCTGCCTCTGCCTCCGCCTCCGCTTCTGCCTCCACCGCCACCAAGCATGCCGCCTCCCGTACAACCACCACCTCCGAAAGGCATGCCTTCTTTCGGGAATCCACTGGCGCCTGCACAACCGCATCTGGCGTTTTTACCGCTGTTCAACCAGACGGCGACACAACGAGGGTTGAGTATCGAGTATCGTGCATCATTTTCAGGACCCCCGCACGCGGGAAAGTGGCAAGTCATTTGCGTCGGTGAGCAAGAGAAGCTTTTTTTCTAAAAAGCTACCGAAATGACGCTTAGCATGGTGACCAAAGTGAATGGGATAGAAAAAGGCAAGGGCAATGGGCCGAGTAAACAAATCGCAAAGGAGGAGGCAGCAAGAGCGGCGTACTATGCGATGGGATGGGCACCTCGTACGTCAAGCTCATTTTCTATGGACTGTTTGGTTTTTCTGACCGCATGTAATATCAGGCGGGTGATGCGGGTGATGTTAGTACCTCTACTATTTGTCAAGAAAGGGATTGCTATCCCTTCCAGCAACTTCGGCTGCCAACTGACTCGGCAGTCACGGTACGTCACGAAGCAGTCACAAGCCAAAGTCGCTGGAGCAGTGACAGATTGAGCGTGACTCGAATCGGCGGCGTGTCACTTACCTTCCTTATTAGGAAGCTGCCGAGTCAATTGGCTGCCGAAGTTATTGGAAGGGATAGTATACCTAAATAAGAATTGCATAATAGTATTCGTGGGAAAATATGCTTACTCATACAAAGAAGTTGAGAAGTGGTGCCGAGTGGTTGCCGAAGATACGAACGACTTTGACCGAGTGTTCTTTGCACAGTTGCTGTAGTACTCAGCACGAGCTTTTTGTCGCCGTCGTCGTTTGAGTCGTCGTCGCTGTCGTTGCTGTCGCCATTTAACAGCGCCCGTCGTCATGCGCGATGCCCATTCTGTGCCATCCATGTCGATGTCCAGCCTTGCCCTGTCCGAGCCTACGCACATCGACCTGACTGGCGATGACGATGTCTCTCCGTCCTCAACGCGCGCCCGGGCTGAAGCACAAGCCGTGCAGACCTACGCTTTTTCTCCGTACCCGCACTCCCTCCCGCCACAAGCGCCAAAGCCTCCGCTGATGCTACACGCACCCAGCTATCGCCCTCTCTTTCCTGTTCCCCGCCAGCATCAGCATCTCCCTTTGCCTCAAAATGGCATCTCTCTCGCCCATCCTTTCGCAAATCGACCCACGTCCGCACACTCTCCGAACAATGTCATTGATCTCACTCACTCCCCCTCTCCCCCTGCCTCCCCTCTTCCTCTCACCTCACTCCCGGAAGATCTCTCACCCAGGACTCCCGTTTGCATCGGACAGCTTACAGTTACCGCTTTGGTTCTCTACCCAGTTCCGTACCTTCAGTCCCCTGATCCGTCAAAGGCGGAAGCCGATTGGGCGAGCGTGCGTCTCCAGTACGAGCACAATCCTCACAAACAGCCAGGTACAACAGAAACCATCCATATAAAAACTCCCCCAATCAGGTCCCCCACCGGTGAAGTGAGCCCGGGCGATACCTTCGGCGTTGTCGAGCAAAAAGTGGCATCCCACCTTGGCCCGATGTTAGGAAAAGGTCTCATCCGATTAGACCCTAAAGTGCGTCGTGGCATGCCAAATGTGAGTACACCTTACCCTTTGACCCAGCCTCGCTAGAAGTCACCTACTTCATTCTGTCACAGCTCCCCATCCTTCCATTACAATTGCTTGTTTATACTCCGAAGGGCAACATCACAGTCGTCGGGAATTATCTCCATCAGTGTGGACTCCTGCTCGATCACCCGTCCCATCCGTATGAAATTCAGCGCCTAGCAAACTATCATTATTGTAATCCTCATAATCCTCCTCCCGGAGGACACCGTCAGTCCTCGCCTCCCGTCCGGCCTGGTTACTCTGGTCCAGGAGGAAGCAACTCTCGTTGGTCTGCGCCTGCGGTGTCGGGGAAGACGCTCGAAATTCAACGCAGTCAGGTGGAGGAGCTCTTTAAGAGTCTGAAAAGCGGAGATGAGCTACCTGAGACTGAACCTGGTAACTCGTTCATTGTTCCCACTCGTCACCGCTTCATCTGCTGACTCGTTTCGTTTTATTAAAAGCACATGAAGTCGGAACCCCCCTTTATCCCCATCAGAAGAAGGCTCTTACATTCCTTCTTGAGCGTGAACGGGAGAAGCGTTGTAGTGATGGGCGCTATTCCTCTTTGTGGCAGAACAGGGTGAACCCTCATTCTGGACAGCCATCATGGTTTCACATTGTGACCCAGAAGGAGCTCTTCCATGAACCACAGGAAACCAAAGGGGCCATTCTTGCGGATGATGTACGTTCTTTGCTTTTTCAAGATCGATAAAACTAACATGCTCTTGCTACTCAGATGGGTCTTGGCAAGACGATAACGTGCGTCGCTCTCATCGCTGCGACATTTGACGCTGCTCGTGCATTTGCTGCTTCCCCATTGCCTACCCCACCTTCTTCAGACAGAAGCTTTCTCGAGGATCCTCTATCCGCTTCTCATTTCTCTGGGAGTGTCTGGGGTATTCCTAACACGTCCGACTGTGGAAAGGGGAAAGGCAAACTTGCAAAGGCACAGGATAGGGCGGATGCTGAATATGCGCGTGCATGTCGTATCAAGGTTAAAAGTCGAGCGACCCTCATCATTTGCCCACTCTCCACGGTGTCGAATTGGGAAGATCAGTTTCGCGAGCATTGGCGAGGAGAGGTTTCGGTAGTTGGGGGTGGTGGGATGACCTGTTCTGCGGCCACCAACACGAGTGGCCCGGCTACGCCGCCATCTCAGGCGCTATCACAGCAAGAGCCCGGTGCTGACGTGAAGCCGTTCCACCGTCCATTGAGTGGCCGTCCGTTGCGGGTATATGTATACCATGGCAATGCACGTCGGCCGGATTCAGCCTTCCTTGCAGACTTTGATGCTGTTATCACAACATATGCAACCTTGGCTTCGGAATACTCAAAGCAAACTAGGAGCCTTGCTTCACTTGAAGCTGAGGAGGAGGACGATGGCGACAGCGATGGAGGATTCCCAGGCATCGAGATTGATGAAAATGGAAACCAAGTAGTCCGGTTACCCAAGCCCAAGCGAGCAGGGATGAAACGGAAAAAGTCGTATTCTAATGTTGTAGTGGAGGCCACCAGTGCTCTACAGACCATCCACTGGTTTAGGGTTGTACTTGATGAAGCCCAGTACGTTCTGCCAAATGGTATCGACTAGCACAAACTGACCATGACACAGTTCCATCAAGGAGATCGCAACAGTAGGCAGTCGTGCCTCTTGCGACTTGGTCGCTGACCGTCGGCTCTGCCTAACTGGAACTCCTGTCCAGAACAAACTTGACGACGTTTTCGCACTGATCAAGTTCTTGCGTCTAGACCCTTTTGACGACAAGAATATCTGGACAGAATTCATAGGGACTCCTGTCAAGTATGGGCAGTCGCTGGGTGTTGCCCGACTACAAACTATCATGAAATGCATTACCCTCCGCCGCACCAAGGAAACCGAAACCGCCGACGGACAGAGAATTCTCAATCTTCCATCTCGTCGAGATGAACTCCGCTATCTCAAGTTCGACTCGCACGAACAGGCGATTTACGACCAATTCTTTTCGGAATCCAAAGCTGAGTTTAACGAGTTGTCGAACAAAAACGAAGTGATGAAGAATTACGTCGGGATCTTGCAGAAGATTTTGCGCTTGCGGCAGATCTGTGATCATTTTGAACTGGTCGAGGGCAAGGGATCGGGAAGCGTTCAGTCGACGGAGCTCAGCAGTTATGAGGATCTGGCGGCCGCGATTGAAAGGGAAGGTCTTAGCGCCTCTCGTGCAGTCGCAATTGTTGCACTTTTGAGGGAGGCTGCGACAACGCAATGCGTAGAATGTGGCGAGGAACTATGCATTTCCTCGGAAACTCAACAACTCATGGAGGGTGGAATATGTATTGATAATGGACCATCGGCTCCTAAGCGCGGCCGGAAGTCAAAAGGGATAGCGTCTCGCACCTCGACAAGGACTAACAGCCCGTCAATGTCATATCTCGTCCTAACACGCTGTCAGCACCTCTTTTGCCTCCCGTGTTATCGCTTGTGCGTGTGCCCTGGATGGCCAGACGTACCTCCAGATACCCGACGGTCATGTTCTGTTTGCCAGACAGGACTTTCCTCTCAGGATGCCATACAAGTACGTCCTGACTGTCATCCTCAAGACCCGTCGAAAAAGAAACCTGGCAAGCGAGAGAAGAGAGTAAAAGGAACGGTCCCAGAGGTTTTCACACCATCAACCAAGGTCAAAGCTCTGCTCAACGACCTCATCCAATTCTCGAAGGCGAATCCATATTCTGCCAATTATGATCCTGACTCGCTTGATCTGGAGATGGTGGATGGTCAGGGCAAGCAGGTTGACGATGGAGTAACCAAGACCGTGGTATTGTAAGTGGCAGCTCTATAGGCGAGAAGCAGCTGAATGTGTTGCCGCTAGCTCGCAATGGACAACGATGCTTGACAAGTATGGCCGGTACCCGCCTTATTCTGACGACTCGTATACCCACGATGTTTTCTTTTTAGGATCGAAGATGCACTAGATGCCGCTGGAATTCGTTACGACCGCTTGGACGGTACTATGAAACGTGATGATCGGACAAGAGCCATGGATGCCCTCAAATATGATCCAGGTTGCGAAATCCTTTTAGTCAGCTTAAAGGCTGGTGGGGTCGGATTAAATCTCACCTCTGCACAACGTGTCTACCTGATGGATCCGTATTGGTATGTATTTTCCAAGTCCCTGTCCTCAAGTAGACTTGATCACTCGTCACAGGAACCCAGCCGTAGAGAATCAGGCTGTTGACCGTATCGTAAGCTACTACCTGGTATACACTAACTTTCCTCAATTCATGGTTTACTCTACAGCACCGTCTAGGACAAACACGCCCGGTAACGACAGTCAAACTGATCATCGAAAACTCCATAGAAGATCGTCTGTTAGAAGTTCAGCGGAAAAAAACTGAATTGGCTAATATGACCTTGGGTCAGCATTTCAGCAAAGCTGATCTGTTGCAACGGCGGATGGAAGAGTTGAACCAGTTGTTCGGGTAGTAGTAAGTTATGTTGATCGATGCATGTCCCTTTTTTTCACGCCGTCTTGACGAGCTCCTTATTGTACCGTAATCAATTACTTGTAGAGCGACTTCGTTGTAATTAATAGACTTTGGAGAAAACATGCTACTCTGCGTATGAGTGCGCTACAGTGCCAGTTGCCCATGTTCAAAACGCAAAATGTGCTACATGTTTTCGACGTGCCAAAGCATAGACGAGCATCTGACTGGCGAGAAGCCCAAGCGTTATTCCTATCGCAACCCGAATCATGCGTATAGCGAGCGAAAAGCCGGACGAAAACTGCTCCGTTGAGCTCGTCGAGTCGGTATCGATGAGCGTTCCTCCCTCCGCGATGCCAAACTGGGGGAGACGAACTGTCAATTCAAGCGGGTACTAGGGACAACGAAACGCTCCGCATCCACGTACGGGTACGAGGAAGAGAACGCCAGTGACGGTCGACGTGAACGCCGTCCCACGAACAATTCGCGAGTAGAAATTACCAAGGAGACCGATGATCAAAGCCCCAAAAGCAGACACCACGTCTCCCGAGTCAGGCAAAAAGGTGTTACCGAGCTTGTTCGCAGTGAACGCGGCGCACGCAAAGATGACCATCACCAGGAGCTGCCAGCTCCAGAATTTCTGCATGTTGGAGAGGGAGGAGGCGACGGAGTACGTGGGGACCAGCGCGGGCAGAAGCCACCATGGAAGAGGTTGTCGCCACCACGGCCAGCTCGGCTCTCTGTGACAACCTTGGGAGTTGGAACTTGCATCACGGTTCAATAAGATGCAGTGAAAAAGTGTAATCTTACCCCTGAGCAAATAGTTCCTATCAAGGGTCGAGGCCTTTGCAAACCCGAACACCGCCTCACCAAGCGGGAAGGTGCCATTCCCAGCATGAAAGGTGCCATGTAACATCTTGTAAGTCGGCGTTTGGTTCTTCTGGAGAGCTCGCCGCGCATGGGGATTGATGACGAGGTAAATGTCGGATCCAATGGCCAATCCAAAACCCTGAGTTAGTCAGAAACGTTGCTGGCAATTGGATGCTTCAAGCGATCGATATCTTACCAAAAACAGTGTGTAAATGATCGCGTAAACCATTCTTACAGATCCGCACAGGATGTTGCGCGACGTCAACTCCAGCGCGCTGATAACTGCGAGACCCGTGAACAAATTAACCGTGTAAACGCTGAAACAACTCACGGATAGTGAAACCTGGGAGAATAAGGACGACGCCGGCTGCGGAGATGGCGTTGTAACAGAACAGATCTCCTGGAATCGTGCTCAACGCTCGTGAAACAAAGGAAACAATAATCGCCATAGATATCCTGTGAGTCGTTACTAGTAACGAGGACGTCTTCAATGTGCCAGTTCGGACTCACTCGTAAACGTTGGCGTAGGTCGAACTCTTTGACGTAGCGTTCAGACCTAGATACTGGAGAACGCAAGCGCACAACCCGGATATCCACATGTCGATGATAGAACCCCCGAATACCATCGCAGAGATCATGGAGGCTGTGAGAAATGCAAAGAGACAGCGCAACCACACCGAATAGAGGGGGCGAGCGTTGAGCACGTCCTTGAGCTCCCGGGTCCCGTCTTCGACCGCCATCTCATCGTTGAGTACCTTGCGATAGACGAGGAAAACTTCATGCAGTGCCGTCAGAGCGACTCGACCCTTGGCTTTGACAAAATGGGTTTCGACGGACGCCACATCGTTGTCTCCGAACGTCACGATGATGACATCGGGGATGTGCACAAAGGCTGCCTTGGCATCAAGTACTTTTGACGCCCAACTCAAAAGTGTATCAGCACGATGAGAGGGCGAGCCAAAGGACAGCAAGCATTTCGCCAACGTGAGGATGAAAATGCGCCGCTTGTCGATATCTGCACGGTTCACAGAGAATCATCAACCTGTCAGATCGAAACTCGAAAGAAACGTCGTGCCTTGCACATGCTTGATAATTTTTGCCTCTGTTTTGGCCCGCTTCATCATGAGGCTGAGTCGCTGTTTCCCACCTTTGTAAAACCTCTGTCCTTCCTTGTCCACGAGTTTATGCGGTGGGCCCTCGAGAACGGAGGCATCAAGTGCGGCGTGTGAACCCTTGGGAACGTCGAAGAAACCCGGCCAGTTTGGTTTCGAGGTCTTCGCTTGGTTGAACAGTTCGTTGTCTAGCGTCGGAAGCCCTTTCCGGCGCACGGGAAAGAAAGATGACCCTAAAAGTTTCCAACGAGGACGCCTTTCCGCTTCTTCGATGAGGCTGGACGTGTTTGGACCTGCTCCTTGTCGAAGAGCACTTGGCCCAGAATGAATGGGTAGGATGTCCCCGGTGTCCTCGCCTCTCGGTGAAATCCAAGGGAAGCTGGTCTTTCCAGGTTTCTGGGGGTGCTTGCGCTGTTTCGCTGATGGGCTATCGGCCATGGCAATTGCAATTCGGCGATGAGCAACTCAAGAGGATGTCAAGGAACAGAACGGGACCCAAGGGAGATGCAGTATCGTATCGTTATTCGGACTGACATACGGTGCAAATCCAGATTTTTAACTGGACCGATCCCGGGTCAGACCACCTGCTCAGAAACAACGAATTATATTAGCCGGAAATGCCAATCAGCAGCACCAACTTGATCCTGCCTCTTTACCTATACAGCCGATTCATACGACAGAGCAAGGAGCGAAGGAAATATATAAGGGAATTTGTGATTGTACAGAACAACAGGCATACGACCAGACAAGGGGAAAATACTCGACGCAGCCCTGTCTTCCAAAATGGAGTTGAAGATTTTACCATATTTGCTGTGCAGGGGGAAGATAATCTGTTGGGAGGAGGAAGGCATTCATGCCTTGCTGCGAGAAAGTGACACCACCCAAGCTTTGATCCGATATCCAAACAGGCAGCTGTTCGTTCGAGGTCATCTCGAATCCCCTCCAGATGCTGTCGACGTCAGTCATATAGGGAGGCATTGCCCCCATATGCATTTGGGAAACCGCTTCTGTGCTCGGGAACGACGGGTCGTATGTGGGTGAGAACGTTTTGTGACTCATGAGACCCGGCTGCTGCTGTTCAATCGTCACCGGCGCCGGATGTGGATGTTCACGTAAGGTCTTTGGGGAGCGTGAGACAGACGCGGATTTCCGCTTCTGCCCTCTCTTCAGCATGAGCTGGAGTGTCAACGCATAACGCTTCCCAGGGACTAAATCAACAACGTCAGAAAAGTTCACGGCTACAACTGAGCGTTTACTTTGAGACATCAATGCTGCCAACCGTTCAACTTGCAATCGGATGTCTTGCACGTCGCAATCGTTCGGGCTAAGGGACAAAGTTATACACCTTCAAAAATTAGCTGAAGCTGGCAACACTTACAAAAGACGAGATAGTCTTAGCAGAAAAGAAGCAGCAAACGTGGCCGTAGCGTGCGTGTAATGGACGGCTACCGGAGGATTGAAGGTCGCAAACGTGGTGAGAGAGGAACACTCACCATATTTCATGCCCTCGCTGTACGAAGGAGAATTGACAGTGATCTCGAGGCCCTGTCGCGCGATTTGGATGGAGCGGATGGCTAGATCCCTTTGTACCTTTGGCATCTGCTGCACATCCTCTGGACCATTGATGCCTCGCAACGCTGTTGCGTTGTGGAACAATTCTGCGTGGAATTGTTGGATTTGCAGGCTTTGACGATAAAAAGCTAATGGCTACTTTAATAACCGCCCATCAACCGAAAATCACGACTTACCCGCATCCTCATACTTTTGAGAGAACGCGTGGTCCCATGTCTTGTACCAGTTTTGGAATTCTGTATCAGCTTGTTGGAGGACGTCAAACGTAAGTTCATCCACGGGTCGGTCCAAGGGCGAAAGTTTGTTGTTGATGCTCTCTCGGATTGCCATGAGTTCCACGGTGGAGACAAGACGCATATCATCCTCGATTGCGAGGGGATGCTGCAGAAGCAGACGACATTGCCAAATACTCTCATCATCCTTCAGGATGACTGGACGGCCAGTGCCGTAAGACAACCTAAAACATTGGTTGTGGGCACATTGTGGATGGGCACGGTGGTTACTTACTGGTGCTCGAAAAGATACAAACAGAACCATGTACGGGAGGCGATGATGAGGTCGCGGTCTTCCGATCCATCGGTATCTTTACTCTTGTTTTGCATCCGTCTAAGCAACTTGGGCCATGCTTTATGCAATGCTGTTAGATCCGTAAGTCAAGGGTCGGAAGGACGCGAGAGAAGAGAATAAGCTGACAAAGTTCCATTGCCATCCTTACAGCATGACCGCCACTGAGCCAGCCGTTGTCAGACCAGCCTGACACGAGAACTTTGAGGCACATCATCAATAATGCCCACGAACATTTGATGCAACGAAACGCTCACTCATGGCCTGAACTGCTTCCACTCGCATAACAGGGGAGAAGAGAGTTGCGCGTGAGATGTTCTGGACAGCATCCAGACACCTATTATAGGTATCGCTCGATGTTCCTGCAGAACAAAGATGGTGAAAGGATTCGGTAGACTGAAGATGAACGAACCTCCTCCATCACGCACGCGCGCTCCAACCATACAAATGGCATCTACTGCAAACGGAGAACGGTGATGAAGAGCTTCAAACGTATCAATCCGGGAGTCGAAAACAGGCAAAAATGTGGAGCATCCGGCGTAGAATCTGCGAATGCGGATTGGTTACGGTGCAAATCAAGAAGTTGCGGTCGTACATTCGAAACAACTCCCGAGCCTCATGCTCAGGCACAAGGTTCTGTGTGACAACTGCGCCGATTGGTGTAAGTTTCATAATTAATCAAGCTCAGACCACGTACCATCGGGAAATACCATTCCACGCAGCATCTTGTGACGAATCTTTCTTCTTTTGGTAGGTCGATTTTGTCGTTCAGGGGAGGGCGTTCTGGTCCTGCTTTGAGGGTCGCTGGTGGCTTCGCCGCTCTCCTTGACCAAATGTTACCGGCATTGTTTATATGAAGAACGGATTGACGAGATGATGATACATACCTTGGCAGCCCTCTCTATTGCGACGTCCGCCAATCCTCGCAAAACCTCCCACGGTGCAACCAAACCTGAAGCGGGCAGTTCGCCGTTGTCCTCGTCCTCGATTTCTGATGAATCTGGACTTGTGGCATCTGATGAGGACGGTAATGTACGCTTTGAGGTAGCAGGTGCAGATGGATGATAACTTCTCCCGGCGTGAGAACGATGTGAATCCTCGTGATATCGCGGAGCAGCAGGACCCTGAGCGGCGCCAGCGCTGATGGCGCCAATGCTCGAAAATGGGGGGAGGGTTGATCCCGTATTGAAAGAAAACGGTTGACCGCCGGCGGGATTGGGGTATGAGGGCGGTGATTGTGGTGAATGAGAGCTGCCAGCCATAGGTTGGCCATGGGGCTGAGAGCCGGAAGCCCGGATGTCTCTGGAGGAGGCATTGAGGACAGCAGACGTCGGATTGTACGCTGTCGGTGTGGGAGGACCGCGGTGGATGTTGGGGTCAACGATATGTGACCCGTTTGTTGGGGCAGAGAGGGAGGGGGACGTCATGGAGGGTGACTGATTGTACGGTCCCTGTGAGAACGCCGATGGGGAGCGATGAGTAAAGGGTACTGTTCCACGCAAGTGAGCGACGATTTCGAGGAGGGTATTCTGGATTGCGGACTGGGTGACCCTGATATCGGCAACATGGGATTCGAGGCTGCGAATTCGCCTGGAGTGGATGAGCACGAGCAAACAGTGGATCGGGGTGTGCTCACTCTAGTCCGGCCTCGCCGGTAAGGGTTGCTTCTCTGGAGGGCTTTTCAAAGAGACAGTCGAGACCGGCATGGCGGCAGCGGCGACACGGGGGATTGTCTGCGCCCTCGCAGCGCATTTTCTGTTTGCGACATGCATTCTATATTTGGGATGTGAGTATGCGGGGGGAGTGGGGGAAGGAGAGGGTAGTTACGCAAGCGCCTTTGTGAGCGGGGGATGGGAGTGAGCTGTATGGGAAGGGAAGGATAGAGTAGTAGTACATACGGGGCACGCGGTTGAGGGTCTTTACTTGAGGTTTAACGTCTTGCTTTGGTAGAGATTTTGGTGGATCTGATGACTGGTCGTCCAACTTTGAGCGAGGAGGGTCCATTGGGGAAGAAGAAGGCTGAGCAGCTTTGAGAGGGCAGATAAAGTGGTCAAGTGAAAGTGACTGCAAATAGAGGTCAATAAAATATTAAATTCCTCGGGATTGCCAGCGTAGCATGTTGACAGATCACGTGTCTCATATCAAAACCACATCTCTCTTCGCTCAACTTTTTCTTTCTTTTTCGTGCCATGTTCATCTCACTCGTCTCTCACGTCCTCTGGTAAGTCTCTTCTCTCTTTACAGCCAATCACAAGCTCACCCCTTTTAGCGCCTGGTTTGCATTCGCCCTCCCCGCTTATTCTACCTACAAGGCTTTGGCACACTCTCCCTCTCTCGAATCCCTCCAGGCACTCTCCGTCTATTGGACAGTCATCGGTGCCTTCGTTGCCGTTGAGCAAACGCTTGGCTCTTTCCTTACATGGCTAGTCCTTCATCGCTTTAATACTCCCTCCGTCCCTGATCTTTCCCCAGGCTTCCCTTTTACTGGGAACTGAGAACCCTCTTCTTGTTATACATATCCCTCCCTCAGACTAACGTTTGTCTTCTTTACGCACCCCCTTTCAATTCATTCATCTCCTCTCTCTAGGGGGCCCCTTATGTCTACAAAACATTGCTCGAGCCCTGGCTCTTAACGAAGGAGCGCGACATCGACGATGCCATGGTTTCCGCACAATCTAACGCCCTCGTCTTTTGTCAGACTCGCTCCGCCGCCGCCGTCGACTTCGTTCGCAGTCAGTTGAACAAATCAGGCCAGGACGCCTCCAATGGAAACGGGCCTCTCGACCACCTCAAGGGTCTCATCGCCGCTTTCGCTCCCAAGGATGCGACCGATTCACACGTCAACAAGACTGCATACTAGCAATCTGTAACTGCGGTACCCTCGGACTTCACACTCTTTTTAACCGCGATCAACTATTTATACATTTATCTCAAAAACATGTATATCCGAGGTTACGATCAATTAGACATAAATTATGATCCCAGTCGGTGCCTTTTGAACGCTCCCTCTACGTCGCTTGACGTGTACTCCATGGAGATACCACCGTCCGCATAGCATTGAGATATCCATCCATTGAAGCTCTCCGTCATCCGTTGCAGCTCTTCTTCGCACGCTCTCCATACCCCAACCATCACCGTCCCCGCCGCAATCCCGCTGCTCTCTTCTCTCGTCGTCTTCTCTTCCGCTTCTGTAAAGTGCTTCTCCACTCGCCGGAACAGCACATCAATATGCTTGCGGACATCTTTCCCATCAAACTCTTTCACAACCTTCTTCAACGCCGATTTATTGTAGTTGCCGTTCTTCTGAACTTCGCTCGGCGCAGTGGTCTTCAACAGCCTTTCCACACCCTCAAAAAATTCCTGTTGTGACGATCATGAGCTCACATACAGCACAAACAAAAGCAGCCGACCCACGATCAACTTGGCAAACGGTCTCCGAAGTACGATCCTCACATACGCCGTCAAGTTCTCGTTGTAGATAGCCTCGGCTTGCTTCAAGAACCCGCTGACCGATCGGCTTTCCAGCTGCGAGATCTCGGCCACGAAATAATGCATGTTTTCTGTTTCCTCGCCTCGGTCATTCATCTGCACACCAAGACGTTCCTGCGCACGAAACTCACCGACCATCAGCACGTGGTAGTTGAGCTGGCCCTTGTCTTCCCCGTCGCCGTCCAACGTCGCCATGTGCTTCAAACAATCAAACATACTGTGCACCATTCTCTCGTATGCAGAGTCGACATGGACCCTGATCTCCAGCCCGTCCGCACCGCCTAGCTGCTGCTCGACACGGCTCACATAGATCGGGAAATACTTGATAAACTGGGCCACGCCTTTGCGTTTCTTGCTCGTCAATTTCGTCTCGTTGACCATCTTGATTTGCTGGTTCTAGAGCGCGGAATCAGAAATCTTGATCTCGTTTAGCACAGGCCTGCTTACGGTATGACGATCAAGTGCTCCCTTCAACCGCAAATGCTGCTTGTCTAGCGTCTGCAGAAAAAAGACATTGCCGTGTTCGTCGGCATCCGAGAGGAAACGCTCCAGACAAGCGATCACGCCGACCAGTTGTCTGTCCTCATAACTGAGCACATGTATGCCGAGAGACACAAAAACTCACAGCGGATCTTTGGCAACCGCAACATCAATCCACTGCTTCAACTCGGTCGGCAGAAAACCGAATATCAGATCCATGGCACCTCGCACGAGCTTCACGGTGGATTGACCAAGGCCAGCGCTCCTAGCGGCCTGGCGTCGGAAATAATTGTCCAGACCAGTATAATCAGCAAAGGTTAGACCAGCTTCGTTGATCTGGAGAAAATCTGCAATGAAATCGCCTTCCCGATAAATCTGAGGCGTGATTTGCTCCAGAATGTAACCGAGGGCCTGCATCCGAGTAAGCACGAGATCCGCATTCAGCAGAGACACGAACGTCAGCTGCTCCATATTCTTCGCCAGCTTGCCCCCCTCGTTCTCGATCCCGGTTCCGTGCCTCTATTTGGCCACGCACAACGGTACCCGCACGACGAATGGCACTTCCTTTTGCGTTTGTTTGATTCTGAGCAAAACCTGGGATGGCGATTAACGTGGAAGGGAGAGCTGACACCACATCTTACTTTGCTCCATGTCTTCCTCGGGAGCCTTCTTCAACAGGCCAGTATAGATCGAAAATAGACCTTTCATCTGGATGCTGTGAAGGTCGCTGGCTGCTGAAAAATACGCCTAGCAAACAATGGATTAGGATTGGAAGCACACGCCCCAGATCACGTACAGCACAAAACTTTGAATACAGCGTTTCGTCCATCTCTTTTAGATACAAGAGAAGACCAGCGTATCTACCAAGATAGGTCTCCATGCCTTGGTGGTTGAACATGATCGGACGTCCACGTCCCTTTGGTCGAGTGATTCCACCATTGTCATCAAGAATGATCTTGGACTTGGAATGGTATAAGCCACCCGTCTCATAGCGTGCAATTGATCAGACTGACCTGAGCAACTATCATGATGGAGAGATAATCAAATATACGCTTGCAGAACTGCGCATTGTGCGTTCTGTACTCTTCCAGCCTTTCCATGGTGGCAGCCATTTCTGACGGCAGAAATCAGATCATGACGTGACTTGCGTAAATGGAACACCAACCTCTATCCTTGCTGGCCTGCAGGGCTTTATAGAGCTCCGTAGCGGCTTCTTCGAGTCGTTGTATTCCAGTTTGTTTCTCGAGAGACTCTTGGGTAAGGGTGACCAATGCTTCCTGATCAACTTGGACCGTTTTCTGGTATGCAGAGCGTAGGAATATGCTGGATGTACGGTAAACAAGCCACATACGAGCAAGTTTTCAAGTTCGCTGAGGAGCATTGCCTGGTTTTGCATCTGGACTTGCAGACCGCGCCGTTGCGACTGGATGAACGAGATATCGTCTCCCACAGCCTATGAAACTGGTCAGAACAAGGGAAACATCGCCGTGATGCACTCGCGTTTAAATAGATCTTGTAAGAGGATATCAAGCTGTCCATGGCGTCGACCTCGCCAAGAGCATCGTCGAGGTGTTGCACAACAAGGTTCACCCGGTCATCGGATTCCAAGAAGGAATGAATGTTGGCCTGACGAGGAAACTATCTGTAGAGTGACGACGACCGAAAGACAGACGACGAACCTTTTCCAATGCCATGAGCTCGTCGAGCAAACGAGCCTCGACCAGATCTGCAGCTCCTTTTGCCGACTTTCGGCCGAACACGTCGTCAGTCGCCCATTCATAACCTTCAAGCATCTCCTCGACGCTGATCATCGTTGCTTCCGCTGTTGCCGCTGCGCCCTCGGCATCCTCTTCGGAACCCCAGTCACCTGCCACCAGACGGTCAAGGGCAGCTTGGTTGGGAGGGTCAAAGAACGAGACGCGATTGTTGTGTTCGCGACGCATATGTGGGGCCTCGGGAACTTTCGGGGTCAAGGTGCGCGTAAACGGTGACTTATATGTAGATGCTGGCGATTCGGCGGGCGTAAAGTGGCGTGCATCCGTCAAATGAGCGACTGATGGACTCGAAGTACGAGGCAGGTCAAGGGATGGCTTAGTAGGTGTGTGGGTCAGAGGAGACTGGCGCTGAGACACGGCAGGAGCATGGGCGCGAGCGGCCACGAGACTAGATGGAAGTGCCGATGCAGTGCCTGCGGCAGAAGGGGGAGGGGATACGACGGATGGTCGACGCGCGATCCTTGGTCGCAAGGCGCTGGGCACGCCAGGGGATGGGTGTGGAGGGGAAGGGGGGCGGGGAGCAGAGGCACTGGAGACTACGGATTCTCTGGTGGGTTGATTCCTCGTGGAATTCGCAGGTGATGCGGGACGCGAGGGGGTTGGTGTCCTGAAGACGTGCGGAAGAGAAAGCTCCGAGGGAACAGGCAAGCGATTTGAGAAAACGACAGGGGGCGAGGCAGGCAGGGACGTCTCGGCGGACGGCGGAACGAAGTCGGCGTCTGTTTGAGGGATTGTGGACTGAGAGCGGTTTCTGAAAGCACTCCCTAGCAAGTTACCAGGTGTATCATCAACGCCATCGAGCTGGAGGGGAGCATCGATGAGAGAGCGGTAGAGGTCGACGATGGCTCTGATGAATGCGGCCTGGTCGATCGCGTTCTCTGTCTGCCACTTGTACGTCCTTCCGAGGGTTATGTTAAAGGAGATGGACTGGCCGGGGGAGCGTGAGCGGGGCAGAAGGTGAGGGTCAAGGGACGCACATTGACGATGTGGATGGCCCTGAGCTCTGTGAGCTTCCATGTCTTTCCGACGGAGAAGGAGCCATTGGTGTTGAGCTTGGATTTGTGTATGAATCCGGTGTTGCCGGTCGTGCCTAGGGGGAAAGTGATGAGTAGAACGAGGAGGATGAGTTGTGCGTACGGACGGGAGATGAGTATGTAGCGTGGCTTCTGTCCGTGGCTCTCTCCTGCGTCCTCCCAGATCTTGATGTGGGCGACGTAGGACTCGAGTACGTCTGCTGCAGCGTTGCGCTTGTCGAATACGGATGCGATGATGCGTTGCCTGGCTCGGTCGCTGTCTGCCATGATGGACGAGTGTCCTAAACGAGCTGTGTTCATACTTACATTACATTACATTGTGTTCCGGTGGATCCACAAATATTGGCCCCAACCTTGTTCGAGGTATAATCTCTCCGTTCGTTATCGTTCCTCGCCATCTCTCTCAATATGCCAGTGCTCTCAGTCACCCTCTCTCTCTCTCCCACTCTGTCGTCACCGGACGCCCTCTCTGCCTTTAATGCCCACGAAGACGCACTCACCGCCGATAGTCCCGTATCTTCGTCCTCCAGAGATGCATCTCTAGACCACATCATGGACGTCGACGACCACCCCGGCTCCTCTCAGGAATCCCTCCTCCTCCATGGCTCAATATCCACACGCTCCCTCAGAAGCCGCGCACCGCATACACTCAGGTTCAGACCAACTCCAATCTCTCTCTCCACCCGATCAAAGTCACACGTACACGGTGCTTCCGAAGACAATCTCAGGAAAAGAGTGCAGAAACACGCTACCTCCCATTCCACCCCAAAGCCTCATTCCGAACGCGATGCTAAAGTCCGCCAGCTCAAGAACCGCGCCATCGCCATCCCCTCTACAGGCAAGACTCCAGCAACTACCCGCCAGCGCATGGTCATGCAGATGGTTTACGAAGAGATCACCCCCTATCCTGACGAAGCTTGGGTTTCCCAACTCGGCATCATTATACAGAGGTATCTGTCGCTGTCTCCCTCCTCCGCTCCATATCTCATCCTCTCTCAAGAGAATACCATCAAGTCAAGAATTGGTTCTCTAATCAACGCCAGAAAGATGCTCGTGACTCGCGGCATAGTCCACAACCTTCTGCTTCGTCTAATCTGGAATCCTCCTTGTGCAAGATAACCTGCGATGGCCGGGATATGAGAATCCGTGCCTCAGCCCTTGATGTATGCGCATCTGACGATTGGTCCGATGCCTTCTTTGATGAAGTAGTCATGATTCACAATTTCCGTCTCTTGGCAAAGCACAGTCAGGACGAGGCAAGAGCTGCGCTTCTCGATTCGCCCGCTGACACCACGGACCTAACACATACTCATTCATGACATACACACTCATCCCCTGTATACATACACCGACTCGGACTTGCTCATTTCCTGTACATTTTAATCATCATCTCCCCTATGTGTATCGCTCATAATATGATCGTAATGCTCATCATCCTTTAAGCTGTTGTAAATCCCACACCAGTTCCCATTACATCACATCGGCTCGAGGTCACCGGGCAACGATTCATAACGAGATAAGGACTCCCCTTCCCCACGCTGCCACCTTCTCCAGAAGCCCCCGTCGTTCGTGCTAGCGGCCGATGTCCTCCGTACCTGCCCCGCGTGCAAGACCTGGTATCGCTTCCCTCTCCAGGTAACCTCATTTCCGCACACTGCCAAAGCCCAAATAGGCAGCGTCAATACCTCTCGAATACACCACGCCCCTATAAACGTCCACCGCTTGTGAGCCGGAAGTGGGTAGCCAGCCAGCGACTCGTATACGTCCAGGTCAACCCAAAGCCATATAGCATGATGGACGGGCAAAAATATCCACGGCGACAAGCCAAACAGGTACTTGACACTCGCAGCGGCTATAGAACTTGCCACCAAATTCTCCGTAAATGGTTCGAGAACAGTAGCCGCGAGGACCATGTGTTTACGAACACGTATCCATCGAACGCGGCGCCACACGTAATCGGCCAACGTCATCTTGCCTATTGCATTATGTGCGACATCGCAGGAAAGGTCGTGCCGCAGATCTAGTTCGTGCCAAAGGGAACTGCCAATCATGTTGTCCTCGGCCAAGTAGGACCCAAAGGCTGTCAGTCCGTGCTCGCCCTCCCTTGCATCAGTTTCTTTTCTCGGTTTCAGCGATCCGTTGACACTCTCCAAGTCGGAACGTCGAAACAGGTTCGATTTGCCGACTACGCAAGACTCGATCGCCACAGTGTTGATCGCCATGTACATCTTTGCGTGGTTAGTGTTCAGAAATGCTGCTTCGACACGTGCGCCGAGGTACTCTTCGTGGTCGGTCGCAAAGGGAACATGATGGACCAGGGCTATGCGCTTTTTGGAAGGATTTTGCGGTGGTTGCACGAGGACGTCTACGGAACGCGCAAGCGTTCCTGATGCGACCGAGACATTGGAATCAATGACCCAAAGGATATCGTGGGTGGCTTGTCTGTAGGACTTGACGAGGTTGTTCACTTTGGGATTAACGCCAACAATCTCCTCGCCTGTAAATCACGAGTTTGGAATGAGACACGACACGCAGATGATGATATACACACCAATGACAATCCTGGCATTCACTTGGGGGTATTGACTCATTAGTTCTCTGACCACCGTCAGAGCTTGGTCGTCTTCATCGGCGACAGAAAGTAAGATCTCAAAGTTGGGGTACTCCTGGGTGAAAGTGGACTCCAGGTTCTCGTACAAGTTGGTATCCAGGCCTTTGAGAGGCCGCAAAATGGAGACACCCGGTGCATCCGGAGACGTTGCAAGAGGAGAACGAGGACGCAAACGGTATCGTTTACGACTACAAACCAGTCAACACCGAACTTGAGCTTTCTCAAATGACGGGTAGCTTACCCTACTCTGCATCCTAGCAAACCGATGGACCACAGAACGACGTACCACCCAAGTCCGACGATGGAGAGGGCACCATAGAAAGTGGAATTGAAGTTGAGAGTCGGGTTTGACATGACAACAAGTTGCCAGTGAGGCTTGTTGTGAACGCTTCAAGGGCGGCCACGGTGTGGGTCGATGCCAAGAGTCGTTTACCAAAGGAAACAATCGCTGGCAACATACGTAACTACATGTTAAGCGAGCTCATCTAGGGAAAAAAGCTCTACGGTATTTCTGTACACCGTTTCTGTCACACTCTCGAACGGTACGGTCTCATCGTTCAACCTGTGCACCACCCATGCAACTCCTCCAATGGCTGCTGGCTCGTTCCTACCCTTGTTTGCCTTACCAGCAACGAACGATTCTGGTCGAACCGCCGCCGGAAAAAAACGCGAGCGCAACGAAGCAGGCAAGGTATCCAGATGTCTTTTCGAGGCATGTGTACTTGTCATGGAGCACCATGGGGCATCTACATCATTCCGGTTCAGCACAGCCGAACAGTGACTCCTTCAACTCTCACCAGTTTCGAGCAAGAGTCTATCCAAGCGAATGGTCTTCAATGTTTCGAGATTTTGATCGGTCTTCATGGAACATCCGTTGACTCCGACGTAAAATCCCATGCTGATCTTTTCTCTCGTTTGGATGATTTTTACTGGGGTGGAGAAAGATACTCACAAGCTCTTCGACCTCCTCGCTGCTTCCAGTGAAACTGTGGACAACCCCGCCCTTCGCACCAACACCCTTCCCTCCATCTTCGCCGAATCCTTCCTCTCTGAGGATCTTGACAAAGTCAGTATGAGCAGCCCGGGAATGGAGAAAGAGAGGAAGGTGGTATTTCTTGGCCAGTACGAGCTGTGAGCCTAGCCGACGCTCAATGATCGTCACTAGTCCCTCTGATCAACACCCCGTACTCACGAAAATGTCTCTGTTGCTCTTCTTTGGTTGCAAAATGAGTTCGATCATAATCTGCAGCAAGTGTCGATCATTCCTGTACCCTCTGGATGAACGTGGAATGCTCACCTAAACCACATTCCCCAACCGCGACGACCCTCCCACTTGGCCGTAGATTCGAGCTAATAAGCTTGTCCAATTCAAGCAAATAAGCATCTGGGCCATCAGGATGTTGATCGAACTCTCTGGAACGTGTCGGATGACAGCCGACGGTTGCATAAAAACCTGTTGCTGCATGAGCCCTGCCAGATGAAATCGATGCTTGGCGCTAACCTTTTTGGTGGGCGAGGTTCAACGCAAGTTCGGACTCATGCAAACTACCCCCGGTGATGATCATCGACCTGACACCCGCAGAGCGTGATCGCTCTAACACATTGTCAAGATCATCTTTTAGGCGACAATCTCAGCGTCCCGAGACCTCCCACTGATTCTAGTGGACATGCCTTGATGTTTTTCCTTGCCGTGATAGATGCCTCGAAAGACGGGATCGGTAAGGTTCACTACCGATAGCGGGGATCAGTGAAAGGTGTGGGGGTTGCTCGAATTTAGCTGATACCTCCGATGTCTATAGTATCATGAGTAATGCTGCAGATGGATAAACCACTGCGCGCAAACCTATGAAATTTATTTTGTTTCCAGGTTCGGCCGACATTGACTCGGAGGATGTCGCCAACAGTCAAGGATCCCCGGACAGACGCGGGGCCGGGACATCCTGTAATCCGTCGTAGAAACTGTCACAACGTGGCAACGAAAACTCGAGTAGATTTCCTATTTTGACACGTGTGAACTCGTTGCCACCTACTATTAGTTTTGCGGCCTCCCTTTGCCTCCTTGTATCCAGCCCTTCTTCGTTTCGAACTCGGTCTTTTCTTCGTCTCTCGTTTACCTGTCTTTCAGGTCGCATCGTCGGCCCATCGTTTAGGATGGCAGCCAATTACTCCACCGTCAGCGGAAATACTCCGTACGGGTCTGGCGACCCGTACTACAATGCGTCTACTGGCTATATCACACCGCAACAACCGCCGAAGAAAAATGTCAGCAACTGGATCAAGTTTGGTGTTCCCATTGCGATCCTTGTCGTCGTTGGTGCTGTACTCGGTGGTGTTCTCGGCTCCCGCGCTAGCAAGCATAACTCTGGGGCCAGCAGCAGCGCTGCCTCCTCCGCCATTCAGGCTAAGAATGCCATCGGCATATACCCAACCGGCACCGATAGTCTTTACATGCTCCCTCTCTACCCTTCTACAGTTCGTGTTCTTCGTCATATCTGTACTCGCATTAGTATTCACTCTAGTCCCCAATTCCAATAGACCAACACCGCAGCCTTCACTACGCCCACATTCATATCCACTACAAACACCAGCATTTCCTGGCCGAAAGATCCCTTCCAACCTTCCAACCCTAGTCCCACCCAAGTCCGCTCCGATCGTCCGCGTCTTATCGCACCTTCCTACAAGTGGCAAGCCCTTCCTACTTTGATCCAAACCGACCCATACCTTGCTGCCTGGAATGCATCCATCTTTTCGAATGCCTCACAATATCTGAGCTTGTCTCCTGTTCCCTATGTCATGGACAGTGGCAATGGTATCTTGGACCCCGCTCGACAGGTCAAGCAACGCGTCAAGGCGTTCTCATACGTTTATCGGATGACCAATGATACGAAATGGCTTGACAGGGTTTGGATTGAGCTCCAGGTTTGTCTATCACCTGATATATGATCGTTGGCTTACGAAACTTCAAGAATGCTGCTGGAAACTTGACGGGTGGTTGGGGACCTGATAACAGCACTAAATGGAACCCTGCCCATTTCCTCGACACCGCAGAATTAACCGCAGCCTACTCCATCGCCTATGACTGGTTAAATGAGCAGTGGAGCTCGGACCAGCTTGAAAGCATCCGTTTCACCATGATTGAATACGGTCTCAACAATGGCGTTATCGCATACACACCTGCCAACGATCCGGGATTCTATGGTTGGTGGACAAGCGGCACAAGGGGTAATTGGAACTGCGTTTGTAACAACGGCCTTACCATGGGTGCGCTAGCCATCCTTGGAGACGACACCTCAGGCATTGCCGAACAGCTTCTCGGTCTGACAGTCCCAAGCGCCCTCCAGAACTGCGCTCTCGCATTCAGCAGTGATGGTACTTGGTTGGAAACCAACGATTACTGGTACTTTGGTTCGACAGGACACGCTGAATTGACGGCCTCGCTGCTTACGGCCACGGGTTCCACGTACAACCTTCTGGACGTTAATCCCGGAATAAAGTCTTCGGGGCTTTTCCACATGTACGCCACTGGGCCTGGTTCCTTGTTCAACTACGGCGACACTGGTCCAAACAAGTACACCGCAACCGCCAATAGCTTGCTTCTCTATGGTGAACATTTCAACCTGCCCCAATACCAGCTGTTCCAGCGGGACCAGGTTGATGCTGCAGATCCGTGGAGTATGTTCTGGTATGACCCCACAGTCACTGGCGCATTTTGGGATGGTCTTGCACTTGATCACTACTTTGACAACAACACGGATCAGTGGGCTTCAATGCGGTCCTCGTGGACGGACGAAAATGCCATGTTCGTTGCAATCAAGGCCGGGGCACTTCAAGGACTTCAGACGCACAACGACCTGGATTGTGGGGACTTCGTGGTTGACGCTTTGGGATCTCGCTGGTTTGGAGAACTTGGAGATGGCAATTACGTTTCTGAGGGCTACTTCAGCAATGACACGCAGGGTAGCGAGAGGTGGCTGTATTACCGCAAGCGGACGGAGGGTCAAAACACGATCCTTGTCGGCGCGGCTAATCAAAACGTACTGGCCGCACCGACAGTGAAATTTGATTCTTCTGGAACCACTCAGGGCTCCAGCACTGTCTTCAATGTACCTGGCGGGTCGACGGCGTACTTCACCGCCAACCTGGCTAGTGCATACTTTAACGTGTAAGTTCATCTTGTTCGCTGTCAAGGTAGAGGTGTAACATCCGTGTAGGACATCGTTTTCACGTGGAATTCGCATGATCAACAAGCGCCAGCAAGTGCTCCTCCAAGACGAGATCAATGCGTCGGGATCTGTCATGTGGCGAGCGCACACGAACGCTACCAATATTGCGCTTAGCAACAACAATGAGACTGCTACATTGACGATTGGATCGAGCACGATGGTTGTTGAGCTCCAGAATCCTCCATCGGGGGCTCAGTTTTCTACTATGGACGCTGTGCGCTTGTCCACTGACCCACCCACTCCAGCTGCCTGGCCTGATCAACCGAATACGGGTGTGACGGTCCTCGTGATCGATTTGCCCGCTGGTTCGTACACTCTGGAGGTTCTGATGACCCCCCAGTGGCCGGGTGTGTCAAGCTCGTCATACGTGCAACCAAGCAGTGTCCCGCTCAGCCAGTGGTCTTTGAATAGTCACCCGTAGTATTTTGTGGACATTTCAACAACTTGGATAGTTTTTGGACGTATTTTCTTGAACGGACTGTAACTTAATGGCACTTGACTTGACAATTGTAGTTGTTTTTGTGAGACGGATTAGGAAATCCAAGCCTTGCAGGGTTCCCTAGGCAGCTGACGGGTTGACAACCTTGAGAGAGCACGACAGCGAGTCCGTGTACTTTTTCTTCAAGTTCGTTCGTTATCCACGCTCCCTTCTATCCACAACAAGTTTTTTGTTCTTCCCACTCTACACTCTACTACGGTTTCCTTCGTTCACGGAAAGCCGTATCCATTGTCAGATGGCAAACTTCAAACTCACTCTCCTTTATGTTACAATCGCTTTCGTCCTCGCCGCCTCTGCCAACGCCGACTCCTTGGGCTCTCATCGCCGTGATCATGCCGACCTCGGGCGTTTCCTGAAGAAGCGAATGCCCGCCATTGGTAGTCTGCCTTTGCAGGGCCAGCAGCCATCTTCAACTTCCTCAGACAATACTGTGCTACCTTCTATATCCTCGGTTGTCACCCAGGCGACCCCTGGGTCGTCCACTTCGACAGGACCGGTGAGTTCGACTTTTTGCATACCCATAACAATTTGATTTCTCAAGATTCAAATCAAACAGAGCCCTTCCTCGACCAACGGAGGCAGTTCCTCGAGCAGTTCCTCGAGTGGGCCTTCGTCTTCTAGCTCCAGTTCTTCTTCTTCTTCACCTACCACGTCCCCTACTACGTCTCCCACTCTGGACCCATCGTCGAACGGGCCTCAGCCATCTACCGCCAGCCCATCCAAGTCCGTCGTGTACCTGACTACTACCGGCCCCAACAGCGCGCCCACGCCCACGCAAACCGACACCACTGGGTCCTCCTCAGCCCTCCCGCACACCGCAGTGACAGTCCTGATCGTCCTCGCCGCCTGCGTCGGTGCCTCCGTCATCGCATGGACCTTGATACGCAAATGGAAGTTCAGACCCTCGTCCGACTTTGAGGGACGCATGCAGCCCATCGACTGGCAGCCTGGCGTGACAGGAGGCAACAACGAAGACTCTGGTCTTCCCAACCACCGCCATGGATTGTCCCGCTCCTCTTCGTTCCACTCGGGCTCTGCTAATTCGCACGCGGTGGATGAGCAGACGCGAGGTGGGGGGTACGGCAGTACCCCGCTCAACCCCATTCCTGACCATGACTTTACTGCTGGTCCGGTGAATCTCGCGCCAGTTGGCGGGTATGCGGATCTTGCTCGTGGAGCTACTCCGCAGCCCATGATGCAAGAGCATCACGGATCAGCACCCAGCGTCAACCGCCCCCCTCAGTATGATCAATATGGGATGCCCCCTCACCATGGTTATAGCGGGTACTAGGTACGTATAGGTAGGCGGCGGGTCGTGTCCATATATTTTTGGTTAAACTGGTATCGGTGGATGTTTGGATATACGTCATCTTTTCATTTGCTTGCTGGACGACGCAATTTGATGCTTTTCCCCTCGAACTTTTTTCCACCGTAACGCATCATCTTTTAATATCGTGCGTTCATACCCAGAGCACTTATATCCTTTTTATCCTTGTTTGCTTTTATTTCCCCGCGCAGGTACATAGATACTGTTGTTGCTTGGGTCGGCACTCAGCACTCGATACTCGATATTCGTTACTTGCACGATGCTAGTGGCACTGCGATGTGAATGTGTATCAAATTATTGTATCCATCCCTTCTTCCACAAGTGGTAAACGACAGAACCTAGAGATATGAGTACGGTTATCGCGACCATCGACCATCCGATGCCTCTCGCGTTCCAGCGACCCATCCACGCAGGGGTGTTCTGTTTGACGGGCGGACGGTCCCCATCGTCAAGTTTCGTGCCGGCGAACAGGCTCTCGAGGCCGGTGGGACGTTCGGGAGGGAAAAACCGCTGAGGGCGCAGCCAAGCACCGTCATCGTCGGGGGCTGACCTGACCTTGACAGGAGACGGATTGGTCGGCGTCCAATCCATCGCGTCTTCGTCGACAACTTCGTCGACTTTGATCGGAGATGGCTGAGAGGGGACTAGAGATGGATGTCCAAACACAGGGTTGGTAGAGGAGACGAGGAGTTTAGAGGAAAGTGTGAGGGAAGCGAGTAGGTCTGGTTCGTTGTTGAAGGATGCTGCGGGCATGGGAGAGGCGCGTGCGCTACGTGCTGATAATTCGGGAGTATCGCGCACAGAAGATCGCGATGACGTTTCAAGGAGGCGAATTGTGGGAGGTCGTTGTAGATGGAGGATGGTGAATGACGAAAAGAGAACCTGTGTTTTCGTTTTCGTTTACATCGACGATTCAAAGACCGATGGAGAGAGACATACCAACAATTCAATGATGAGGGATATTGAACAATATGCACCAAGACGATACGAGGATGGGTAAGCAGCAGTGTGGAGATAGTCCCAAGATGAAGATTGGGATGGGAGAAAGAGGAGAATGGACGAGGTAAATCTAGACAACCAAGCGAGCATCTGAAGGGTCTGGTGGAACGCGAGTTATTTTCAATTCAAGTTGGAATGATATGGCAGTGGCGTACAATGTATGGAGTCTTTCCTTTGATGCGGACATCGCGACCCTGCGCTTTCGCCTTTTTGAACCGATAGTAGGTTGGATCCCATGTGGTGTAGGAAAGAGAGAGAAGAGAGAAAGCAGGTAGTGCGGGACCTGCCCGAGCGAGCGAAAGTTGGAAATCATACCCTCGAATCGCTAGCGGGGAAATCAAGGCGAGTCTAGGCGAAAAGGGAATGGGCCCACCTGCTACATAAACAACTAACACGGACAAGAGGGTGGTCCACCACAAAGCACCCCTTAGCCGCCAGATGGCAAGTTGGCAGCCTAGCCTGTCACGGTCGTTGACAGAGGTGGATGCGAGACGTTGCCTTTCCTTTCCTTTGCTTTCTTTGAGCCAGCCTCCGAGGGCCTTGATGCGAGCCATCTGATTCTTCTGTTCTATCTCATCTTGAACTGCGGGGAGGCAAGTAGCACAGACGGGAGGATAGCGCACGTGCAATGATTCGCGATAGGCAGGAAGGTTTTCGAGGCGCTGGGCGTAGTCAGGATGCTGTGATGCTGTGAGTATGGATGTAGCCAGCATAGGAACAAACTTGCCTCATGGTGGGGCAGATAATTGGAAAGGAGGTTAACGAGGAGCATCTGGTTGGTTTGGCAGGTGTGGCAAAATGGGCCTTTGCCGTAGGTGGACGGGAGTCTGTCCTTGTTCGGGGATGCTGGATGGAATGAGGATAAGAAGAAGTAGGGAAAGAGAACACTTAAGGACGGACCACGTTTGGCAAAGGAACGAGCATTTAGATTCTCGTCGTGCATGGCTGGGTCATCGGAGAGTATTTCTCCGCCGGCATTGAATCTGTTCCAGCAACCACAATGGGGGCAGCGGAAGGACTGGGGATCGATGTGAGCTAGACTCACCGCCGACAAGCAGAAGAAACATGATACGTTCCCCCCTCGGCGGAGCATAATACTTGGTGGTGATCAAGCAACCGAGTTAGGTTATGTACATAACATGTCATCGCCGGTCGTCTCCGCCCCGTCTCCGTCGAGCACTCGCGGTCAGATCATTCTTCAACCAGCTTATTTCTCTTCTTCTGCCTTTGTTCTTCCTGCACGCGCAGACGTAGAATCACTCTTACGTGAATTTTCTCTCCAATACACTTCCTCTTCAGCTCGCCCCTTTGCTCTCTTCAAACACATCTGGCAAGCGCACGGCTGGACATGGATTCACTTCAAAGTACTTGACGCGCGCTCCCGTGCTGCCTTTCTCAGAGTCATGATGCGCCTTTTTTCGGGTGAGTCTGTCCATGCAGCCTCGTTCGATCCGCCCAACGTGTTCCAGAACGCATCCGAGCCGTGGAGACTCCTCTCAATCGCGCTGCAGCATTGTTTGGCCTGTACGCCGTGTTTCACACGCAGCCAACCATCCCTGCGCCGTCGCTGTCTATCGTTGCGCATGTAGAGGTAACCTGCGGTATGCGTGCCTGCCGGGTTCTGTCCCTCTGTGTGCCTGACTTGTGATTCGAGATCACTATGAAGAAATACTGATGCTCCCCGACGCGTTCGACGGAGAGCTTTTGCGTCCTCACATTCTCTACGTACAATCTAGTCTGCTAGAAGCACAAGTATTCCAGGTGTTGCCACACTCGGAGCTGCATCCACTGAGTCCTCGAGCGCTCCCGCGTGAAGTCGTGGTGGAGGACGCCGACGACACACCGTCGACCGCAGAGGGGCGCAAGACAAAGGGGCGCCCCTCGAGGCGAGAACGGATCAAGAAGACGAGGGAGTCACTTCTGGCGCTGGACAGACGGTGTGAGGATGATGACTTGGTGGGCTCGCCGCCGAGTGCGACGCGCGCGCACTACGCGTTGGAAAAGTCAGTGTTGGTGAATGCGATCGGCGGGGACGTGGGCTGGGAGAAGGGCTTGCGAGAGGCTGCTACGACGGTGGCGGAGCGGATAGAGAGGGTGAAATGAAACATGGTTTCAAATAAGTGTAGTGATTCTCACACTTGCTTGTCTTTTGTTCGTTCGTCGTTGTCGTCGTCGTCGTCGTCCTCAATCAATCGCTCCTTTAAATATTTTCATGGCTTTTCGAGCTCAGGATGGCCGTCGTTTCTATGCCCAGACTGGCTCGAACGCTCCGTCTACAGCCAGCCTTATTCCACCATCCGCAAGAGCTCCTCAAGCCGTGCAGGCCGCGTTTGCAAGAGCACCACCATCCATACGAAGCGTTCCTAGTGTAAACTCCATCGTTCGTTTTCTTATTCCCTCCCTCCCCCCCCTTACGCTATTCCTCTCCACAGAATGACTCCCCGTACTCCGGCGCAACCGCAGGCCGGTCATCTGCTTCCCAAGTACACTCTATCTCTGACAAGGCAAGTTCCCCTTCCACTCCCTCGTCTCCCCCTTCACCAATCTCTCCCTTTCAGTTCTCTCTCTCCCCTGACCCTCAATCATGGGGTGCTGATGTCTCACCTAACCACCCCGAACCGGACGACTATCTACACAACCCCGACCCACGGCGTGATAGAAAGTGTGACCGCGGCGGTAGCGTCCTTACCTACAGAGGCCTAACTAACCTGGGCTGTCTGGTGTTTCTCGCCCTCGGCCTAGTCTCCCTCTTGTGTGTGCGTTTCCCCCAACATGTCCTCGTCCTCACCCTTTCTTCAGCGCCGGTTTCCCTATAATATCCTATTTCCATTCTCGCCGCCTCTCTTACGCGGGCGGTTTTAATCTCGGTGGTATCAATGCCAGCGGCCAGGCAAGGTCCACCACACTTGACCATCTCGTGCTACTCATACTTCTCCGTAGATACCTACCATTCCAAACAACTATGGTCTAATCGACGTCGACACACCATCTTCCGCATATACCGTGCAATCTTTTGCCGATGGTTCCGAGTGGCAACTCGTCTTCAGCGACGAGTTCAACACAGATAACCGCACTTTTTGGCCTGGTGATGATCCATACTGGGAGGCAGCCGATCTCCACTATTGGCAGGTGCGGTTTGCCCTCTCTCGTCTATCCTCGGTCATTTTGACGTCCATTCCAGACAAACGATTTGGAGTGGTATTGGCCCGATCAGGTAGTAACCAAGGGCGGTGCACTTGAATTAACGATGGCGCGTCGGACCATGAACAATCTCGACTATGTCAGTGGAATGGTCTCCACTTGGAACAAGTTTTGTTTCACAGGCGGCATGGTCCTCACGTCCGTCACTTTACCGGGGGCTAACAACGTACCCGGTGCGCACAGATTGCTGCGCACATATTATCCTGCGTCGCTAACTCAACCATACCCTTCTAGGACTATGGCCTGCAGGTTCGCACACTCCTCTCTTCTTCGCCGACGCACTGACGTTCCTCTCTAGTATGGACTATGGGCAATCTAGGTGAGTATGTGCGACAAGTTAAACGTTCATCAACTCGAACAACGTCACAGGTCGCGTGGGCTTTGGTGCATCCTTGGAAGGCATGGTATGGATCGTCGATTCACTCGAGCATGCTATATGCTTATCTCCCTCCAGTGGCCCTACACTTACGACACCTGCGATGTTGGTACCGCACCGAACCAGACACACAATGGTGGTCCCCCAGCCGCTCTAGTCAACGGTGACAAGAACAACGGATTCGTCTTGTCTTATCTCCCCGGTCAACGACTATCGAGATGTACCTGCAAAGGTGAACCACATCCTGGACCCGTCCACTCGGACGGAACATATGTCGGCCGTTCTGCACCAGAAATCGATATTTTTGAATCCCAGGTGTGTCACATCATCCATAAACCGTAGGATCTTGCTCATGGTTACAGATCACGGGTACCCCACCTCAGGGTTCGGTCTCACAGTCTGCGCAGTGGGCCGTAAGTGAACCGTGTGACGAACGACGTATGCTAATTAATCTTTGCCTAGCCCATGAATGCAGCCTATACGTGGAAAAATACCACAGGCAATTTCGACATATACGACTCCACCGTTACCCAATTCAACACGTACGCGGGCGGCGTGTTCCAGCAAGCGACCTCAGGAGTCACGACTACAAGTGAGCGGGATCCTGCGCCGCACTGGTGATATATTGAATTGCTGCAGATCAATCCTGCTACGAGCTAGGCTCGGGATGCTTTGCAACATATGGATACGAGTATAAACCAGGTACTTGTGATTCACTTCGTGCCATCCCTCGCTAAAGCCGCATGGCATTTCAGGTCTCACATCCGATAATGGTGTAAGTGTTTTACACGTCCTCACCTTGTAATCTCACAAGAGTATCATCAGTACATCACCTGGATCACAAATGATCAAGCTGCTTGGACACTGGATGCGAGCGGGATGCAGGCGGATTCGTTGACCCAGATTTCAGACAGACCAATACCACATGAACCCATGGTAATGATCGCGCTTCTTGTGGCCGATTCTACAGCAGCTGAAAGTCATCCAACAGTACTTGATTGCCAATCTGGGTATATCTCCAAACTTTGCACAGCCGGATTTCACGCAACTTATTTTCCCGACAAAAATGAGAATCGACTGGATTCGTGTTTACCAACCCAAGAATGCAGTGAACATTGGTTGCGATCCCAAGGACTTCCCGACTGCTGCATACATCAACGAGTAAGTGTCTCCTAGGATACCTGATGTGTGTTCCTCACGACTCTCTGTAAAGTTACATCGAGGCGTACAGCAATCCAAACCTCACGACATGGAGAGGCGACTTTGGTCAACCGTTCCCGAAAAGCAGTTTCTTAAATCAATGTTGAAAGGAATCCTGTAGATCTTGTCCATGTGTGCGTCGGACATATTGCGAGAGACCATATACTTGTTTGCAAGATTTTTTTGTTTGTGGAATGCCATACATTGTTTTCAGTCGTTCCTTTTATTGTACACGCTTTGCACAATTCGTCTTTGGATACCGTTTGTTGCGCATTAATTAACGAGCGTTGTCTGATGAGGATGGGAATATGTTTCGATGTTGCATGGCTACAATAGTAATGAACATACAACATTGCCGATAGATATCACTTAAGTGGCGGCGTTAGCGGGGAATGCCGGGATCGGATACCAGAGGGAGGTGGATCGCGAGGGGGGATATGGGGAATGAAGGGTCTTACCTCGGGGAGACGTCAGACAAGAGACTGCCAGCACCACAGTGTGTGCATCGTTGGTGGGTGCAAAGAAGGTGCTGCCGTTGGGATGAGGCGTGTCCACTGGAGGATGGAGAGGAGGAGTGTGTGGTCCTAATATTTGTTGAGCACGTCGACGAGGGTGTCGGACTGAACGTGTGGGCGGGAATTCCAGGGTACCTCGGTAGAGACGGCCAGGTGAGTGAAGAGGGAGAGCGGGCTACAGTAGAGCCGCATTTGTGACGGTGGGGGAACTTGAAGGTGAGAGCGGGGTACACAGGCCATCGGCGCACGAGCAAGATCTGACTGTTAGACTACCCTCTGATTCCGGGCTTCGAGCGCTCCGTTGGTTTTCCAAGCTTGCAAGTGAACTTACTATTCCTGGACCCATCTAAGGGTTTCACGGAAGATCCCGACGATGATATCATTCGGATGACTTCCCACCACGATGGTCGGCATATACGCAAAAATAAATAACGGAGAATGGATCCGTGCCCTGGAAATCCCGCTGCAGGATATTGAGAGGCTCTCTTATAAGCCTCTGAAATGGCTTCGTTTTGTCGCCTTCGCTACTCTCGGTGCCAAAGGTAATCTCCATTATGATGATTCAGGAGATGATGGCACCATTGTCGCATGCGAAACTGTCAGTGGTTTTTCAGAAAGCTATTACTTCTTCCCTGAAGGTAATGTCTACATGTATGCAATCATTTTCTACTCATAGGGCATATGGAAATAGGCAGCCTCCGTCCCATTGATCCCCAAGGGCTAAATGACCCCAGACCGTCTGCTACTAGTTCACATCTTCCGTCCTTTTGTCAAAGTGTTGCTCAGCGAGACGGAAATCGTTGTGTAGTCACGGGAAGTCTAGTATATCAATGCGCTCACATCATCCCCCATTCCAAGGGCGATCGGGTATGATTCTCGCTTTCATTGCAGACGTATACCTGACTTGTTAGTACTAGTACATCCAGCACATCATTTCAAGCCGTAGGAGTTTATATGACTTGGAGGGCCTTGAGGACCCTGATCTCGGTATTGATTCTCCCGAGAATGGCATGTTATTGAGGGACGACCTTCATAAATGATTTGGCGTGGGAAGGAGCGCGATCCTAATGGTATGTGATTTATCTCAGCCATTGCCTTCAAGTAAATGACCCTTTTTCTAGACTCCCAATTTTGCTATGGTCCCTGGTGACATCCCAATCGTGGAGCGTGATCCAACGGTGGAGGGTGGTGAAATACCACCTTCACGTACAACGTTTCAACATCTCGATCCGCCCAATCCATTTGTTCCTCCGCAAATGGATATCATACCTGACTGGTCGATCGAGGATACCAATGCACCTCTGAGGCTACTTCTGGATCACACATATGGTGTTGCTGTCATCAAACGTTGGGCCAGCGAGGAGGTCCGGAAATTGCTCAGTTCCCGCCACAAGAAGGATTACAGGGAGAAGCTCAAACAGCTCAAAAAGAAAAAGTCATCCCGCTCCACCCACACAAACAGTGATGACGCTAAACCAGACTTGGACCATCCAACCACACATCGTTACAATCTTCGCAGGCCTCGCGTTCGAACTGATCATATGTCCAAGCCTGAGGATTCAGAGATGTCTCGGGCTATGGACACCGCTTTTCAATTTGTTTTGCTTTTCAGCGGCCCCGAACCTTACCAACCTGGAACAACCTTTGAATCGATGCAGAAACAACAGGAGGAAGAAGCTAGAATGCATTCGCAACAAATTGCCCGAGAGAAGGTTGAAGAATGGTTGGGAACAAGCGAGTCATTTCCAGTTCTGATGGTAATGGACTAATGATGTATGATATTCATCAGATGGAACCAATTGATGATGATCGTAATGGAGACAGTTTGTTTTTTGGTCGATGACTATCTTGTAGCATCCCTTTCTGTGAAATGAAATGCAACGGAATATTGTTGAGGAGCTTTCTTACTATCATATTTATAAAGTCGAAAGGGAGACCACTTGTGGCGAAGCTTGGGATCAGCGTGGACGCGTACGAAATGTCAATGCCATCTCACCCACTGGCACAACCGCCGCCACGCCGCCAGCGACAAATGCATGCTCGACTGAAATTATCATCACGGACCGGGCCGGTATCGTCTGTCTATATCTGGTCGCTACTACGACTCATCATCATTCCGCTAGTTTTCTCCGTATCCGTATCGTGGACGTCGACTTTGGTCACCTGACGGCAGCCGTCATCCAAACCCAGCTCGTGAAGTTTGGTCTCAGTTTGGTCTCCAAAAGCATTCCGCTGTCGAGCTTATTGGGTTTCCATAGGCTGGGAAGAAAATGATACTGCAGTACCCATTTCAGGTCATCCGTTGGCGTCAGGATGCTCAAGATCAACTGGGTGAAGAAGCGACACGAAAGAAGTGCACTTGAGTGCCAGAAGGTATTTCTCTGGTGTCAACTGAAGAGCCTCTGGAGGAACCAGTAAAGAGGACACGAGGTGCAAGACACCATTGCTGGCATAGACATCACGGTCGACAAGTTTCGCTCCAGATATTGTCGTGCCTTCAGAAACAGCTATGACTTGAAGAGTGGAGCCGTACCTAGTTGTTATTGTGATATACTGAGGTGCTGTAGATCAATCCTGCTACGAGCTGAACTCGGGATGCTTTGCAAAATATGGATACGAGTATAAACCAGGTACTTGTGATTTCCTTCGTGCCATCCCTCGCTAAAGCCGCATGGCGTTTCAGCTCTCACATCCGATGGTGGTGTAAGTACTTTCCACGTCCTCACTTTGTAATCTCACAAGAGTATCAGTACATCACCTGATCACAAATTATCAAGCTGCTTGGACACTGGCCCGGATGCGAGCGGAATGCAGGCGGATTCGTTGACCCAGATTTCAGACAGACCAATTCCACAGGAACCCATGATAACGATCACGCTTGTGGCCGAGTTCTACAGCAGCTGAAAGCCATCCAACAGTACTTGATTGCCAATCTGGGTATATCTCCAAACTTTGCATTCCCGGATTTCACGCAACTCACTAAATTTCCTGACAAAAATGAGAATTGACTAGATTCGTGTTTACCAACCCAAGAATGCAATGAACATTGGTTGCGATCCCAAGGACTTCCCGACTGGTACATACATCAAAGAGTAAGTGCCTCCTAGGATATCGATCGATGTGCGTTCCTCACCACTCCTTCATCGAGGCATACAGCAATCCAAACCTCACGACATGGAGAGGCGACTTTGGTCAACCGTTCCCGAAAAGCAGTTTCTTAAATCAGTGTTTAAAGGAATCTGTAGATCTTGTCCATGTGTGCGTCGGGCATACTGCGGGAGACCATATACTTGTTTGTGGAATGCCATACATTGTTTTCAGTCGTTCCTTTGTACACGCTTTGCACAATTCGTCTTTGGATCTGGTAGAAAAGGAATACCGTTTGTTGCGCGTTTTTAAACGAGCGTCGTCTCATGGAGATGGGAATATGTTTCGATGTTACACTTGGCTACATTAGCAATGAACATACAACATTGCCGATAGATATTGCTACTCCATACCAGGAAGACTCCATTAAAGGTACTAGATGGATTAATCATACTGCTCCTGTAACTTGGATATTTTGGTCCAACAACATTTGAAGTTTTCCCAAGGTCCGCTCCAGCGTGATGATTCCGCCCGCAGTCAGTCGAGGCACCGCGAGGTCTTGATCAATGTCGCCGGCGGGCTCGTTCTTGCTCTTCTCGATCAGCTGCCGGGCATCATTGAGGACCTTGGCAAGCCTTCCCTTGGTGTAAAACAGCCAATTCATCTCTAGCTGTAGACCACCAAGAGGTATCTCTAGCGCTCGGCGGACGAATCCTCTCGACAGGACGTACGCCTTTTCGCTGTACAACCGACTGCATAAAAGTTAGCCCGGATGCAATAGTTTAGCATGCAGAATCGTAACCTGTTGACCATGCCTTCTTCAGTCCCTCTCAGCTTCTCGTACGCAGGCTCACAAAACCATCTAGACAAGCATCTCAGAAAAACGCCGCTTACGAAAAAAAAAAGCCTCGTCACTCACGGTTCCTTTACCAGCACCAGACCTTGGATGGAGACAAAAGCTTGTAGTAAACTCGATCTCGACGCACTCCAGGTCTCGGTGCGATCGCCAGACCAAGTTCCCAAGATAGATAGACAAACTTTGCCTTCCTCATACAGGTTCCTGGAAAAAAGTAAGCGGTTTGTACATGGCAAATTGTATCCTTCGATCCACTTACGGGTTGACTGTGTGATGTGGATCGACATGGCAGTGAGCACGCGCCAGCAAAACCCGGGAAGACGTACGCACCTCTCCCATTACCATTTGTCCAACTGAGGAAATGAGCTATGGGTGGGCTTTGAGGGAAGTTGGAGTCCAGCATCCAATCTATGACAAACGGTGCATCTTCATACGGTGTATTCTCTGGACCGATGATCAAGCATCGCAATAGGTCCGAACGATCCTCGTATGCACGCACTATGATCGAGTCTAGTAAATGTGATCAGCGTCGACATATTAACCACGGTTTAGGAACGCTGTTTACCTGGTAAACTGTTGGAAAGAGCTCGGTATTCCTTGGTCAGGCGAGCGAGGAAAGCCCTCGAAGGTTGACCAGCAGTCGTGGAATAAAAGGCATGATCGACAGGGGCAGATGGTAGTATCTCGAAGCGTTTCCAAAACGAGTCGTCATCCTCGTCCACCGTGTTCTTTGCAAGAGCATTCACGACCAATTCTTGACTCATCTCCGGGGACGTAGTAGTGGGCGAAGTTGGGAGCGGAGAGATGTCAATGAGATCTGTCATGGCGTTACTTGGAGGATTAAGGGAGTCGTCGTCTCGCCCCAAAGACGACTCAATCTCTGCCCAGGGAATAACGACCTCCATCTCATCTGGTTCCTCATCTGTCTCTTCCCATTCGTCGTCGTCAGAGTTCTTCTCGAACCGCCAAACGCCGTCTGCATCTTGAAGCCAAATGCCTTCCGAGTATTCCTCGTTCGAGTCACGCTCTGATGCTTCATCCTCCCAACCATCATCCTCAATTTGTTCCAGACTGTCATACAGTCTTGTCAATCTTTCCAGAGGCAAGACAGACACATCCATGTTTGGGTGAGTCACCTCCACTGAACCATCCAGATGAAGCTATGACCATCGGTTAACCAAAAGTTGGTCAGGACCACTAAAAACGTACCTCGGTAACTTCCCCGAACCACGAGAGAGAGTTGTCGTCCACTCTGGGAAGAGAAACATCGTAGAGATAAAGCCTTTGGGTATTTCGGTTAGCCGCAATCATTGCTCCCAGGTCGGCCATAGTACGTCTCCATCCGCAAAGTTCGCCATCGGCTCGCACCGGTGGTTCGCGAACCCATTCCTCGATCTCACCGATCCTGGGAACTCGTGGAGGCGCAAACCCGTTCGTGGTACCCACGGGATGGATGAAGACGGAATCACCGCGCCGCACGCCAAAACCGTGACCATGTAATGCATCGGGACTCGTGTCTCCGGTGCCGTTCGGATCAAGTTCCAAGACGGATACTGTTTCCAGAGTACCCGTATCTGCACAGCGAATGACAGCGACCCTGTCCGTCGCATTGACGGACCGGACTATGGCTACCCGTTCCTGGTCTTCGTTCTTCCACAGCACATGGTCGCCTGGCCTATTGGAAGTGGTTCAGCGGATACCATCTAGTGAGCAAGTCGCACACACCAGCAATCATACTCGTCAACATTGAGGTATGGAATGAGGTCTGTGGACGGCAGGGTCTCTCTCGAGCCATCCTGCCATAGGACTGCGACGGTTGACCGGGTTTCCTGAACACACAGAGTGTGGCTGTCGATCCTGCTATTACCATCGATTCCAGTCTCGAACGAGACAATAGGGACGGTCTCGTCTTTTGTGAGAATCACTTTGTCGCCGACACGAATGTCACCGGACTTTGTCTTTAAAACCGTGAGCTTTGTAAGGTCGTGTCCATGCCAAAAACGTTCGGGACGTCGCCTCTTCAACGCAGCATCATGATCAAGCTGAGAGAGTGGTCAGAGGACGACACGATGAGAATGAGAGATCGAACCGTTTGATTTACTGCTAACCAACAAACGGCAAGCACGGTGTGCTGGAGGTCGACCACGGTGTCGGTCAATGTTGGCATGGGTGTGCCATGACAGGCATTGTGGATGCCGTGGAAAGTCAAGGGATGTGGTAGGATATCCTGGACGACAATGTCAAAGACTTGACGGAACGGCCCAAAAAAAAAACACGCCAAGACATACGAGTCCTTTGTCCCCGATTGTGAGACGTGAGCTTATTTCTGGCATCCGAATGAGGGTGCCTGAGGCAGAAATGACGAGCTCGTCGAAGAGCTGCTGGAATGAATGAACTGGAAGAGTGAGCTGGGATATATGCGTACCTCGATGACCTTGATGGGAGATAAGCAATGGTTTACGAAACACAGAAGACGGGAACTGCTCACTTGCCCTATCCAATCGTCATAAACGACGTAGTCACCCGCATTGACGCTGACTGCATGACGAAGATCGTTTACGTTTCTCCAGCCGTCGAGAGGTTCGCCGCTGATGGCGTGCACGAGCCTGGCTTGCACATGAGTACCAACCACGACGCCGGAGCGAACGTCGTCGAGACTGCGTTTGCAGTAGTCGCCTGCCTGGAAATTGCGATCGACGAGCTCGTAATCCAATTCGGGAACGATCTCGCGCAGGCCGCCGGGGAGGAAAGAGACGCCAACCTCGCCTCGTGCGAGAGGGCGCATGAGGGGATCCATGATTGAGCCTGCGATGGGAGGAAGATCGTCTGCATCGTGCCAACAGCGCTGCGGGGAAGAAAGTGAGCTGGTTTATCGAAAAAAGGACGTAGCGGGTACCAATACGACGCCGTGGAGGTTGGGAGAATCGATGCGACGAACGATGTCCTCCTGGTAGAACTTGTGGAGATGAGTGTAGTAGAAAGAGAAGGAAAGTGTAGAAGAAGCTTACCTTTGTAGACGGCGTCATTGGACAAGCGGGAGTTTGATGCGAACGACCTAGTTAGCCAAGTCACCTCTTCCGATCACGTGGTATGTGCGTAATGCTCCTCTTCATTCCACCCGAGATCGTCATCCACGTTCTCTTTCATCTCCCTTACCGCGACCTCATCGCCTGCTCGCTCGTAAGTAGTTCTCAGCCCGTCTCACTCCACTCCGATCTCATCTTCACAGGTATGCCGTCTTCTCCATGCTCTCGTCCGTGACAACGCCCCATGCCAATATACAATCGAACTCGCCGTCTCCGGCATGCGAAATGGCCCTCCAAGCGCCATATCTCCCGCTGATCGCCTCGACCTGCTCCGCAGCAGCCAAGCCGCATGGCACACCCTACAATGGATCGCACTCAAGGATGTCCGCATGCTGAAGTGCTCCCTCTATGAGCTCTACGGCGGCGTATTGGTCCAGTCAAACAATGCGGGTCTAGTCTTTCGTCGTCTCCCGTCTCGTTATCACCCCCTCCAAGAGCAAGTCTGGTCACTCGATTTGGACCTCATCATCCGAGACTTTACCTTGGATCCCGCCCAGGATCTTCTCGCCCTCATCGCACAGCCAGTGTATCGGTGAGCCACGTATCCATTCACCAGGTCCACATCTTCACCTCCTTCCAGACCCACCCAATCCCTGCACGATGCACGAATAGTCATCGCCATACACCTACGCTCCCTCACAACCGGAAAACCACATCCCTTGGCCACACAGTCTCCCGTACTCGTGCACGACGTCGATGTGCACAATCCCGACTTGTCTTTTATGATCCAGGTACACGGCGATCATGTCGCTGTCCAATTCATCAGTGACAGAGGAGCACCCTCAGAGCTCGTCGTGTGGAATTGGAAGACGGGCGAGACGCTTCTGGTTAGTCAGGACAGATATCTAACGCCGCCGCGTGGGCTCACCTCAGTTCCATTTAGAGCACTTACGGCGCCAACCTTATGGCGTTTGCCTTTCTCACCGAACGCCTCATCCTGGTAGGTGGATTCGGAGACTTCGAATCCAACCCCAGCCAGCCTCGACTTTTCGTCATAGACCTAGGCTCTAGCGATGGCGAAAAGACTGATTTCAACGACATCGAGTATCTCTGTTCGTTCCTGTACCCCACGTGCCACCCTTGGGTTCGTCCGCTGGCCTTCTCAATTCGGTCCGACCCGTGTAGCGACTGGTTACCACATCCGAGCGCCCAGGTGCCGTTCTCGATCGGACCTGGCCAAAGGCTGTATATCGTGACTATGTGGGTCATGCAGTCTCAAGAAATCGATCTTTTCGTTCTGTCGAACACGCTCATGGATCGCATTGCCCTCCTTGGGGAAGGCGAGACGCGGCGTGATTTCGAGTGGTCAGAATGGGGACCCGCTGAGACACGCATGGTGACACCAGCGCCGCACTCTCATTCGTGGGTATGTTATGTGTATGGGACAAGATTCAGTTCGATCGCCGGTGAGCGCCGAGAAATCCGACCGAGAGAATCACGGATATTGGAGGTGTGGGATTTTAATCAGCTTGGGATTCAAAGGGACATTGGTCGGCACAGGAGCGAGTCGAGCGAGGTAGAATGGCACGTTGGAGACACCAGCGTGCTGAGGAGTAGGCCCGTGTTTGTGAGCGAGGTGCGAACGAGGCTGCCGTATCGGATTTTCCGGAGGAAGTTGACTGCGCCGTCGGAGGGGGAGCCCATTTTCACAGAGGCAATGTGCACCGAAGACAACGTGGTACTGGTCGATGTGAGTCGTCGCTCTCTCATTTCCGCTCGGAGACTCGACTGAGCTTCATCATGATTGGAGTCCCACGACCGACACTTTCGGATCCTGACGTTTTGACGCCGCGAGATGGAACGTTCTGATCTGTTGTATCCTGTATTCCGTTTCACTTGCTGTAAGTAATAAAAGTATGTTGTAAGTTGGCGTCCGTGAGCGAAATGTGCGATTGCTGTCCGAGTGGCGGATTAGGCTCATCTCGGCGAGTCGGGAGTCACAGCAAATACAGCTCGCCCTGGTCAGATCATCTGGCTGGCCATGTTAAAAGCCCATCACCGCCCATTCCACCCTCAACATGTCCCTTCTCTACCCTTCCCCACTTCGTCTCTTCTCCCGCCAGCGCTGTCCCCATCGCAGCACTGCATTTCGTGCATTTTATGCTGTATGTCCTTGGACTTCTTTTCATTCTCCATACTCACTTCCTCCCCCAGACCATCAGAAGTCTCCGCCATCCAAACCCCTCCACCTTGCCCCCAGAAGGCGACGATTACGATCCCTCAGAAAGCGCAAGTCTTCCCGCGTCTTTCCGATCTCCACCGTGGCTCACCTTGACGCAGGATTTCATCCTTTCCATCCTCAGGGCAAACCCGTCTCTGCGTGATACAAAATCCTACCTAGACAGCTTTGGCATCCCCCATAAAAAACCCGATCTTCCTCCGACCTTCCCCAACGTCCCGCCTCCCGCCCCCCGCCCCCACCGCCAAGAACTGCCGTCGCAAAAGTCCCTTGATGCCAATGCAAAAACAAGTCCCGTCATCTCTTCCATTCTCAATCCCGTCTACTGTCGCACCGCTCTGGTCAAACTCCAGGGTCCATTCACCGACAGGCAGCTCGACAGCATCTCCCGCGGCATGGTTTACTTGGAAAAACTCGGGTTGGTCAGCGTCATCGTCATCGAGCATGATACACTGCCCAGGGGCGACGACCGCGAACGTGCTGCCATCACCGAAGAAACAAACCGCGTCGTCGCGGCCCTCGAGGGCCAGGGGGCCAGGGCGCGTCCCGTCCTCGGCGCCTTCATCCGCCTGGGACCCAAGCCGGGAGACGGTGACAAGTCACGCAGTGGTGTCGCCCTACCAGAGGCACATGTCTTCCCCGAGGACCTCGCCCCGATTCGCTCTGCTCTCCGCGCTGGTGAAATCCCCGTCATCCCCCCTTTCGCCCTCGATTCGTTCTGTCGTTCAACCCGAGTCAGTGCCGACCACATCGTAGCAGCTCTGGCGCGTGGCATGGTAGAGGCTGCAGAGCTAGACGCCAAGTCGCATTCCCAAAAACCATCAGACCCTCATGCAGATTACTCTGAAGATGTCAATCTCACTCCTATGCGCCTGATGATCATCAACCGCGAAGGTGGCGTGCCATCCTATGCACGTTCTGGGCATCCCCATCTCTTGATAAACCTCACCTCCGAGTTCGACTACATTCGGGATACTTTCAACCCCGCCTGGCACGGGGACAGGCCATCCGCTCTCTCAAATTTAGCCCTTGCGCACACATGCCTGTCATACATGCCTCCAACTTCGTCCGCCATCATGGTATCACATCGCTCGCCCAGCTCCCTCATTGCCAATCTAATCACCAACAAACCTGCTGTTTCCTCGAGTCTCCCCCATGCGCTCTTGCAGGGAAACCGCAAGTTGACCCCAGACACTCCAACTCTTGTACGCCGTGGCCAGCCGATGCAGGTCATCCGCGACCTGGCCGACGTCGACAAGGCAAAATTAAATTATCTGCTTCAGACCTCCTTCCAACGGACGCTTGACGTCGACGCGTTCTATAAACGCCTAGAGACGTGCCTAGACTTTGTGATAGTCGCTGGAGACTACGTTGGTGCAGCCATTGTAACCAACGAACGCGTTCCCGGTTCATCTTCGTCCCCAATATCGTACTTGGACAAGTTCGCCGTCTTGCCTAGCCATCAGGGCGATGGCACAGTCGACTTTCTTTGGGTTGCCCTCCACGATGAATCATACGGCCTAGGCCATCCCTCCTCCATCAATCCCAACGGCGGTAAAGAAGGCAAGGGAGAAGGTCGGGATCTCGTATGGCGCAGCCGATCCAATAACCCGGTGAACAAGTGGTACTTTGAGCGCAGCACAGGTCACGTCCGGATGGGTTCGTGGGTTCTATTCTGGTGTGATGCCGAGAAAAGGTTAAGACAAGAGGAGGCCCGCACTGATTCTCATCTTTCGTATATTGAAGACTGGGAATCTGGAAGACTGGATAAGTGGGCGGAGGTGGTCACTAAAGTCCCTTCTGCTTGGAAATAGAAGAGAGAAGTCCATTCGCATGTACACATAGTTATTGTAGCATAAACGATAGCATACAAAAAGCAATTGGCTGGGGTATCTGCACAATACCGCCACTGGATTTCCGATTATTGATATATGCATTGAATCCTGTACTTCAATGGCTCGACCGTCTCTTGCGCCTGCGCTTGTCTTTCTTCGGTTGAGGAGAAGATCCGGGCGAGGTTGTGGTGAATGAGATAACAACGTTTTCTTTGAGCACTTTGATAGGCGACGTGTTTCCGAGCCATTTCCACGACTGATATGTTCCGTCTTTGAGGGTAATGCTTTCCACCAGATTGTTCAATCCTTCGACGACCCTACTGTGGAATCGGCTGCAAGTCCATTCGTCGATGTTGCGAACCAGGAAGTAGACTTCGAGGATGTCGCTCGGGCTGTCCAGATTCCATTCGTGGAAAGGTTGGTTGGACGTCGACTGGTCATGCGACCCGAGGCGCGAATACGGCGCTGACACGACGATCTAAAAAAAAACAACGATCGATCGAACGATCGAACTCAAACGTTTTCTGGAACGACCCACCGGCTTTCCCTCCACCACCTCACACCAATCGATGTGCGCTCGCACAGTCCGGTCTGCCCAGATCAGCCCAATGACAGGACTTTGAACGTTGAGCGAGTGGAGATGCCGCGCAGCAGAAGCCGTCGCAATGCGATTCTGGCGATACGCATCGTCGAGGAGAGCGTGCACTGGCTTCTTGTCCTCCCAGAAACTGCTCACGAACTCGAACCCCGAGTCCCCGGAGACCTGTGCGCACGGCGTGCTCTGGAAACGAAACGAGGAGCCTCTCGCGGCGGTCCCGGCTTTCGCAACCGCCGGAAGCTTCTTCAGGATTTTGTAGGGCGATTTGGCGGATTGCGATAATGCGCGCGTCAGCGACGAAGGGAGGAATATGGCGCAGTCGGGCGTGACCGTCTTGGCGCTCAAAACGCGCCGGGCATCCTCCGGAACGACGCTAGGCGGTTGTGGGAGAGAGACCGCGCATTGTACCCTGGGCATGGTGAGGTCAGAACACTCAACTTCAAGTAGACGACTGACCTGAAAACGCTTTTCCTAACAGCAGGACTCCGAATGACATTATAACTGGAATGATCGTTAGTACTGACGCGTCGTGCGATGCGAGTTGCTTCTACGAGACTTACACGCTGGCGACATAGTCAGCTTCTGACCATTTTTCATCCCTAGTTCCCATCTTGCGGAGCCTTTTCCATGCCAGGTATACCGCAGAAAGTTCTTCCATCAACTCCGCATCCTGAGTTTGACGGCTGCTCGTGAAAAGGTGAGACGACGCATCGTATGCCAACTTTAGAAAGTTGCTGAGCCCTTCGTTGCTGCTGTTCGAGGCAGTCCTCTGCACGCCGGTGAGTGACTACTCCACTGGGATGGCTCAGACGAAGGACCTTGTCTAGCCAAGCTTTGGATATCCGGTTATGGGTGTTGAAGATATCTTGAATATCGCTCATGAATTCGTCTGGAATGTCTGAAAAGGACGCTTCTTCGCAGTTTTGGTACGCCGACCAGGTCTCAAAGGTTCGTGCATTGCGCGCAATTCTACGGTGAATTGTCAACTTTATTACCGGCTAGCCTCGAGTCGCAACTTGAACGAAGAGAGTCCTCACTCGGATGCAGACAAAGCCCGTTGATGGAGTCGAGTGCCAGTACCCTTTGAGCTCCCAGTTGCAGTTGGCTTCGACATTCACCAGATGTTTCAGAATTGGAAGACGGGGTTGGGGTTGCACCTAGTATGCCACGGCAGTTAACCAGAAAGTGGTTCAAGTCGCCGGGTACCTCGGCTTTTCGGTGGCTTTTACTGGGAACCATGCCGTACGAGAGAATATGTACTTTCGATCGATTCGTCTGTCACGCGTCACACGAACATTTGACGTGACGAAATTTCACGTTTGTCACAGGCCCGATCATTGACAAAGATTTTCGGGAACTTTTGCCACACATGCCAGTACATAGCTTGCACCGTGACTAGTTGACTCCCCAGATTACCCTGCTGAGATGCGAATACATAACTTGATCTGGCTGAGAAGAGGCGGCCTTCACTTTCTTATCCCCCTTCTCTCGAATTATGAAGCTGGTTGACGTTCTTTGGAGCTTTCGAGACAAGTAACCGGGGTCCTACAGACCGACATGCATCAGGTCGCTCGACTACTATCCAGAACGCAAGTCACGCAACCGGGTGGCGGCTGCACCGTGTTCAGGTGCTTCAGGTGAGCGAAACTTCCATATTTTTCATTATTTGATGGCTGACGAAGTTTGCACCGATTTCCTTGAGGTCAATAGTGTTTTCAGGGAATCGACGGTGACGACCTCGCCAAGACCCTCTGCTCCTCTTTGCTTGGTTCACCGTTCAACGAGCATATCACAGCAAGTTCAGGGCCACTCTACAATATTGTTCAAGACGCTGTCGGATACGCAGATCTGGTTTGTCTTCTGCGTGAATTTGAACGACTCGCAATTGCCCAATCAGTTAGGGGAACTGAGCGTACACTGGGAGAAGGAGTCGGGTTGCACCAGTAACACAGCCATTCCCAATTGTGTAAAAACCCCTAAACATGATCATTACCGGATCTTGTTCCCCCCTATCTTACTCCCATCAAAACAACGTTGACTAGTGGACCTTTCCTTCGTCATGGTTGACGATCATTCTATGGATGTCGACCATAACACTGGTAAGTTTCGGGATTCCATGCAGGCATTAGTTGACTTGCGCAGTTACGTTCTGGATTATGTTTGGCAATAGGACATTTTTTAGTCCGCCAATCAAGAAGGAAGCACTACTGCGCGAACTGTTCCAACTTCTCTGCGAGACGTTGAATCTTGGAAAAACCCATCTTTTTGTCCATAACTACAAGTTCTACAGGCTTACCGAACCAATGCGGGTGGATAAGGTACTAGAACAGATCACGAGAGCTTGTTGGGTCACGCATGATACTTGGGTTGAGGTCTCGCCAGAAGCAACGGTCTCAGAACTAGTAGATGAACAGGACCATCTTTGCTCCCGGAACTTGTGTTTGGTTATCCAACTTTCACAAGGTGATGATATGCGTTTCTCGTCGCCTAAGCTGCTCACTGAAGCCTCCCTAAGCCAAGAATGTGACAATTCTGAACAGGTTACAGACCATGAATGACCCATTCTTCAGATGTCTCCAAATGGTTTTGATGAGCATCAAATCATGGTCACGACAAGATGTGATCAACAACCTGCAAGGGCTCTCTCTCTTGTCCCCCTCGGAGGTCCGAACGGGAGCCATCAAGCAGCTGGAGTTGTCCTTGGAAGAAAAACGTCCCCGCGTTGTGAGTATTGATCATTTCCAGCATATGCTACTGATCATCACAATCAGACCCCTCGAAACGATCACGAGCAACATTACATCGATCTCACATTATTGTGTGAAAATCACGATGGCTATTTTTTTTGCCTCCGCACGCGCCATCACACGACATACCGAATGTTCGCGGATGCGAGGCATTCTGTGCTCTTTTTGGTTCTGGAAATGACGTTCTGCGAATTCGCTACGAGTCTTCGTCTAACCTGAAGGCCAACTATGTGTCGTCGCACTTCTTCATGCCTCCATTGTTTGCTTGCCAACCATCGAACTCCAAATCGAGATTCATAGTGTACGTGCAGTGCGGTCTTCGGAACATTGTTTCTTAGATTTCGCACAGGGAAATGCCTTGGGAGTTCCCGATATTTCTGACTACAAATGAGGTTCCGCCCACCTGGGCGACGTTCAAACCAAAAAGCGATTTTAGTGTGGTCGCGGCAAACTATCTATGCCCACTCATGCTCTGCGAAGTCGTTTCGAAACCGAGATCGGAGGACGACCGATGACGCATGCTCATTCAAGCCATCGCTGCCGCGCGCATAGGATACTATCTCGAGAAATCTCACAACCCAAACAAGCCGTTGTTTATTACGGCTCTGTATGTCACAGGCGAAATGAACGCAGAGCGGTACATTGTCATACAGGCAGACGAGACGGGAAAGGTACGGCCACGAATTTGGTTGCCTATTATAAAGGAAAATCAACATGCATAACAGGTCTCAATTGTGCAGAAAGATTATGATCTTCTCCAAGCCGTACCTCGAACAAATTTTCTGAAGGAGATCTTTAATCTGCGAGCAAAAATGGAGGAAATGGTGTTGAACCTCGACGGTGCAAATCTACATTACCTACAGGAGATTGACAGCGCTGCGCGAGACCTTCCGTCTTTAACTTCGCGACAAACTACGACGAAAAAGTACCACACACAAGATTTGGTATCAGAAGATGCCCACGACCATGGCACGGACACTGCCTTCGCCGCAGACTCCGAGATTGTTGAGCGCGTAAATTCCATGGGGCACCGACTTGATATGATGGTCCCTGGGGTGCGTGGTTCCGAAATCCAAGTTTTATTTGATTTCTCACTTGATCACCTTAGTTCAAGCACGTGGCGATGATATGCCACCGGTTTAATCCATCCGACCGCAGATTCCTCAAGCTCACGGACCGTGTGCGAGAGGTTCAAGTCTTGCAGTATCTGGCAAGTATCAACTCTCCCGACAACCATACCATTCCCGACGTTCAGGTTTGGAATCGGAGCTCGGGAGGCTTTGTCATTCACACCCCATTCGGCGGAGCTCACCTGACGGAACTTTTTCACCCTAACGAACACTTGTGGTCTGCTTCCATGCAGCTTGTTGAAGGAGTAGCATTCATACATCGGCATGGCGTTGCGCACCGAGATATCAAACCAGCAAACGTAATCATTCCCGTCCGTGGTGGTCCCCTTTGGATTATCGACTATAGCGTTGCGATCTTCGTCAAAGATCTCGAGAGCAAATGTCGCGGTGTGGTTGGTACGGAAGGATATATGGCACCTGAAGTTTCATCAGGAAACGAATACGATCCGATCCGTGCCGATTTATGGTTCAGTGGCAAGACACTGGAAGAACTAGGTCGGCGCTGCATGCCATCCAGGCGCATGGCATTCATCATGAGTGTCTCGATGGAATTGATGAACACCAACCCAATTCGGCGGCCAATGATGTCAGAGGTGCTGAATCGCATGACAGCCTTCGAGTCATCGCTTTCCGCGGAACCACCGAACATGGGGTGATGGTGTTTTATCACCATTGTTAGCCATACTTGTCTTGTCGCTGAGGTGGGCGCAATAATTTCGCCCTTTGGTTCATGTTCATGCACATGCCCTATGTCGTGCCTGTGCCGAGTATACCTTGTGTTTTAATTGTTGAACGACCGATGCCTCTTGCCCTGTACGATCTTCCTTTGATCTCCCATTCTACATTCATATTCAGTGGAGTCCATTTACATAAGTTGCGCAGCGTCCATATTTGTTCGGCGTTTGATTGTCATCGTCTCGGATATGGACGGAACCCAAGTGCGCTTATCTTTTTTGCCCATGTTTTTTGAAGGCTCGACGGTTGCTCGTTGTACGAATGCACATGTACACTAGGTCTGATTGAATCTGAGGTCTGACGGTCTTGGGCGTTTGCTCATGTTGACCGACGGGGACCACTACGCACGAAAGACAAATAGGCCCATCGTGTTCACACTGAAGCTATGATATATATAACCTATGTATAGTTCGTTCCAAAGTTGCGTTTTAGGGAGTGAGAAATTATCACAGGAAGAGAGCAGAGCATCATATCGAGGTACTGCTCGGATCTATATCACAATGTGCCCGATCACAGGTATTTCCCTCCAAGGTGACGAAATTCGATGGGACATGGTTAGAACAGACCATCCATCATTTTCCGTGATGCCTCTACCCCCAGCTGCACACGTTTCAGATTAGTACTGTCATCAAGTATCGAAAGATATCACTTACAAAAGTGGCGGCGTTAGCGGGGAATGCCTGGGGAGAAAACACACGGATAAGTATGACCCAAGATACCGAATGTCTAGCTTACCCTAGCCATAGCAGGCCCAAAGCCTTTCCACAAAGCTGCAACGCCATCTTGGGCTATGGTCTTCCGCAGACAATCAAAGAAGCCGGAATACGTGCCAGAAGGAGCAGATTGCAGCCTTGACTTGAGCACCTGTTGCAACCTCGGAATCAGTGCCTCGAAACAACAACATCAGAAAGCGAGCGAACGTCAGGGGGTATTGCCAAAGACCACATCGCAACACCGGCAGTCCCACCAGCCAAGATGATGGCGCCCAGATTGAGTTCCGAGGCTGACGAGCCAGCTGGCGTCAGCATCTTTTTCGTGACCTCATACGCAGCGAAGTAACTAGTCTCATGGTTCGTCAGCTCAGACTCCGAGCGTGGAGGTAAAGTCATCATACGCAGCACTTCCGGGTCCATCACGAGCAAGCGTCGCGCCCGTTCCGCGGAAAATACTTCGTAGACCCCCTTCCTTGTAGAGGTGCTTCATTACATCGAAAACACCCTTGTACTGGGTGCCAGCCGTCGTTCCTTGTCCTTGTACCTGCAGTAAGACCTTGGCTCGCTCCACTGGCGCAGTGATGAGTGTGGTTGGTACGGCAGATAGGAAGCCAGCAGTGGCAAGTTCCGCGGTTGAAAGACTCTCGGTCGACCTGTTTGGGGTCAGAGCCAAGATGAGCTGTTTCGAAGCGTCATATGCCTTGGGGGAACGGGTTATTATTCAAATGCGGGAAGCGGAGACTAGATGTACCCAGAAGGAGACGGCAAAGATTGGGGTAACGCCCAGGAGTGGAGGGACCATCCCTCTGTACATCCTATAAAATAGATAACGCGTAAGGAAATGCACCATGTGGTGCTAGGTGATGATCGCGCACCCAGTTACACCATCCCGAGCGATAGCTTGCCGAACGACATCGACGGCACCTTTGTATTGTCCCGGAGCAGCCGTCTGCAGGCGTGTCTTGGTCAAGTCGAAAGGGTGGCCTTGTGGCGAAACTTGGTATCAGCGTGGACGCGTACGAAATGTCAATGCCATCTCACCCACAAGGACCGCCGCCACGCCGCCAAATCCGCCAGCGACAAATGCTTTGATGTTCTCGGCGGCCGACATTCTTGCTGTCTCCTCGACTGCAAGTGGTTAGTAAGATAGACTGGTACAATGGTTGCTGCACTGACTGATCCAGGGAAAGTTCTTAGACAAGCGATTTCGACAGCCTTGGGTCTCTTTTCATATGATTTGATCCGACTCGGTTCACAGGCTCGGCTGAAATCATGACCGGTATCTCTACATCTGGTCGCTACTACGACTCATCATCATCCCGCTCAAACGTTAACCCTCCAGCAGGTTCGAAAGTAGCTTCCGTCTGGTCCCTTTTCCACCAGTATCGCACTCCATAGAAGAAAAAACATATGATCACTACGCCGACGTCTCTCAGGAAGAATGGGGCTATACTCCTTAAGGCAGAAGTAGCTGGTCAATCTGAATGACGCCACCGGTCCTGCTCCCGGTGATAGTGCGGGCCCAGCCCAACACACGAGCCCAGTCAGCCTTTCCGTTCCTCGGACATCCTGGATCCCGATTATCTACTCCACTAATTGATTTGTCTTCCATTTCCTTGAACACAATGTCACCGTACGAACTTGAAGGGTCTTTGTTGATCACGTCGACGAGGGTGTCGGACTGAACGTGTGGGCGGGAATTCCAGTGCACCTTGGAGGCGGCGGTCAGGGTGAGAGTGAGGAGGGAGAGCGGGCTACAGTAGAGCCGCATTTGTGACGGTGGGGGAACTTGAAGGTGAGAGCGGGGTACACACCATCGGTGCACGAGCAAGATCTGACTGTTACTTAGACTACTGTACCCTCCGAATCTGTTTCCGGGCTTCGAGCGCTCCCGTTGGTTTTCCAAGCCCTGGACCCTGTGACATAAGCAAGGGTTCCACGGAAGATCCCGACGATGATATCACTCGGATGACTTCCCACCACGATGGTCGGCATATACGCAAAAATAAACAACGGAGAATGGATCCGTGCCCTGGAAATCCCACTGCAGGATATTGACAGGTTCTCTTATAAGCCTCTGAAATGGCTTCGTTTTGTCGCCTTCGCTACTCTTGGTGCCAAAGGTAATCTCCATTATGATGATTCAGGAGATGATGGCACCGTTGTCGTATACGAAACTGCCACTGGTTTTGCAGACAGCTATTACTTCTTCCCTGAAGGTAGTGTCTACTTGCATGCAGTCATTTTCTGTTGAACGAGCACTATTAAGTAGCTCTCTTTCAAAACTTTTTGAAATATTTGGTTTATATTATTTGTATTCATTATTTATTAAAAATTATTTGATGCGATGGAATTTACCAATTATTATATTTTATATATAATATACTTTTATTAAAAGAGGACACGATCCAAATAAAATGGTTTTTATTCCTTTCTCCTTATTATTTAAGGACAGAATTGCACGCTCATCATAATTATATAATAACGACTTGTAGTTAGTAGATTACATAATCGTTTCTTGTCGTATATAAGATTCAGACCCAGCATCTGAGTTATAATAACATCTTGTTCTCTTACCATTATGTTCCATATCACCTCAACGCTGACACCTGGTGAGTACCAGTAGTCCTCTACCTCGGTAGTCTATGGTTTCTACAGGTTATGAGCCCCACTCATGCACCATGACAAGTGCCCCATGGGCAGCATGCATGAGTAGCTGGTCGGTAACCAGGCTTCAGCCTAGGAACAATGTGAACGCAGCATGTTGTAATGCACTTTTTAAATGAGAGTAGCAAATGAATGAGTGTGAATGCCATGGGACTGAACCCATGCTTGTACAGCATACTAATGATGTTGCTTACAGCTCTTACAATGTCTCCCAACACCAACACGTCTTCCGGAATCCAGATCTTCACTGGATCCAACTGGGCTTCCTTCTGGCCCTCCATGTCGCCCTACCTCAAGGCCACAGGTCACACCTGGGTCGTCAACGTCTCGCAGCCTGCTACCCTCACTGCTGCCTCCACTAAGGATGAACGTGACTTTTGGATCCAATGGACCAAAGCCAATGACACCATCCTCGGGTCAATCATGATCCACCTCTCAGAGGCCCTGAAGGCCAAGTACTCCACGACGACGACAGCCCTTGACCTCGTCAAGGCCCTGAAGGACGAATATGACATCCCCGGCATCATGGGAGCCTACAAGCTCTTCAAAGACTTACTCACTACAGAGATCCTCTCCTCATCTCATCCCACTCCCGCTCTACACAAGATAGAGACTCTCTTCACCTGCCTCGAGGAGGCATCATACAAAATCAACAACAACGTGCAGGCCATGATGGTCCTTGCCAAGCTCCCTCCCACCATGGACTTCGTCACTCAGATGATAGCCCAGATGAAGGACACAGCTGGCAAGATCACTCCTCCCACTGTTGCAAGCATCCACAGTGCTGCGGTCCTATCTTGGGACCAGCGCGCTATGCAGATTGGCAAGGGCAAACAGCCCGCCCACGCGAACAAGCTCTCAGCAGTAAAGCCAAAGGGGTCGGACCCCAAGTTCCAACAGCAGCAACAGCAACCTTCAGGGGAAGCTGGACCGTCTGGACTGGGTCCCGATGGCACACCATGGCGTAGCATCTGCAAAAAGGAATTAGTGCTGTAGTAATGCCATAATTACATAGCTGATGTCGTCACATGTCGTCAGGGCATTCCTACCAGTGACTACATCAGCTACCGTAGCTCTCATCCTTAGGACAACCATCTACCGTAGTGATTCCAAAAAAAAATATCAATGACGACTACCAGTGTGTACAGTAGTAGATTATGTAAAATTGAACGGGAGTAAATTACGTTGGTGCCGCCGAACCCTCCTACATCGAGAAGGCACAATGTTGTCGTCACTGCTGTAGCCGTGATGCGTCGTCGTGTAGTCGTCCGTGTCGCCAGTTGGCATTACATCGTTGTCGCGTCGTCGTCTGTGCACGCTGGGTGGAGGGAGAGGGGATGGAGAGGAGAGGAAGAGGGTGTGTGCGTGTCGTTGTTGTCGCGTTATGCTGACGAGGACGAGGGTGACAGCAGAAACTGTCTTGTCATTGTGGTCCCCGACACTGCATCGCACCCATGGCGAGAGCGGGAGCGGGGTAGGTGAGGGCGCGCTGACAGCGAAGGCGGGAGTGGGGAAGGTGAGGGGGTGGGGGCGAGGGGGCGGGGAGCGGAATGGAGGCAACAGCAACAGCAACAGCGCACACATCGTCGCTGCTGCACGCTGACGATGAGAGCGGGAGTGGGGATGGTAAGGAGGGCAAGGAGGCGAGGAGGTGAGCCTGAGGGAGCGAGAGGCGACGGTGGCAGCGACATTGCGTCCTCATCGTCGCGACAGTTGTTGCATTGTCGTTGTCACGTTGTCGTCGTTCGTGTCGTTGGCGCTATGTGCTCGTCCTCCTTGTCCTTCTCGTCTCTGTCTCCGTTCATGTCATCGCATCGTGTTCATCGCTGTGCATGGTGATGATGATGGTAGTGGTGAGCGCACAGATGGGGAGGTGGTTGAACGAGAACAAAAAGAAAAATAAACGAAAATAGAGAACACTCATGGATGACTGGTCCAGTCGATGACCTGCGGGTCATCCGTGCTCTTGCCTAGTCGCTGCTGTAGCTGTGATGTGTCGTCGTGTAGTTGTCCATGTCGCCAGTTGGCGTTACATCGTCATTGCGTCGTCGCATCGTCATCTGTGCACGCTGGGTGGAGGGAGAGGGGATGGAGAGGAGGAGAGGAAGAGAGTGTGTGCGCGTTGTTGTTGTCGCGTTATGCTGATGAGGACGAGGGCAACAGCAACAGCAACAGCAGAAACTGTACACTGAGCAAGAGGATGGGGACGGGGGATGGTGGGGTTGACGTTGAAGACACGGCGAGTCGTCGCATCTGTTGCGAGCTGTTGTCCGTGTCGTTGAGTTATTTGCATGCAGCTATTGACACAACATGAGTATGCAGCAGTGACACCCAAGGTGAGATGAAGTGAATCCATACCTGGTTTGTCAACACTGCTGGCAGTGATGGGCAATGGCGAGCCATTGGCCCGTTGTCCATGTTATCGAGTTATTTGCATGCAGCTATTGACACAACATGAGTATGCAGCAGTGACGCCCAAGGTGAGATGAAATGAATCCATACCTGGTTTGTGAAGGCAACCTATAACCCAATAAGGACTATGGCACCTCAGCAAGAGACAAGAGGAATGGAGGGGATGAGTATAGGTTAGAGGGAATCCAACCAGAACAAGACTGGCTTGTTCGGATGCTGCATTCAAGTATTTATACTAATGACATGTGCGCACAGACCAACTTAGGGCTGGTCCGGATAAGCAGTGCTAGCTAATATGGTAAGCATAAAGTGGTACAATAATAATAAAGGTACAGGTCACGTGATGATGACTAAGCGGGTCACATGACTTTGAAAAGTAGCAAGTAAAATATGAGAGACAACACTTATGTAAGCAGTCACGTGATACTGACTAAGCAGGTCATGTGACTTTGAAGAGTCGAAAATGAAGAGGTTTGTAACATTACCCCCCTGCTAGGCTTGAGATACCAGATCAAGCAGAGGTAGAACCAGAGGTGAAATTAATAATAGGGGTGGAAAATAAACTGTCAAATAAAGTGCAATTCATTTTTAGTCGGTGAGGAGCTGAGGGTTTTCTTTTATGGAAGTCATTTATGGCAGCCTGAGCCTTTTTCAAACCGGAGGCGGGTTTCCAAGTTTGATCACTATCGCCATACCCTCTCCAATGTACTAGGTATTGGAAGCCGTGGCCAATAGGTCTGGAGTCGACAATGTAATCAACTTCAAATTCTTTGGTGCCTTCATCGTTGACAAGCACCGGTCTGGGTCGGACGACAGGTTGGCCGGGTAATGGTTCAATATAAGGTAGAGACATTGACGATGTGGCGAGCTTTCATGGATTTGGGGAAGAGTAATCCCACGCTATTGGTGTGTACTTCAATGATTTGGTAAGGACCGATCCAGTGTTCTGTTAATTTATGTGATGGACGTTTGTCAAGAGCGAGGTGTTCGGTGCTTAGCCAAACAAGATCTCCAATTTTGTATACTGGCGCAGCCAATCTATGTTTGTCTGCTTGTAGTTTCATTCATTCACGTGTTCGCTGAAGGGCGTCTTTAGCCTTTTTGAGATTGGCCTTCATATCATTGGCAAACTCTTTAGCAGCCGGAGCTTTTACCGATGTCAGTTCAAAACTGAGATGGGGGGTGAATGTTTTTGTCAACTGGAAAGGGGTAAAACTAGTGGCGGACGAGCGGGTATTATTGAAATTAAACTGAGCGATGGCAAGCCATTCGACCCATTGATCTTGTTTTTCTGCTGTGAAGAGACAGAGATATTGATTAAGTTCGCGGTTAACATGTTCCATTTGTCCATCGGTTTGGGGATGATATGCTGTGGACATCTTCTTTTCTATTTTTAGCAATTTGAGCAGATCTATCATCATTTGACTAGCAAATTGAGGTCTGCGGTCAGAAA
>JBBPPX010000010.1:0-211334 GCA_038092235.1 Leccinum boreale | reverse complement strand
GTCAATTCAGTCGCATGGAACCCACGGAACGAACGAATGTTTGCGTCGTGTTCGGACGACTTTTCGATCCGGATATGGGAACCATTGCCACAGACGGTCGCTGGCGGACTGCCTGTCAGCGACGTTGAAAGAAATGGAAAGGGAAAGGGCAAAGTCCAGTCATAGGAATGTTCTGCATGGTAGGGTGCCCCGGATCATTTTGCATCGATAATTGGGATAAGCTAACATTCAACAACGCATCTTGCTTGTTCCATCTGGTTTAGTTTTCGCGCATCGAACATTCTGTTCGTGATCTGTTTCTCAAGTTCGCGAATGTCATGTCAGGTTATGCACAGTATATAATAGGTACAATAGCATTCTACTAGTTGGAGTGTAAGATACTCTTGTAAAATCAACCGGTATCGTGATGAGTACATGGTTGACGCTGGCATGCGCCGTACACGTTCTGGCTTGCGGTGATCCGCCTGGGGAAATATAAGTGTATTAGTATTGCTTTGGCATGAGGTAACCCCGGGCCTGAAGTCGGAAGCCGGATGCCAAGTTCACTATGTCTAACATCATCCAACATACCAAAGACCTCGATTCAAACAGAACAGAGGGTAAGCGAACCGTTACGATACGTATCTCACTTTACCTCACGCAGAATTCTCTTCAGCTTTGCAGGGCTTGCTCAGTTCCCTGAGACACCATGCAGGCGACAGTTCATCCGCCGCAGGCACCACTGTGTCCGCAGAACAACTATAGAAATTGTCTCAAAAGATCAGCTACATCCTAATGACAATTCCGATCATGGCACAACGCCAGGAGACCAGCCTAGTCAGGTACATGCATCCTAGAAGTACATTCGCACTCGATCACCGACTCTCAAACACACAGCTTCTGAACGAAGACGGTCTTCCCATAATTGACATTTCAGAGCCAGTCGATGGAGCACCTCAATCGAGCAGCACTTTACCCTCTCCCGTTGTAGAACAAGACCTGGTTCCGCTCCCTCTTCTGCCAGCTGATGAAAGGGAGCGGCGGCGGCGCGAACGCGATCGTATTCTTGATTTGCTCGAGGAGGAAGAACACTTGCAGCAGCTACGAGAAGAATGTGATGCGGAGAAGGAACGAAAGGAGGATATCAGAAGGAGTTGGTAAAGGTTGAGCTGGATCAGCTAAAGGCGGCCCGAGAGTTGCACAAGAAGATGGGTCGGGCCCTCGTCCAGCGTGCCGAGAGAGCGGGAGATAAAATAAAGGAGGCAGACTTGCAATCGAAACCCCAGGTCTCGTCCTCGGTTGTAAAGAAGAGCGTGGCCTTTGCAGATGCGCCAGCTGCAGAAGCCAACGAGAAGAGCGTAGCACACCAACCTGATTGGGGTGACGTCGTTCCCGGTAGGTTACGCGCCCAAGGCCGCATACCTCTGGTGAGTACATCTCAGGCAGAGGAATCCCCCATGAAAATGCATGTAGTGGAGCGGCATCCCGAGGGAACTCCAGTTTCTCACATTCACCCTGCCGCAGACTCGGATGATAAGTCTCCTTCATCGGCCGGGTACATCTCTCCAAGCATGGATAACGACTCTCCAGAGGAAGATGGATCCTCATCGAGTAACAATGGTATATCAGACGACGAGCCATTAAAGGAAGGATTCGATTATGACGCTGCACAACATCACCGCGAAATCGCGCTGGAATATCACAAAAGAAGACACGCCATCGGCGCCGAGACTGCAAAAGCCATGGCTGGGGATATTCTGGACGACTCGGAACATCAGGGAACCGTAAGTCATTGGAACTTGTATGCATTCGTCGATGTTATAATAACATCGACTCGGGTTCCAGTCCACCGGGTAGCCCCCATTGTCCCGTTTCCGAGCGGACCGCATGGCAGCGGCGTACGACAAGTCTCGTGGTCCCATTTCCACATCTATAGAGCATTCTGTCATCCCAGCGTCCCGTCAAAAATCTCTTCGAAGTTCCGTGCGGCTAGGCAAGGTAGAAAACGATCAACTAGGGGGGGTCATTCTGGAGAGAGTGGGAGCGAGGACGAAAATGTCAGAGAATTGATTCAAATGTTGCAAAAGGGCAGCATCCAGAATGCTGGTCCCGATTACGATCCATCTTCAATATCCACCGTCGCACGTCCCAAGGTTCTGATGCCCTAGAGTCATCATTCGTAGATTCTGCGAGCACTTCCCGTGGGGAAAAGCCATCAAGATTCAAGCAAGCTCGTGGCAGAGGGCGCGCAGAGACGACCCCTTATCAGGACGATCATACCGGCGACAATTCTCAGCCGCACTCGGCCATTTCGCGTGTTATCGAGCGAAAAGTTCCTAGATCCAATCCTAGCCAACATTTCCCTATCAAGTGGGTGGTCTTGAGCTCTACAGCGGTCACCTTGACCCGGGCCCTAGTCTAATCTATCAGCTGTTTACACTCACGCTCTGTGGCGGGCTTGAGTTCATCTGGCTGATCTAACGGGGGAGCCTGAGTATTGGATGCATTTGCATTCTTCTGTGGTGGGACCACCTGTCTGAGCTGTCGCTGGACAGCTTTGGAGGTGTCTACAAAGGGAATGATGACGAGATGAGACGAGACGATAGTGCTGGAGCCCGACGTCGCAGCGGTTGACAAAGGTGTTTGACTTGAGCGCGACGGGCGGATGCCTAGCACATTACAAATCAAGTAATATCGCTCGATCCGGACACCAGCGCTTCCTTACAGACCTCCTCATTCCCACGAATTGAAGTAAGTAATGCTTTCACTGATAGTACCTGTACCCTAATGGGTTCAGTAATATCATAACATGCCCATGAACTCTGCTGCTTTGGATTTTCCCTGTGTGACAACTGCTGTTCTCAACGTACACACCGACGAGGTGTGGGATGTGGCCTGGAGTCATGATGGCTTGCGTCTGGCTAGCGCAAGCAAAGATAGGACGGCCATAATTTGGCGGATTGGAGTAGGTGATTCGTCTGCCCCTCCCGAAGGATAAAGACTGATGCTCACGTTCATAGTCGGATATCGAACCTACCTCTCGTGAGTGTGTGGTGGAGTTCACTCTCCGAGAGCACCCTTTCCCCGTCGGCGCATTGGCATGGTCGCTTGACGACTCCGTCCTGGCTACCTCTTCGGACCATCTAATAATGCTTTGGGACACCAAGGTGATTATCATCGCTTTCATTGTGTAAAGTATGGCTACAATACGTCTTGCTAGACTGGAAAGCGCATACACGTGCTTGACTCTCATTCGGAGACTGTTTCGGCACTCGTGTGGTTACCGGATGGCTCTGGTTTCATGTCTGCAAGTCTGGATCGCAAGATATTTTCTTGGGTATGTGCAACCTTCCGGTATGTGGTATAACTGGACACACTTCACCTCTTCTCTTCCAGGAGATGACTGGGAAGCTTCGGGACGAATGGTCAAATGTACCCATCCGTGTCACCGATATGGCTGTCGCTCCAGACATGACGCGGCTTGTCACGGTTGGAATGGACTACATCGCAACACCAACTGCATCAGAGGATGTCGATCGAGGTGCCAGTCGGGAGCCAAAGCCAGCTCCGGCCAACAATCGGAACGGCGCCACAGCGAGTGGGGACCGACCGTCAGAGTATCTGATGATTATATACGAGCTCAAGAACAAAGCTATTGAACTGTGAGTTTGGCGCCGTTGCCGCGCTCGGCCTGACTGAAGAGAGGGCGTGGTTAGGTCGCTTCCCACGGATGATGAACTTACGAGCGTGAAGATATCTGAAGACTCTCGATTTGCACTGATTAACCATGCACCAGACGTGAGAGTCGTTCGAATCCTCCTGGGTGATTTACTTATGATGAGATGTATGGCAGGAGTTGCATCTATGGGACCTGCACCAGGGTCGTCTCGCGCGCAAATTTACTGGGCAGCACCAGGGCCACCATGTGATCCGGAGTTGCTTCGGCGGCGTCAATGGTAACTTCGTGGTCAGCGGAAGCGAAGGTCGGTGTTGGCGCTGTTCTCGCTGGTCTTTTTCTCACCTGGTTACCCTAGACCGTAACGTTTATATCTGGCACAGGGATACCGGTGTGCTTCTCGAGATCATTTCAGGCCACGGAATGGGAAGTGTCAATTCAGTCGCATGGAACCCACGGAACGAACGAATGTTTGCGTCGTGTTCGGACGACTTTTCGATCCGGATATGGGAACCATTGCCACAGACGGTCGCTGGCGGACTGCCTGTCAGCGACGTTGGAAGAAATGGAAAGGGAAAGGGCAAAGTCCAGTTATAGGAACGTTCCGCATGGTAGGGTACTTTGGATCATTTTGCATCGATAATTGGGATAAGCTAACATTCAACAACTCATCTTGCTTGTTCCATCTGGTTTATTTTTCGCGCATCGAACATTCTGTTCGTGATCTGTTTCTCAAGTTCGCCAATGTCATGTCAGGTCATGTATAGTATAGATAAGTATAATAGCATTCTACTAGCTGGAGCGTAAGAGACTCTTGTAAAGTCAACCGGTATCGTGATGAATGCATGGTTGACGCTGGCATGCGCCCTACACGCTCTGGCTTGCGGTGAGTCCGCCTGGGGAAATACTACAAGTGTATTAGTATTGCTTCATGAGGTAACTCCGGGCCTGAGGTCGGAAGCCGGATGCCAAGTTCACCATGTCTAACAGCATTGGACATACCAAGGACCTCGATGCAAGCAGAACAGAGGGTAAACGAACCGTTACGATACGTATTTCACCTTACCTCACGCAGAATTCTCTTCAGCTTTGCAGGGCTTGCTCAGTTCCCTGAGACACCATGCAGGCGACAGTTCATCCACAGGCACCACTTTGTCCGCAGAACAACTACAGAAATTGTCTCAAAAGATCAGCGACATCCTAGTAGATAATTCCGATCATGGCACAACGCCAGGAGACCAGCCTAGTCAGGTACATGCATCCTAGAAGTACACCCGCACTCGATCACCGACTCTCAAACACACAGCTTCTGAACGAAGACGGTCTTCCCATAATTGACATTTCAGAGCCAGTCGATGGAGCACCCCAATCGAGCAGCATTTTACCCTCTCCCGTCGTAGAACAAGACCTGGTTCCGCTCCCTCTTCTGCCAGCTGATGAAAGAGAGCGGCGGCGGCGCGAACGCGATCGTATTCTTGATTTGCTCGAGGAGGAAGAACACTTGCAGCAGCTACGAGAAGAGCGTGATGCGGAGGAGGAACGGCAGGAGGCTATCAGAAAACGAAAGGAATCGGTAAAGGCTGAGCTCGATCAGTTAAAGGCGGCCCGAGAGTTGCACAAGAAGATGGGTCGGGCTCTCGTCCAGCGTGCCGAGAGAGCGGGAGACAAAATAAAGGAAGAAGAATTGCAATCGAATCCCCAGGTCTCGTCCTCGGTTGTAAAGAAGAGCGTGGCCTTTGCAGATGCGCCAGCTGCAGAAGCCAACGAGAAGAGCGTAGCACACCAACCTGATTGGGGTGACGTCGTTCCCGGTAGGTTACGCGCCCAAGGCCGCATACCTCTGGTGAGTACATCCCAGGCAAAGGAATCCCCCATGAAAATGCATGTAGTGGAGCGGCATCCCGCGGGAACTCCAGTTTCTCCCTCTCTCCCTGCCGCAGACTCGGATGACGAGTCCCCTTCATCGGCCGGGTACATCTCTCCAAGCATGGATAACGACTCTCCAGAGGAAGATGGATCCTCATCGAGTAACAACGGTATATCAGACGACGAGCCATTAGAGGAAGGATTCGATTATGACGCTGCACAACATCACCGCGAAATCGCGCTGGAATATCATAAAAGAAGACACGCCATCGGCGCCGAGGCTGCAAAAGCCATGGCTGGGGATATTCTGGACGACTTGGAACATCAGGGGACCGTAAGTCATTGGAACTTGTATGCATTCGTCGATGACGTTGACGTTGACTCTGGTTCCAGTCCACCGGTCAGCCCCCATTGTCGCGCTTCCGAGCGGACCGCATGGCAGCGGCGTACGACCAGTCTCGTGGTCCCATTTCCACATCTAGAGAGCATTCTGTCATCCCAGCGTCCCGTCAAAAATCTCTTCGAAGTTCCGTGCGGCTAGGCAAGGTAGAAAATGATCAACTAGTGGGGGGTCATTCCGGAGAAAGTGGGAGCGAGGACGAAGATGTCAGAGAATTGATTCAAATGTTGCAGACGGGCAGTATCCAGAATGCTGGTCCCGATTACGATCCATCTTCAATATCCACCATCGCACCTCCCCAAGCTTCTGATGCCGTAGAGTCATCATTCGTAGATTCTGCGAGCACCTCCCGTGGGGCAAAGCCATCGAGATTCAAGCAAACTCGTGGAGGAGGGCGCGCAGAGACGACCCCTTATCAGGACGATCACACCGGCGACAGTTCCCAGCCGCACTCGGCCATTTCGCGTGTTATCGAGCGAAAAGCTCCTAGATCCAATCCTAGTCACCATTTCCCTATCAACAAACCTCCTTCACGATCTTCTGCCAAGATTTCTGAACCTGCGTCTCCCATGATCATTGATTCACCATCATTTCCTATGCCAGCTAGTGGTTCGACTGTTACCGTCCCATCGTCGTCTCCTCATCCCATGCCAATTGGTTCTGCATCTCACAACGCGACGCGGACTGAGCGCCCTCTAACAGTCAAGTCGTCTGTAACGCCCGATCAGGTTTCTCCACGAGGACCACCATCTGCAGAAAGACCTGTCTCAAATTATGTAGTTGAAAGAAAGAGATGACTTTCTGAGAGTTCTACCTATCATATTCTTGTTGCAATTGTAAGAACGCTTGGATGTGAATAGCACTCTGAGCCGTAAGAGACACGCTTTGCCCTAGCACCGTACCCAGCCCATCTCCCGCATGAAATCGACCGGCCCCGGCGGGTTTTTACCTAGTCTCGAGCCCGCGCCATGGATGGATCGAATCGGAAAAAATGAAGAAAAATTGGACAAATCCGGACTCGAACCGGAGACCCCCCGCACTCAGCACCATGCTAAGCGGATGTGATAACCAGCTACACCATATGCCCAATAATTTAGTCAGCAAATTTAGTGACACAAATGTCAATTAGCGTTTCGTACTCGTCGCCGATGATCTACTAATGTTCTTGTGCAGTGTCGTTTTTCGCGTCCTTGTCGCCCTTTTTACCCAAAGTTTTTTTCAGCCCGATGAATACTTCCAAGCACTAGAGCCTGCACACAAATACGTTTTCGGTTATGGTCACCTCACCTGGGAATGGGTGAACCCTCATCCTTTGAGAAGCATGCTATACCCTGCACTCAATGTTCCAGTGTACTGGCTATTGAAGGTATCTGGATTGGACGTATATCCCTCGTTGGTGGTATGTTCGGGCGTGTTGTCGACCGATTCATCTATCTAATAACTATAGGTTGCTGGACCAAGAGCAGTTCACGGTATCCTCGCAGCTTTAACAGATGTGTGGGTTCCGAAGCTTGCCAGCGCGGTCCTCGACGGCACGTATAGTAAGGGAGTCGCTGACCGTACAACAATGTCTGTAAGTGATGTTGTTCGCGTCGTGGAATCCTTTAATCTCCAAGAATTCATAGTACTTCCTTTCCGTGACCTCTTTCTTTCATTCGATGGCCTTGTCGAGGTCTTTTTCCAACTCGTTAGAGGTGTCCCTGACAACTATAGCATTGGGTTATTTCCCGTGGAACGTTTTGGTTGCGTCTCCCTCCTTGCTTGACTTGTGGGTTCTGCCGTACAACTTCATGTACGCATACATCTCACGACGTCTTGAAGGTCCCGACTCAGACACAGCATCACATTTGCGGCTGTTGCTTGTGCCATCCGACCAACCAATGCTATAATCTGGGTCTACTTGTTCTCTGTTCTACTTTGGCGCGTAAGGACAAACCCAAAGCTCCTGTTTTTGACTCTGCGCGATATCATTTGCATTGGGTCTGTGTATTGACCTTGCTTTCTCGTAATCACCCTGCTGACGTTCTTCCAAGCTTGGCAATCATCTTGGCCGTTTTTACATTGGATACGTGGTTTTATGGTCGGGCAACGCTGACCTTGATGAATTTCCTGCTCGTGAATTCGTCGCCAGTCTCGTCGTTCTACGGATCGAGCCCTTGGCACTATTACCTTTTGCAGGCTCTTCCTATCTTATGTTTCTCGGCGTTGCCATTTGTTCTTCATGGATTTTGGCTCGCAATTGGGAAGCGTGGATCCAAGTTACGTGTGATGGCCGGTTGCATTGGATGGACTATCTCTATCTATTCGTTCATTGGACACAAGGAATGGCGATTTCTACACCCACTACTTCCCATGATGCATGTCTTGGCCACCGAATCTGTCATTCGCCTAATGCACGGTCGGGAAGCCAGGGACGCAAAGCCTGCATCGCAAACACCAGCTACTCGGAGCAGGCCCAATCACTTCACCATCCCGTTGTTTTTGTTGATGTCAATCCCCGCTTCCATTTATATCGTATTCTTCCATTGCACAGGTCAGATCCAAGTCATGTCATTCTTGAGGCAGCTTCCCGTCGACAACTCCACGACAATCGGGTTCTTGATGCCGTGCCATTCCACTCCCTGGCAAGCCTATTTGCACCGCCCGGACCTCGCTCAGCCTGGCAAGATGTGGGCATTGGGATGCGAGCCACCATTAGGGTACGATATAATGTTCAGTTGGATGTGCGTGATGATGCTGATCAGACGATCCAGGCTTCAAAACCACAGAGAATACAAAGATCAGACCGACATTTTCTTCGAGTCCCCGATTTCATACATCAAATCACACTTTCCAGCTCGCGTTGATCCCGGGTTCCCACTGGCCCCGTTTGCTTTCTCAGTCCCAGACACCACTTTTATCGACACATTGCGATCAATAGAGAAACAGTCAGGCTCGTGGGACCTGGGGTGGCGTCACGAGTGGCCGAGATACATGGTCTTGTTTGGCGCACTTTTGGAGGAGCCTGGAATACGAACCTTACTCGGAGGTAACGGGTATGCTGAGATATGGAAGGGTGGATGGGAGTGGGAAGGAGAGGGTAAGAGGAAGGGAGGTGTGAGAGTTTGGGCTTACAGAGAGGCAATGCCATCGGCAATTCTTTCTAGGAGCCAATAGCACGGAGCCTTTCGACCCAAAAAGAGCACTTTTTTCTTTGAGGAAGCCAAACTTGCAGGTCGAGCGACTCGAAAGTAGCATTAAATTCAAGTTTGGTAACAAAATGCAAGTGTCCGTTCTAGGGAAGTGGAATGTGACACAATGACATTTACTCTCCACATGCTCCAAGCTCACTTGCTCTGGCGTCGGGTGAGCTGGGTGGGGAATTAGTGCACGCAATTGAGCGTCGGACAGCCACTTACTCTGCGGCGCTTCTTCAACCTAAATTGTGATGTCAGAAAACGATAAGTTGGTACAAGTGAAGGAACGTACTTGTGCTTCTTCATCTTCTTTCGCTTCTTTCGGCGAGTGCTGTCAGCATGAATGGTAACCCATTCCTGCGCGGATTCTTTAGCCAAAGCTATGTCATTCTCCGAGCAATTGACACCCAATCCGAGATGAGACAAGGTCCGCTGCCAGGAGATGGCACCGCCGACGCTGTTCATGACCAACGTGTGGGCTAGCTGGCGAGCAGCATCCGCATCTGCGTCAGGAGTCGACTCTAGGAGATCATCGAGAGCGGAAAAAGAGGCTCCGGAGTCATTATTGACGCGATGTTCGGAAGAGGTCGGCAACGGAAGAGAAGGATCAGCAGCCTCGAAGATGGTAGACGTCGGTTGGTTGAGCAGGAGCAAGGGACGGTGCACCGAGAAAAACTGATGGAGTTTGTACTCTTTGGAAGAGACAGAAGGGTGGACTTGGGTGTGGTGGAAAGTGGGCGGTGTCGTGATGGGGTGCGGTAGTGTTTCAACTGGCTTGCTGGGCGACTGGTCGTCTGTAGCTTTCACCACAGGGCTTGCATTTGTAGGTGGACTGGCTGCACTGGATTCTGGGGGAGAGCCAGCAGAGCCAGCAGAGGTGGCATTTTCCAGCTTTGCTCTGCCAGCCTGTTGCAAGACAGGTTTTGGCGGTTTTGCTGATACGAAGTGCCTTCCGCCACCTGGCTTAGAGGAGAAAAAGGAATAATATGCTCTGCCCACTGGATGTGTGGGTCGAGCGAGGCGAGAGATAAAGGACATGCGGTGGTGTGGACCGTGGTGCTGTGACTCTCAGGTGACCGAATTGGGTGTGTGGCTACTATAGGCGCCGGACCACAATGGCACCACAGCAAGTGGCCAAGCGTTGATCATTATCGTAAAGGCTATAAGAACGTCGCCTCCATCATGCGATCTAGCTCAACCAACTCTGTATGTCTCATTCTACTTCTCGCAAACGCTCCAATGACACGCAGTGTCTCCCCCTGACAATTGCTCGGCGAAAGCGTGCTTCGCTCGACATACTCCCCTCATTGCCCCTTGACATTATCTGCGAGGTATCCATGTATTGTTTTCATACCATATCCTTTGTTCACCATTCTCCTCCAGATATTCTGTTTGCTACACCCGTCCGATCTCCTCGCGCTCGCTCGTACCACCAAGCCACTCCGCTCTTTTCTTCTAAACAGGTCGTCTGTATTTGTTTGGAGGACTGCCCGCAGACATCTGGTCGACCTCCCGGAGCCTCCCTCAGACGTGACTGAGATCCAATTCGCCTCTCTAGCGTTTGGGCTAGCATGTCATTACGACGTACGCCATGTCGACGCGCGTCTTTCTATATCCTGACCCACACGTTCCAGGGATGCGACAAGAAAGCGCGCGACACGGTGTGGCACTTGCGTCTGCGTTCCTGTACCGGTTGTCGCCCAAAACACAAGTAAGCCTGGTGGTACAACTCCGCACGCGCGAAAGATATTAAATGTTGGCGCTCCAGACCAATTAAATTAATCGAGAGCAGTGATTACCGCGCTCTTAGCACCATGCTTAACTGCTGTGTCGATAATCTTGAACAGTACATACCTCGCGGGCCCTTTCTCAATTCCAAAGGCACGCCACTCATTTCGCTATCCCTTTTCGAATCACTTACATCTTGCAGGGAATCTCGTAAAGGGCTTCCAGGAACATCAACTCAAGACGTTCAGGGATGAACTTGAAGCATTACCCCTTACAGAACGTCAAGCTCACCTCGAGCGTCGGAAGCAGGAGACCCAGGTAATCAACCAGGTAAGTGTCCGAGTTGCAATCGCTCCAGCCACCTCCTCATAGCCACCAAGTTTGCGAGCGCAGGTGTTGCATGGCAGCTTGATGCAAAAAACCTGCGCATCACGAAACTGCGTGACAAGCGCACAGCACGAGCAGAAATGTTTGTCCAATCTGTCGGTCCTTGAATTTAGCTGATGGAAACCAACAGAATCAAGGAGAATCTTGTCGCCACTGGCTTTGGAGAAGAAATCGATTATTTTGGGTGGGACCGCATCCGCAAGCATCCCCTTATCAGTAACACCCAACCAATCACCGACTTTGGTAGGTCCATCTTCCTGTATTTAGTCAATGCGTTGGGCTGACATCCAACTCAGCACTCTCAAACCTTCTGGACCAACTTCGCGAGTACATGCTGGGTTGGCGGGAGCTTCGAATGGAAGAGCAGGTGTACGCCTCTCGACGACAAATTTTTGTCGATGCTTGGTTGCATTTCACGACAGCCGCCTTTTGTAACGTCCCAAGTGATTGCCCCTATCTTCCACTACCACCAACCGCCACCGTCGGTTTATCCGAGCATATCAACTCCATAATACGACAACCCGGCCAGACGTCGCGCGAATCTCTCCTAGGACAATTTAGTACTGTCTTTGTGCCGGCTTGCTATCGCATCCGCGAGTGGCATAGAACGGTGCGTCGAGAGCTGGTCAGCTTACTTCCGGATCACAACCCCGAGGACGACGACGAAGCTATTTGTGCTCGACTCAAACTTGCCACGTCTGTTTTCTGCTGTAATGGTGGTCGAAATTGTCGGGGTGAAGGTCGTACCTTGACGTATCCAGAGATCTTATTCCATCCCTGTTTCACGCTCATGACACCGGGTAATGGACCCACTTCCAAAGACCCCTGGAGCATTGCCAATCAAAAGGCATGTCTTGCTATGGGTGGTAGCCCTTGGAGCTGCAATGGTCGCGTTCAAGTGCATCCAAAACAGTATCTGGTGCACAAAGCACTGTTGTGCTGCGGGAAAGACCCTATATCTACCACTGCTACAGAAGTGGACAAACAAGATCCTAGGTTGGTGTGCCTAGAGTGCATTGTCAATGATAAGACAATTTCGTTCATGTCCTGGCGCCGTGCTGTGAGTGCTTTTGACCGCCAGGTTACAACCATCCGTTTATTGTCTTCCTAGGTTCAACATAATATTACATTTCATCCAAATTCCACAACCGATACCCCATGGGTTATGCCGGGCCCCTTTTCCCGTATGCGGATTAGCATGCTGGAGTGTCCAAACTTGCGGCCCTTTTCAAATGCATCGGGTGACACTTTGGGCGATTATTCTGTCTGTCTTCTTTGCCCACCTCGCATTCCGTCATGGAACACCCGTTTCGGGTTCGGTGAGTTGATAGCTCATATGAAGAATAGGTGCGTAACTCTCGCCGGGTGAGAAACCACTGTTCTGACTACATTCTTTTGCAGGCATGCTGTCTACAGTCCGAAATTCGGGATACACTATATTTTTGACACGAACATCACTCCAGTTTACTTGGATCCCTTGGTAGTAAAATATGTGGGGAAGATACAAGGTGGTTGATTTTTTTTTGGTCATTCAAGCATGTTGGGCCCAAATCATGTACTTGTACAACTTGTAGTTGGTATTACGTTGATGACTAAGCTCGAAGGAGGAGCAATTGATTGAAATATTGATCCAAAGGCTTTAGCATTGTCCATTTAGCCACTCATGTCCGGAATCTGCAGACCGCGCTTGGCTGAAGAACGCAAGCAATGGAGAAAGGATCATCCTTTTGTATGTATTATCTTGCTTCTGCTCCCACCCATTCGCTTGTCTCGGCTTGAATGTTCCGGCAAAGCGATGGTGGTACTTTCCCAAAAGACGTTCTCCAGTTTCATGACTTTTTGTTCAGGGATTTTATGCGAAACCCGCCAAGGCTGCTGATGGAACCATGAACCTCATGGAATGGGAAGTTGGGATTCCGGGGAAAACTGGGGTATGTGAAAGGATACTAACTCGATCTAAGCCGTGCCACAGGTTGAGCATGATATTTTGCTTAGACTCCATGGGAGAACGGGCTGTACAAGCTCATAATGACGTTTCCGGAGGGTGAGCAGAGTCCTCGTTATCCAGAGATTTACGCTGATTACCATCCAGATTATCCCTCCAAGCCTCCGAAATGTAAGTCTCCTAAGCGCCAGATAGATCTTGCCGTGCACGGATCACGTATCCAGGTAAATTCGCACCACCACTCTTTCACCCCAACGTGTATCCGTCTGGAACTGTCTGCCTCTCCATCTTGGACGAGGAAAAGTCGTGGAAGCCTGCTATCACGATCAAGCAGGCACGTCATTCTTAATCTGAATTTGAGAGCCACCCTCATTCGACTACGAACTCAGATATTGCTGGGCATCCAAGATTTGCTGGATGACCCAAATGTCAATGATCCAGCGCAAAGCGACGCATATACCATGTTCAAGTAAGACCCCAATGTATCTTCTCTTCTCTCGCAGCTAATAGCTTCTCAGGAATGACAAGGTTGCGTACGAGTGAGTATGGGTACCAACAACATCAGTCCTAATCGCTGACCAATTGCAGGAGGAGGATTCGAGCGCAGGCCCGAGAGAACATACCTAAGTGATTTCACAAGTTTTCACGACCATCGTTCGGTATCAATATCTCACACCATGTCATATGTATGTCGAATACACAACTACTGCTGCTAGAGAGAAATTATGCCCAAATAATCAGTACATGAGTTTCTCAATGGCCAGTTTGATATTGCGGATTTGGCTCTGGAGTTCTCGGGCCTCACTGGTGGTGACGCTGCAAGCGATAACTTGTCGAGACACGTTACAAGCGCGTCCCAGAGCAGCCTTTGATGGGATGAAGACGTAGGGGACGTTCTACAAAGCAGAAACGATGTAAATATCAAGCATAACACATCGCGAGGATATATTACCTTTTCTTCGCATAACAGAGGGAGATGCAACAGAATCTCCAAAGGTTCCGTGTCCGCGGTCAGAACAACAAATTCGGCGATACCACGGTTCAGGGTTTTGGTGGCTGGGTCATAGTATGGCAGTCAGCATCGCACACCATGCACAGGAGGAAAAAAAGGTAGTAGGCTCATAGGAACAGGTAACAAACCTTCATTCGCGCCTTTTTTCAGCTGCTTATACTGGCCAGCCTGCTGTACCAAATCAAGGATCTTTTCAAGCAAACAGAGAGCAGGAGACATGATGATCAGAGGACTTGTCTGCATTCGCAAAGGGAAGGGGAATCTTACAGAGTTTGTCAAAGCCTCCTCAGCGAGAGGCCATGCTTTTCCGCGCGATTCATCAGCCATTTATCGAGTTGGTGTATTGGTGTTGACCTCACAAGCTGATCCTTGGTCGAGATTCGAGAATGAGCCAGACACCGGCGACGCTGCGGCCTCAACTGTGGCTGCTGATATAAGCAATGGCCAGAAGCGGAAAGTTTAGTGGTCGCTCTGTTTCGATCACAGATCTAGAGCACGCGCCGGCTTGGCAGGATCATGATGGTGGATGATCTACTGTTCAAGTTCGCCACATGTTCCCTATGAGAAATATACAGCATCTGTACTGGTCCGCGAGGCGCAACGCATACAACGTAGCGATTCTGATAACCAATCAGGCTCTTACTGGATTTGCTGCTAACTTCTAAGCGCCGGGAAATTGCTGCAGGATCTATGTATTGATCTTTGAGCATCCCACCCTGAACAGGCGAGGTTTGGAAGGCGGACCAACGAAAATGAAGCTGATGACTAATTATAAGTTGGCAGCACCTTCGAGTGCATCGTTGTTCCCAGACGCTTGAACCAAACTTGGTATCGGCTCGAGAGGGACACAGCCCCACACCATCTTTTACTTGCACCATCTTGTCACGCCACAGCGAGATCGATCACACTGATCATGGCCAACCAAACTGATCAGGTACCGTCAAAGCGTATCTGTGTGATCGGCGCTGGATCATCAGGGTTGGCTATGCTTAAATATCTATCCCAAACGTCGTACTTCAAGACAGGCTCGTGGAGCGTAATCGCTTATGAGTCCCGCTCCAACGTCGGAGGTATATGGTATGCGATTTACTTTTCTACAAATGGGGTTGAACTACATGGGTCTGAGTAGGTACCCTGTTCCACCGTCTGATGACTCGGACCCGCCTCTCACTTCGCTGTACGATTCGTTGACAACGAACCTCCCCCACCCGGTCATGGGTTATACGGAATATTTATACCCACCTTCTACCCCTCTGTATCCCAAGTCTGCCACTGTTCAGACCTACTTGGAGTCCTATGCATCTCATTTTAACCTCCTTCCCCTTATATGCTTCAACGTCTCCGTTACCCATGCAACCTGGACAAAGGATCGCTGGAGAGTCACGCTTTCCACTGGTGAAGCGCTAGAATTCGATAATCTGATTGTCGCAAACGGGCATTATAGGCTTCCTAACATACCAGATCTACCCGGGCTCAATCACTGGATGAAGACTGGTATGGCCTCCCACTCTGCGTGGTATCGACGACCACATGGATTTGGTCATCGAGTGTTGGTGGTTGGGAATGGCCCTAGCGGCAACGACATCGCTGTTGAGATGCGCAATCACGGCCGTACTGTCATTCACTCTGTAACGGGGTCTATTCCACAAGACGAGGAAGATTTCAAGCTGAGAGGGAGAACTCTTCAATTTTACGATGATGGTCGAGTCCTCTTTGAACACGGCATCGTTGAAGAGAACATCGACCACTGCATCTTGGCAACTGGCTTCCAGATAGACTTTCCATTCTTCGATCAAGATACAATCAAAATCGGCGACGTTCCCTTTGCCAGCGAACCAACCATCCCGCCCGATCTCTATAATTCACGCTTCCACGTATTCCCCCTTGCTAAAAATTTGTTTCCATTACAATCTCATTACCCTCCATCATCGGTGGCCTTTATGACACTTGGCCAGAAGATTGTACCGTTTCCCATCGCAGAAGCGCAGGCGCGTGCCATAGTACGGGCGTTTGTCGATCCTGCATCACTTGATCTGAAGCAAGAGGCGCACAATATTCTTGCAAGATCGCGCGCTCTCATAGCAGCAGGAGCTTCGTCATCTCTGCAGTTTGCCAAAGCCTGGACCCGCTTTGGGGGGACGGAGCAATGGGACTATCGTGACGAGCTTTTCACGTATGCGGCGGAGTCTGGAGACTGTCCTGCGACGAAAGTGACGAATTGGGAGAAGGATATGTTTGAGAACACGGTTGTATTGCGAGCCGCGTGGGTAGAGTTGGAGAGGATGAATGAGTCACAGAAGTGGATAGAAGGTGTTGGTGAGGGAGGTATACAGGAGTGGGTAGATATGATGTACCGGCTGTTGCGACACGCCCAAGCCTGAGGCGCCCTCTAGTTAGATGGGATTAGTAATAGAACGTATTGCTCCCGTCAATTCAATTTACCGCGTGCACTCCTCTTCGGCATCTCGGCATGTCAAACGATCAACTCTCACTCTCACCCACGGATTGTCAGGTGCAAGTCAGGTGTAACTCTGGGGGGAGCCTCGGCCCCGCTCCGAGTCATAATTGACTCTGTACGCACCGTTTCCTGACTTCTGCCCAAACCCCATCCTCGATAGTACTATCATGCCTCCAAGAGACCCTACTCCAGGCCAACTAAGCGGCACTCTCCTCATCCACGGGGATGATGCCACAGGCACTGCAGAGGTTGCACCATCCATATCAGTAACATCCAGCAAGTATCCCTCCTTTTACGACTAGGCTTACTCGTCATTGACACCTCATAGCTTTCCGGAGATTCCCCGATGATGAATCGAACGGCCTGGGTGCGATGGACCCTAACAGATATGTGTATGCTCGGTACTCGCAAACCGTGGCCTCACGTGTGGACGAACTTTTGGGAAAAATCAACGTATGTGTCTGCTGGGTACATATCCGCACAGCAACCAAACATCATCCGTCTTCTAGCACGGTCACGCTATCACGTATGCATCCGGTTTGGCCGCCGCTTTCTCGGTGAGTCCTAAACGTGTGATAAGCGCGCGTTCGCCCATTTATCCTGTATCACAAGGCTCTCGTGCACTTTAAGCCGAAGCGCATCGCTATCACTGGAGGATACATGGGTTGCCACAGTGCTATCAACGTGTATATGAGAGATAGATCCGAAAACACTCCTGTCATCGATCTCGACGATGAATATCAGGAAGGTGATCTGTGCTGGATCGAAACACCACTCAACCCTACGGGTGAGTCTCGGTGAGTCGACGTCTACGGTTCATCTATGCTGTACATCTGACGGCCAGAGCCAGCGACATACAGCATTATGCGAACAAGGTACAAGGGAGCGCATGTCCGAACTCAACCACACTCACTCCTTATATATTAGATACATGCCGTGGGTGGCAAGCTATTTATCGACTCAACCTTTGGGCCTCCCCCGCTTCAATATCCTTTCAAGTTTGGTGCCGACTGCGTTTTTCATAGTGGCATGTCCTGAGTCATTGGAATCCGAGATCTCACATTCACAAATTCGAAATATCTCCAGGGACAAAATACTTTGGAGGTCACTCCGATCTCCTCTGTGGGATTTTGATCGTGAAGACGGCTGAAGAAAGAGAAAAAGTAAGTATCTCACGTAGTTTTTTCAAATTTGTTGCTTGACGATCTATGCTTAGTTATGGAATGACCGTGTGTATTTGGGAAATACGATAGGATCATTAGAGTCGTGGCTTCTTCTGCGATCTCTCCGTACGATGCATCTCCGTGTTCCGAGACAGTCAGCCAGCGGAACCGAAATCGCCCAGTGGCTGCACAAAGCTGCTCTTGTCCCAGAAGGCCAGGAATTCGACGGGATTCCCGGCGGTGTTGTCACGAAAGTAACGCACTCTAGCTTACAGGGCACTGATGCACGAGGCTTTAACCCGGCTTCGCAAATGGAGGGCGGCTACAACGCTACCTTCTCTATCCTCGTGCGTCCGATTTATGTCAATATGTTCACAGTAGCATGCTGACGTGGAAATGGACAGCTTGCACGACGCGCCCAAGCAAATGCTCTCCCTCATAGACTCGAATACTTTGTGGTGCGTTGAAGACATGCACATTATTAATATTGATCCCTGAGTTGATTTGTATCCAAGCCTGCAACGAGTCTAGGGGGTGTGGAATCGTTGGTTGAACACCGTATTATGGCGGATCCGAAGGAGAATCCTCTCCTTGTCCGCCTGAGTATTGGGGTAGAAGAGGCCGAGGAAAGTCGTGAATACGTCACGTTCTTCACCGGGATGCTGATTTGTATTTGTGCACAGGATCTAAAGGATGACCTACGTAAGGCGCTCCAGGCTATTGCGAAGCTGCAGTGAGGTGGCTATCTTGAGAAATAACACGAGATCAGAGATTGCTACAGGTTTGCGAGCAACAAAGCAAAGAATGGTTGATTCTATTTAAAGTCTTAGTCGCGTACTCATCACGAAGTGCCTATTTTCACCCAGATAAAGTCTGACACCATCGCAAACGATCATTGGGTTTGTAACCGAACCTGGATGAAATTACACATACGGTGCAAAGGCGTGAACTGTGCACACCTACTAAGTTCTGACGAAACTGTCAACATGATCAATATTTTGGCATCAGCAACATGACCTTCATCTTCCCACAATAAAGAACGAAGCGAGCCATATCGAGTTTCCAACTTTACCGACTGTAATATCACTTCAAAGCCAAAAGCGAGCAGATTCTGAAAAGTGAATCATGATTATCGAGTCCCAATGATGTCAATACCCAAGATTACTCACAAAATTTCACTCTTCGGCAAAAACGTTGTCCATGACATTAATGTCTAGTTGACGAGCTTTCTCGACGTACTATCCCAAGGCCCCTGTTTGTTCGGATTTATTTATGGTCAGACCAAAAAAAAACATGGAACCGTGTCTGCTACGGGAGCCTGCCGTCTTTCAAATCTTGGGATGACCGATCTGTAAGTACTGGACGCTGCGAGATCCGCATTTCGGCCGACATGAAGCTGGCCTTCCTGGGGTGGAGACTTGGTGGAGACGATCACAGGATGAAAAGAGCTTAATTTATTTCCCACGCTGTACTGACTACCAAGCCGCGTCATCTATTCACTTGTCTTGATCGCTTTCATCGCAACCATGAACAGTCTCATTCAACGGTATGCAGATTCAGGTGCAGCATACAACTTGCAAAAACGGAGCGCCTCCATCGTAGACGGCGACGACGATTGCTCCGATGCTATGTGGGGGTCTCTCGCCGGCTATGGTAGTCTGCCCAAAGGTGTACCGAGTTTTCTCGTCCCGCAGCTCCCAGACGTAAGTCTTCTCTCTCATGTAACGTTTATCGTTTCATCCCAGCAAAGCCAGCTGCATTTTTGAGGCTACACACGGACGATCACGCGGACCCATCGTGCAGGATAAAGATTCAGCACGGAACCACAACCCTGGCCTTCCGATTCCAAGGCGGCGTCATTGTCGCAGTTGACTCTCGGGCTACTGCTGGGAGCTACATAGGTGAGATCCAAACGCCGAGTTGGTCGGTGCGACCCCTGATACCTCAGACGTTACTTAGCGACTGGTACCATCAAGAAAGTCATAGAAATCAATCCTTACTTGCTGGGAACTATGGCTGGTGGAGCAGGTATGATTCCACAATATCTCTTGTTTGTCCGTGGATTCACCCAGCCGATCAGCCGACTGCCAGTATTGGGAGACGTACTTGGGAATCCACTGTCGCCTCCACGAACTTAGAAATCGCGAGCGGATCTCAGTGTCTGCTGCCAGCAAATTCCTCAGCAACCTTGTGTATAGTTACAAGGGCATGGGTTTAAGCATGGTGCGCTCCTTGTCAGCTGCTGATGAACTACCTCTCATACCAAGGTCAGGGTACAATGATCTGCGGCTGGGACAAAACAGTGAGTCTATGCAGCTGCATGTTCTTCGACGATGGGTTAATCCCTTCAAGGGCCCTGCAGTGTTCTATGTCGACTCTGACGGCACGCGCCTTAAAGGGGATCTCTTTTCCGTTGGATCTGGAAGCACGTTTGCGTACGGTGTATTGGACCAAGGGTACCGGTGGGACCTCACAGACGAGGAAGCTCAGGAACTTGGAAGGAGGAGTATTTACGCCGCGGCTCACCGTGATGCATTCTCGGGCAACTCGTGTAACCTCTACCATGTCAAGGAAAATGGTTGGCAGTTCATCGGTATGTCTGGAATGAGAGATAGTTTATTTTTCCTCTGACGTCTGATAACAGGCAACTACGACATCACCAAACTGCATTTTGACGGTCCTGATGGAATTGCCGGTAAGGGATATGGATATGACGTCCGTGTCGAGGGTCAAACCTCCACGAACGCGCCTGTGGTTGCAGGCCAAGCTTGATGTTGTATTGTGCAATGTAATATGTCTTGGAGTACGCAAATGTCGGATGTTTTTTGCTTCTATCGCAACGACGTAAACGACACCGCTGACGGTGATTTGGTTGTGCTACCCATGAAACGCTTCTTTGCAAGGCAATCCGCAGCCCCGAAGCCATCCGGGCTACCTGATAGAGTCGGACCAGTGCCCGACCATGACATGGCGACAAACGTTGGGCTGCAGCCAAGCTTCGTCCTTCCTCCCATTCCTCATCCCCACCCATACGAACGCATCGCCATCATTGCCACAGATGAGGGTCTGGTCATGCGCCCTCATCTGCCAGGGCCCTCGCATTCCGCTTCATACGTCCGTGTCTCCTGGGGCAAGCATCCGAAAGTTCAAGAGCTTCAGTATCATAGCAGCGACTCGTCGATCGACTGGAAGTCTGCCGTCGTCGTATACGGCATAGTGGGCATCATGGATCTCTTCAATGGTATAGAATTGTAATCCGTGATAGAGGACTTGATCTAAGTAGCGACCTTGACAGCATCATATATGCTAGTTATCATCGCCCGGTCGCATGTAGGGTCTCGTGAGTTGACAGTTCCGTTTTTCGAAGTTGAGACTCATTTATTTTCTATTGTCCAAACAGCGTTCGACGACAGCCGTTCTATCTATTCTGTCAAGTCTGTTCGTGCGATCCCTTTGATCAAAGACCGTGCCCAGCATGTGCTTGATACCATCGCGGTTCGCATGGCACCCTCCCGCAGCTCCGAAGATGACATTCAAGATTTGACCTCCGAAATGGATGAGTCCACAAGTAACGCTCGCGTCAAATTCGCCGACGAGAACGATGTGAGGATCATGAGCCCTGAACTAGACACTGTCGGCGACACCCACGCCGAAAATCGTCTCTCATCACTCCCATCTTCTGGAACGTCGACCCCAACATCGAGCGACTCTTCGGCAAGCCCCAATGTAGTGAAAGTGATTGCGAACAGAATGTCATTTTGGTCAAGACGGCCCCAGTCTACCTCAGGCTCGACACAAGACTCGGCCACAGGTCCAGACGAAAGCCAGTCTCTGAACTTGGATTCTATCGTCCAAAGTGCTCAAGGGGAGCCTGCAGCAGTCATTGATACGATTATAAGTTCCACTGCGCCGCCTCCGGAATCGGTGGAAGAACGACACACGGAACTTGAAGATAGGGTGGTTCGAGAATGCATCCGGGAGTATGTCAAAGGTTGTATGTACTTTGCCTATCATTTCGGTAGGTGACTTGCCCTCAGAATATCAACGAGTCGCTGAAAATTTAAACAGATATAACGAGGTCTTTGCAGAACAAGCATGACCAGTTCCTGAGGTCGCGCACCGAAGAAACCTTGTTTACCAAGCTCAATGCCCTCCCTCCAGACCCCTCAGCTGAGAATCCAGACCCGAAAGTTGATCCCCTTGTCGAGCCACATTCTACGCTTCCGCTTTGGAGACGTGTCAACCGAGAATTCTGGTGGAATGAATGGCTCGCGAAACCCTTCATAGATGCAGGAGTACGTACCATCTACAAACAGACAATGAAGCTGATAGCGAATACTTGCAGATGCATTCATATGTGTTGCCGATTGTGCAAGGATACTTCCAGGTATCATCCTTCGACCTCCCGATGGATTCCGATGCGTCGGAGCGTGACACAACCTCACGCGTGAACTACATGATCGCATCTAGACGCTCTAGATATAGAGCCGGACTTCGTTATCAACGGAGAGGTGTGGACGAAGAGGCTCACGTGGCGAATTTCGTCGAGACGGAGACAGTTATGAGAATACAGGTAAGTCATGGTGCTCGACGCAGAACTGCGTTTTGTTCACATGCAAGCAGAGGAATAGCATAGCGAATGTATTCAGCTTCGTCCAAATCCGTGGTTCGGGTATGTAACTCACCCTCGAGGATAGACATTATGACTTAGCTTCGACAGTTCCGCTTTACTGGACGCAGTCTGGATACAGTATGAAACCCCCACCCATCCTATCACCAAAGTCCACACCTGAGCAAAACTCGGATGCCATGAAGAGACACTTCCGGCGCACCATTGATGCCTACGGATCGCATGTAAGCTACCTTTCACTGCGAACAGCTGTTCGCCTATATGCTGTTCTGATTTGTCACCACCATCAGACGATAGTAAACCTCGCAGAACAAACAGGAAAGGAGAGCGCTCTGACCCACGCATACAAGTCGTACGCGAAACAGATGGAAAACAAAGACATCAAGTTGGTGCTACTCTCCATTGTGTTGTTTGCTGACTTGACGACTGTTTAGTTACTGCGAGTATGACTTTCATCATGAGACACGAGGGATGAAGTGAGTGGTTGAATTCTTGCAACTCGCGAACCGTACATCTCATTTGAGACAGATACGAGAATCTTTGGAAGCTTATCCATGACCTAGAGCGAACGTTTGAAAGCCATGGGTACGACCAGTGATACCTCTTCTGCACTATTCTCCGCTCAATCTTAAAAAGGTATTTCTGGGTTTCTGACAACGTGTTGTTATCGAAACAGAAGGGTGTTTTCCGCGTTAATTGCATTGACTGCTTAGACAGGACCAACGTCGTTCAGGTATGATCATTCACTTTATGTGATCACTGTACTCAGTTCCCTTGTTAGTCTGCTTTTGCTCGTCACGTTCTTGGTATGCAAATGGAAGCTGTTGGACTTACGATCGAGTCACAAAGTGGACGATCAGAGATGGACACCGTCTTCAATAATGGTTTGTGTCGACATGTGATTCATCGCGCATCCGGACTGACATTGGACAGTCTGGGCTAACAACGGTGATGCCGTCAGTCGTGCATAGTGAGTCCATCTCGCTCGACACCAAGTTATAGGCTTATGCACTTTGATTCCAGTGCCGGAACTTCGGCCCTAAAAGTAAGTCGCTCTCTTCGCCACGCAAAATTCGTGTGCTCACCCAACTTTGCAGGGCGACTTCACCAGGTAACCTCCACATGTCAGTGATCGCATCCCCCTCTGAATTTCCGTCAGGACTGGGAAACGCGACCTCGGTGGCCTTATCAACGACGGTGTTAATTCCTTGACAAGACTGTACAGCGCCACGTTTAGCGACTGGTTCTGTCAAGCCGTGATCGACTTCATGCTTGGATATAGGACTATCTCTGTCTTCTCAGAGTTCCTTCTCAAGTTGCAGTCAACAGACCCGCGTGAGCTCATTCGCTTGTCAAGAATCCGTGCAGAAGCCATTGCCACTTCTGTCTCCCGTGTCCTGGACGAAGGAGAGCCCCTGCTAGCCGGGTGGACGCTCATTGCACCCGAACAGCTGAACGTCAAGCTCAGCGATAAATTCGAAGAGAAAGTACTGTTGTTGGTGGGTTGCATGGCGTCTTTTCTGATGGGTACTGATTCACCTTCGATCAAAGAGTGCTCGTGCACTTTATATCATTGTAAGACTTGAGCTCTTCGCGTCGACTTTGGAGAAACTGAGTGCGAAATACAGAGCTATGACTATACCCTCGAGAAAGTGAAGCTCTACACTCGAGTGCCGCTTGGAATGATCACGAAAATCACAAAAGGTCTGTTGCGATTGGAGATGAGCCCGAAAGTGTGCTCACTCGCAATCGCTACGATAGGCGCATACATCTTGTCCCCTCTCGAAGAAGCAAGTCGGGATCCTATTCAAAATGCCGGTTTCTCGGTCACTTGGCTCGAGACGCATGTCGTCAGCTCCCGAATGACGAGTTATTCGTACCGAAACAACCTGGCGGACATCGCGACAGGTTCAAAGAAAGCAGACAAACTGTCGAGAATGGCGCGCGCGCGCGCCTCGTCAAATGCGACGGTGACCTCGGCCTCGGGCGACCATAGTACGGATGGGAACGCTACTTCGTTTGTTGCATTCAAAGCCTTGCCCGTGGGTTCGACGCACGTGCGGAACGGGTCGAGTTATACGGAGCCTGCGGACGACCTGGCTGGTGCTGCGTCATCCAAGGAGGCCGTCAATATCATCGTTGACGTCATCAAGAGGGCCTGTCAAGACGTAGGCAGCGCCTCGGGAGATGATCTCGTCTCAGAGGGAGACATAGTCAGGCAAGCACCCCGACGTTATACGGTTGTGCCTCCAACTGAACGCCTTGCACTAGCGTGTCAGAAGCACAGCGGACGACGAGCATCTACGCAAAGATGGAATACGGTGTGAAGCGACTCCTTTGGCTGGGAGGGTGACTGTGAGGCTAGCGTTCATGGTCTGGATTACGGCAGCCGTAATATATAGTAGGCTATATCGCTATGGGTGAAAGAAGAAACAAGTCCTAGATTCGCAAGTAGAAGAAACTAAAATACCGACAAAACGAACGGAAAATGGTATATATCCAGAATGCAGTGAAGCGGGTGACACGCGAAGTATGAAGACGGATAATACAATGCGAGATCCAACAAATAGCGAATGATGAGATATAAATGTAAGAAGAGGTGTGTAGGGCGCCATGTCCCCGATCCATTAATATAGTACATTACCTGATGTCGAGCTCGTCCTCCCCTCCCGCCCCTAGGTTCATGAATCGCGTCATGCGTTTCATCATTCTCCCTTCGTCCGTGCCTGGTTCTTTCTTCATTTGTGTATCGCTGTCCTGGTCGTTTTCCCGCATCCAAGCGCTGTCTCGGTTGCCGACAAAGGCTGCATGTCGTTCGCAAAGCATTTGTCCGTCGACTTCCCAATATTCTTCCAGTCTGTCTTTACATCCACTCTCGAATTCACAGAGGAGGTGCTCGGGGTGATACCGCTTTCCCGAATGCGTCACTGCACACGGTCCCTCGACGGGTTGTCCACAAGAATGCGCACCGCACAAAGAGTTGTTTGCTTCATGATAGTGATATGCACAAAACGGCTTCTCGTCAAAGACGTAAAATTCCTTGTCAGGAAATGGTTTCTGGAACGGGAATCATTGGCAACTCCTTCTCCGAGAACGAGGACGGAAATGAGTACCTGGCACGTGTGACAATTAAAGCATTCTTTATGGTATTTCCCCTTCAATTGACCGTCCCTAGAAGACACTGCCTGTTTTTCAATCGGCAGGCTACAGCGTCGACACTGTTGCAGATATCGTCGGTCTTCTGACAACACAAAGGAAAAGGGCACGAACTTTTGGCAGATACATATTCTTCCAACAACGCTCACACAAGACACTACCACCATCCATTTGTATCCACCTTCCGTCCTCGATCTTGGAATCACAACCGGCACATATTCGCTCTTTCCGTTTGACTGAGCCCTTATTCCGTATTCGGACAACTTCGCCAGTTAGACCGGCTCGCTCAGAATGAACATGAGGAAGAGATGGATTGGTGTGGGAGCGCGTAGGCAGCTTGGGTGGCTTCTGATCGGGCGAAGCAGGCCCCGGAACCGTTTTCGATCGGCTGGGCTTACCAGAACCTCGACCAGATGCGGTCCCACCAATGGAAGCCAGAACCGAACCCGAGGCGAGTACAGATACGGACGCGCCTTCTTCAATCAAAGTTTCCATAGCTCGTTCCAAAGCGCCGACCGATCTCGCCGTACTCTGGGTCGTTGCAGACGCGCTCCTAGAACGAGTAGGGCCAGCAACAGATGTCCTCGAACGAGAAGACATTGCAGACCGCAATGACGAGGCTGACGCCTGACGAGATGGCCCAGGTGTACCCCTTTGACTCGGCGGCGATGAAGCGGAAAATTTGACCCTATTCATGCTTTCATTTACAGCAGATTTGCGAAGGTCTAGAGGCATCACCACGGGCGTATCGTCGTCCGAATCGCACGTATAGGCTAGACCGGCTTCTGAGTCCGCAGAAGGTGATGACGGCGAGTTCTCATCCTTTTTGAGATCCGAACGTGTCGTGTACACGCTCTCGTCGTCAGATCCGTTTCCAGTATCGAGTTCTGGCTTGAGAACGTCGAGAAATGGGAGGGGAAAAGTAGAGGCTGGCATGGGAGATTGAGTAATCGTCTCACCACTGACACGGCGTTCGAAAGGGTTGGGTATTGGAGAAGGCTCTCGCGAAGGCGAGGCGATGCGGACACTAGGGGACGAAAACGGAAGAGGGGAGACTTTACCATCGCCAGATGTAGGGGCTGGTGCATCATGAGGACTTGGGAGATCAGGATGTCGTCCGTCGATAGGTGTGCTATTTCCGAGAGAGATCGGTGATGTAGGAAAGGGAGAGACTGGAGAAGGCGTGTAAGCCGAATTCGGAGACAATGGAGGAGTTATGGCAGCTGTATGAAACCGTCAAAACGTAACGTCGCGAAGTTGGGATGAAGAGAGCTTGCCTCGTATAACGTGAGCGAATGTGGTATTGGTGTCTAGATACTGAGATACGTTGGCCAGGTGACCATCACCGAAGATCTTAGGATGCGAAGGTTGGCCAGATGGAGAAAGAGTGGCAGAGTGCATAGCCGCTCTTGCGGCTGCCGCAAAACCCCTTCGACCGACACCAGCCATACCAGCTTCCCCGCCAGTCTTGGTGTCGATATCACGCTCCATACCATAAGGCACAAGAGTTAGTGGGGGCGGTGGCTGTCGCGCAGACATAAAAGGTGGCGAAAGAGACGTAGAGGAGGGAAACGGCACTGAGCTTGGGGCAGGTGAGGGAACGGCCGACCTGGGCAGTCTGGAGAATGGACCCTGTTGTGTTGAGGGGTTTTGCGCGCTGCTTGGAGGTCGCCGGACATCGAGAGAGGGACGAAGCTTGTCGAGAGGTGGGTGCGAAGTGGGAACCGTTGACGGGGTACGGGCCCGCTCTGACGATTCACGGTGTATGCGTGGCGGTGGCGTCGATATTGATGGTGCACGGTTAACAAACGGAAACTGTGGTGGTGCCGGTGGATCTTTCCGAGCAGACGAAAGCGCAGCAGAACGTCCGGGTTCGGTGAATGGAAGTGGAAAAGCGGGGTGCGGAGAAGGAACTCGGGCTCGACGGCTCGCATTGGAAGGGGTTCTGACGCGCTGCAAAGCAGGCGGTATGGCATCGCGGGCCGGGGTGGAGACGCGGTCGGGAGGGGGAGGAGTACGTGCCGGTGCCAAGTGGGGATCAGATGGATTCGGCAAACGGACACTGGTCGCCTTCGGAGTGCTGGCTGGCGGTGGGCGGTGAAACGGATCACGAGTCGGCGCGGGGACCCGTTCGCGTTCGTCGGAAGACTTGCGGGGAGGAGTACCTGATCTCGTGACGAGTGACTGTAGCCGTTGTGGTAGCAGGCTTGCAACGGATGTTGGTGACATTGGGGGCTTTTCGAAGGCGAGAAGGCTCGGAGGAGGGAGCGGGGGGCATACATGGTCACCGAGGTTGGCGAGGGGGACGGGCTGACTACAACTTGAGCATTTTACTGTTGGAAGGAGCTGAGATATGCGGGGTGTCTGATCATGGACAATCTGGGGCATGGAAAGGAGCGTGGAAGGGAAGGGAAGGGAATGGGGAGGGGGGGTATAGAATTAATTAGAGTTTACTAGAAGAGAGTGAGACGATGAGAAGTGAAACAAAACGAGCTTAGCGAAATCGTCGAAAAGTCGATTAGCGAGTGTGATCAACTAAGTTATCGATTTACATGTATGTACATATTGCCCCATCGTTCCCTCGGAATCCCTCAAGGCCTCACGGCTGCCTGCCAGCATCTAGCGCCTGGCCCTCGGTCCTGTTGCTCACGTTTGGTGGATTGAACCGAGAAAAGAATGACTCCCACTGTCCTGAAGCGCAAAAAATATTTTTTGGTGTCCTTTCCCGGCCATGCATGAAATCGTACACACCCCAGTCAAACATCCCCCCAGGAATGCCCTCCAAGAGGCCAACATCTGCCATCGCAAATTGCTCCAACGTGGTGGATACCTGAGGTACGTCAAGTACGTTCAACACCTGCACGTTGCCTGGCGTCTGTCTTGTCATATTGTTTAATGCGGGGTTCATGTTTGGAAATGTGGGCGACGTGTTGGCCTCGTTGCTTTCCATTTGAAGCGGTGTGATGTTGACCAGGGATGTCGACGAGTCTCGGCAACTCGCTAAATCTGCTCGATCTGTCAAGTCATCAGTCTTGTCGGAGATGGCGGCGGCCAGACAAAAAGCGACACGCTTACGGTCAAATTCTTCATCTGATGACGTGATGACTTGACCCTGAGGTAGCCCCTCGTAATTTCCTTCTCGCGCTTCGCCATGCGCTATAAATACTCCTCCACCAGGGCGTGAAGGGTCCTTCTTGTACTCCAGCCCACTCAACTGCCGTTTGCCTTTCACCCCTCCAGTCGGGTTGAGCAAAGGCGGTTGATCGAGTGGAAGTGGAGTTCCTTGCGTCGCCTCATATAGCAGAGCAATGATTTCAGCAGTCTAGAAGCATGCAAGGTTAACAGGGATGACACCCTACTAGCAAACACCCCACTCCCCTTTCGTCGCGCAGACATGTGATCGGGAGATATCGATCCTTCCCACCTTCGTACGCAGTCCCGCAACTTCCGCAGTTTGGTAGCGGCATCGACGTCCTGTCGCCGGGCCCACGTGTGGTACTGGAAAGGAACTCGATACTTGAACATACTTCCCAGCAATACGGCAACGTACCTGAACCAACGCGCATGACGTCGCAGCATACGCGACCAGAAGCCATATGTCGTACATGCGTTCATGGGCATCGAGCCAATCGATTGACTCTCCGGTGAGCTGGACAAGAGAACTCCAGGTTTCCACTGTCAGCCCAAACTTGAGATGCGCCGGGCATGTATATGATATCCGCATGAAGACACGCCAGAATATCATACACACGCATGAATAGAGCAGATGAAGGAGACCTGACGGAAGCAAGCTTTGTGAACAACTTCAAGAAGAGCGTGAGATCTCGTCTCGTGTCGCACCTGCATTTTGTGGTGTATCTGGCCCTCGATATTTGAGGTTTTCTGAAAGGTTGACCTTCCAGTTTTCCAAGTCGGCGAGCAAGCTATACAACATCTCGTCCGTCGTAAACATCAGTCCGGAAGGACTTGGCAGATCGTCAGAATCAAAGAGAAAAGCATAGTTACTTAATACCGTCATACCTGTATATCGTCTTCAAGATGCGACCAAGTATCACGCTCAACCGAACGAGTTCATCCATGTAAAGATCGTTAGGGTCTCCCGAAGACGGCAGGCGGGAGTCGCAATCTTGTACGTCAATCATGTATGGGTGGCCATACGTCAAACTTAACCTTCTCATGGGTTTAGTTCTTGAAAAAGTTGATGAATGCGAGCCTTTGCGTACCATCTGTCGCAAATCACACAGGCTCCCCAAAGCCGACGTCTAAGTTCGATGTTTTGCTTTACCGACTCCGCTCGATGGAGGCCAAGATCTTGGGCCTAGACTGAGTCAGATAAACGGTATTACCACCCAACGCCGACGCTCACCATGCGCACAGCAGTACCTAGTCGAATCCACAATGCAGACAGCGCGTTGGGCACGTGCTGCGAGTGACAGTCACCGACCATGCTTAATATTAATAACGCCTGGACGTTCGCGATGGACGCTGTCGACAAAACGTCTTCTGCTTTAATCACGCCGTTGACCGCATACCGAATCGAGTCGAAAACAGACTGCGGAACGTCTCTTCGAGCGGCTGCCACGAGACACATGGAATAAAGCAGAATCGGTGGCGGGGATGGGTTGGAAAGAAATTCTGCTTGTGTGATGACAGGTAGTAACGGGGCGATATCTTGGAAATACAAGTTCACAAGTTTCTGCATAATTTCGGGATCCAGTCGCAAGTCCACCGGCTTGGGGTGCGGCATCTGCTTGTCGTCCTCAAGCTTGCTTTGTACGGAAATTATGCCGTCCCCGTTCTTGGACACTGCCCAAGTGTGGTGATAACGTTGATCATAGCTTTCGTATATGCGGGAAGATACCGTAGCTTGTGAGTGTAACAAATGTACATCAGTCGTTGGCCCTGGGATCGAAGGAGAAGTTAGGTCAGCGACCAGCAAAGTTGCCCAGAAAACAAACCGTAAACGCGACGATCCATCTGAGATTCGGCCTGTGGTGATGACGTATTTCGCTCAAGGTCCGCAGATCTATCCTTGTCCCTTTCCGCCGGAAGATCCTCTTCGGCCTTTTTCTTTTTGAAACGTGTCTCCGTGATGGGCAGAAAGAATGTGCACTCGAACCCATATTGCTTGCAGTGTTGACAGAGGGGTGGGTCCGAGTCGGTGAGAACATCACACCTAGTACGTTTTAGGCAGGATGTATGCGTCGGAAAATACGACGTGCTGACCTGATCTTTCTGCTACGGCAGCTATCGCATGCGCGTTGGGTTTTGGTGCGTTTCTTGGCGTCGACCGCAGCAGCGGAGCTAGCAGAGAGTTGGGCTGGCTTAGGGACATTTTCGGTAGACGGACCCTCTTGATCAGACTCTCCGTCCCTTGCCCGCGCCGAGTCGGTCCTTCGTTTCCTCTTGCCTGACGTCGCCGTCGTCGGGATCGGGGCAGGAGACGGCGCATTGAGGAGTTGTTGCTGTTGTTGCTGTTCAGGAAGGGTCGTGTTTGGGCGGGGAGATCCGTACATCATCATCTGTTGGGGATATTGGGGATATGGGGCGTATCCGTGGGGAGCTGGAGGGTAGGGGGTGGGGTGCATAGGGTAGTACTGGGCGGGGATGGCTTGGAGGTTGGAGCCGTTCATGGTGGGTGTGGTGGGGTAGGCGGAGGTGGAAGGATGCTGGGTGAAGGGAGAAGGGTTAACGGGATAGTTGTGATTCATCATATAGTGCACGCCGGGATAGGGCTGTAGTGTGGGACCACGGGCGGCGGTCAAGCGGGCGTAGTCTTGTGAGTGTTCCGCTGTGGTTCGGGATGCTGAACATGGGAGTGAGTGAACGTAAACGGACGGAAGGAAGGGAGACGGACGGGAGTGGGCAGTTGGCTCGCTTGGGCTGAGCCGACGGTCAGGAGGACGGCGAGAAGAGGAAGGGTCCGGCGCAGGTTGCGAAGTTTGTTTAGATTGGGGCGGTTTCTTCTGCCGAGGTTTTCTCGAGGGTCTCGAAGGTGCGCTTGTCGTCGGCTGAGACTCGCTGGACTTTGGGTCCCGGGCGGATGATGATTCCATAGGACTAAGGTGTGACTCCGAATTTGCCGAGTAGCTATACAAATTCTATCGTTTACAGCCTTAGAATCGATCTTAGCGGTCGGTCGTCGGCGCGGGCGATGATCTCGTCGTACCTCTGGCGTCCCGTCGCGACGTTGGACGTTGAGATGACGAGCGTGCTAGGGAAATGCCGTCTCCTCGGAACGCCACTTTCTAATCGGAGATCAAAATATGCACCCCCGCGGCACCAGCTCTCTCGGCCGAAATGCTCATGCCGTGCGGTACGATTAATATTATATTGGCTCTAGCAAACCTACTCGTCTGTCGGCCTCGCGTCCTCAAGATCCCATCCAGCGTCCTCGAGGCCAGGATTCACTCGCCTCTTGTCTTCAGTCACGACCGCGTGCGCATCCAGCCACGAAAATCCGGCAGGCCGACAGAGCACTTCAACAAAGTTGGACCGCCAAGAACCATACGAGAACGGATTGGGTGGAGGAGCACCGGGAATCAATGTTTTGTGCGCCTGGTTCCTGATCTGTGCAAGCTAATCAATCGTAGTTTCAAAACGCGCAATGAGTGCCCGAACCTGTTCGATCGTGGTGATATTCAGTAGCAGAAGCTATGTTGGATCGGTCAGTCGACAATCTCATCGAGAAAAGTAGCGATACCCACTCTCATGTGGTATGCAAGCAGGGCTGTTACCGGCCACACGACCAGGATCGACAACGAGAACGCGACTGCACTGCCCACACCGCGGGTCAACGCCTCGTGGAAATCGATGTGATCCTTTTGGGTGAGAAGATATATATGGATAGCAGACGTGCAGATGACGAGACAGAGCGTCAAGACCTGGGAAAGATGAGGACATGGGTCGACACTACTCGAGTGCCACTTACAGCGGAAAACAAAAAAGAAAAAAAGAACGTGTAATTGCGACGCCCGACGCAATTGTTTACCCATTGACAATGATGATCGCAGTTATCGACACAGTTATCGCACTGCGATGGAATGAGCGTGTAGAAGAGATGACAAAAATGGGTTGATTACCAGTCTACAGTGGCTGGACCGGGGTGGACGGTATGTCTTGCATGTCATGCAGTACTTGACGCGCACGCTGGAGTGGCTGGTGGGTGTGATGAACGTGGGAGAAGGGTGCAACTCACGTGTCTGTCCGGATCTTAAGGTCTCGGGGAAGCGGGGCTTTATCACCAGCATCCGAAGAGGAAGCAACGGGAAGCGGAGGGTCTGGATCTAGATTGCGCGGTAGGATTCCAGGGTCTCGGAAAGCCTATTGAAGTGGTTAGCTGGTCGACGTGTGCAAAAGAGAAGAGGCTTACCGTGGCAAGCATGCAAGAGATAGTGAGGAGGCACATGTAAGCGCCCACTGCAGCCACGGCCGGAGACTCGTTCTGCCACCACCAGACACAGGTGGTGGAGAACCAAGTGGCTGATATGGCGATGACGACGGCAAGAGACGCGATGAATGCCCAGGGAGAGTCACCGCCGGTCAAGAGACGACCGGCGCAAAAGAAGCGATTACTGGAATGGTATAGTTGATAGACACGCTTTCTTGGAGTCAAAGGGACGGCAGACAAAGGAGGGAAAGTTTCTGGAGGATGGGGAATGAAGACATTACTGGGGGAAGGAGGAGAGGACGGTGTTCTGCTGGAGGGTATCTGAACGAGGGGTTGAAACGTGGAGTGGGGTGGATGAGGAGAAGGCTGAAGGGGATGGAGAGTGTCACGAGCTGCGGTGAGAGAAAGGACATTGCGACTGGAGTCGGCGCTGGCGTTGTTCCACACGTGGGTGATGGCGGTGCAAAAACGGTCGGGATTGTCGCTGGATGGGGGCGGGGAATCTGGGGGATGGGAGGGGAGAGAGGGTGAATTTATGGCAAGAGGAAGGAGTGGTTCACGACTACGCTTCGGGCGGGGTGCGAGACGCAGAAGGGAAGGTGAATCAGAGAAGGGGTGGAGGTCAGAGTCTTGGGAAGGTTGGTGTCTTATTGGAGAGAGAGCAAAGACATCCGGCAAGGGTTGGGAGTTGGAGTGGGAGGAGGGGGAAGATGTGTGTGAGTGCGGGGGTCTAGAGGGCTTGAAGAAGGAGGCGGAAGGAAGGATGCCGCCCGCATGTGTCTGTGTATGGGACGGGGCGGCGGGGACGGAGAAGGATGTGAGTGTCGGGGGTGACGAGAGGGGAACGTCGCGAGATGGGCGGGCGCGGACGAGGGACTCGTGGTCGAAGCTGGCGGGGCGGGGCGAGAGCGGGAGAGGGTGTGGCCGACGACGAGGGCGGGACATGGCGTACAGTATGCAGTACGTACAAGTCTAATACTTGCAGCCAATTCCACTTACCGCATATATTCCCACGGTGTCCCCCAACTGCCGACCGACCATGTCGACGAAGAACAGGCGTGCGCTCCTCGTCGCCGCCCTCGAGACCCTCGACGTGCCCCACCATCTCGACCCCGCCATCGCCGCAGCCGTGAAAGCCACAGAGAATGCTCTCGTCATTGTCTTTCTCTCCGACGCCTTCGCGCCGTGCGCCCCCCGCACCGAGAACTGGGTCCAGGTGCAGACCATCCTTGCGCACGTCTACGTGCAGGCCTCGAGAGTCGCCCACGAGCAGAACAATCTCCTCCTCGACGTCTCCGTCCTCCTCAGCGACGTTCTCTCCCCCGATGCACTATTCCCCATCGACGTCTGTTTCCGCGTAGATCACGGTGTGTCTTCTTCCTCCCCTCTTCATCCTCCCTTTCCCACGCCCGTCCCTCCAGTTCTCTCCCTTCCGGACTCGCTTTCTTTCGTACCCCAAACCTTCCTCCCCGCCCTTCCCCGACCGTCCCCATCCCCCGCAATATCCCAAGCTTCCCTCTCCTCCCCCTCCCCCTGCTACCCCGTCATCGCCCTCGGCGGTACCTTTGACCATCTACATGCCGGTCATAAAATCCTCCTTAGCATGGCCGCATGGATTGCGTCTCGCAAAGTCATCGTCGGCGTAACAGGTACCCCGCCCCCTTCCCCCGTCTTCCCGCGCTCAACTCCCTCCAGTCGACGAACTTCTCGCCAAGAAATCGAACCCGCATCTTCTAGAGCCGTTTCACATCAGAGTACACAGGACCCGTTCCTTTCTCACCCTCTTCTGTCCCGATCTCGAGTACTATCTTACACCCCTCCACGACGTCTACGGCCCGACTGCTTCCGATCCCGATGTTCAGGCCCTCGTCGTCAGCAAGGAAACCCTGCCTGGCGCGGCCGCAAGTATGTGTCACACTCTCTTTCCACCTCGCCTCTCATCGGTCCGTCCCCAGTCGACAAGGAACGTGCCCGCAAGGGCTTCCCTGCTTTGCAGACCTTTGTAATAGACGTCATCTCATCAGACTCTTCCAAGCTCGATTACGAAGATGCAGAGATCCTCAAGCAGACAAAAATGAGCAGTACCTTTATCCGCGAATGGATCGCTTCGAACCAGGCCCGCTCGGCCAGCTGAGATACCTCATTGCTACATACACCTGTAGACGACGTAGTATTCTATTCTTTACGAGTAATCTAGAACATTTTCCAACATGGTGTGATTTCTGGTTCCATTCATAGACGAATCGTGGTGTTCCGGGAGCATTGAATCGACGGTGCGGAGTACGCACAATGTACGTCCGCCGGGTATTGCTAGCCTGGTTCTCCGTCGTCGGCGCCATACAGTTTCCTCCGTCCCTACGTCCGCCCGACTCCACCGCCTATTTCCCGAGACTCTTGCAGTTCGATCTTTCGCACCAGCTTGCAGCGCAATCACCCGGCGAGGACCGAGCATCACCCCTCTCCCACTACTCCGAGTTCCCGCAGCATTTTCGCCCGACGCTCTCGCTCAAAGCGGTCCCTACCACCGTATACAGACCGAGCTCCTACGAGACCCTCGAATATGCTCGCTGGAAGTCCATCCACCTAGCCCAGAGCGAGCCGCTGCGCTGGGTGGAAACCGAGGTCCTGGGACCCGACATCACAGACAGGCATACGCTGGCACAGCTTGGCCGAATGGCCGCAAACGCCTACCAGCTTCCCTGGAAGGACAACTGGTATGAGCTTGATCCCTTTTGGAACCTCAACGCCGTATGTCTTTGTCGTTTCGTGTTTCCCACCTGACTTGGATCATATATACTTGCTTCACGGTAGAGCTTTCCCTTTGGCTGGGAAGAAGACGAGGACGGGTTTCGCGGCTTCGTATTCCGCTCTCAAGACAACGCGACCGTCGTACTGTCGATCAAGGGTACGACGCTCCGTGGCACCACGTCCAAGAAGGACAAGTTTAACGACAACCTGCTCTTCTCCTGCTGCTGCGCCCGTGTCGACTTCTCCTGGGCCTTTTCGACCGTGTGCGACTGCTTTCACTGGTCCCTCGGTCTCCAGAGACAGTGCGACGACCCATGTCTCTCCGCCGCCCTCATTAAAGATAGCCTCTTTTACCCTTCCGGCGTCGTAAGTCATCTCTCCCTCATCTCTCCCTCTCGTGTTTCACTACACAATCCCGCGTAGAAACTTGTCCAGGACGTGCGGTCACTCTTTCCCGACGCCAACTTGTGGTTGGTCGGACACAGCCTCGGGGGAAGCCTCGCCTCCCTTTTGGGCGCTACTTTCGGCTTACCTGCGGTCGCTTTCGAAGCGCCCGGAGAACGGATGGCAGCGCATAGACTGCACCTCCCGTTACCCCCTTCCCCGTCCGGGGTGGGTTTGCCGCCCGTGCCCATCACACACGTATATCACAACGCGGATCCAATACCACAGGGCGCTTGTACCGGCATCACTTCCCTCTGTGCCCAGGCGGGCTACGCGCTCGAGACGCGGTGCCATCTCGGCCGGGCAATCGTGTATGATACCGTAACGATTCTCGGATGGAGCGCCAACGTGGGAAGACACCCCATCAAAGAATTAGTTTTGAACGTGTTAGAGCAGGACGTACTCTGGCCAGACGAACAGGACGGAACGGAGCGCCAAGTGCCCGTAGCTCGCGAAGAGATCGATTGTGTCGTATGCATTCCGTCGGCTGTCACTCTCTTTGTCGCACGTAGACTGATGGTGGCGTTCATAGGATTGTTTCAAATGGGAGTTTGGTGACTTCAAGCACGTTAATACGTCCGACGTCGAGAACCGACCAAGATCCTGCTAGAGCGCGACTTGCTTATCGCACGGCTCAACTGTTTTACCGAACTCAGTCGAGCAAGCTGTTCCGTTGTGTGGTCACGGCGGTCGTAGTAGCCCCACGTTGGCTTCCCAATGTATGCACATATATCACAACCTATTGTCCACCATATACGCAGAAGCATGGATATCTCAAGCTTCGTGTTCCTGCCCTCCGATGACTGCACCTTGCACGATCACCTTCTTGATGTTTCGGTCGTCGCCACAAAACAAGAAGCGTTCTAGCGACTGCCTGAGGTTCGCTTCGGGGTTGGGATCTTGTTCAAGATCGAAATTCCACATGGTCGGGTTGCCTGTTTCGTTCCGGACGCTTACAAGCAAGGCATCAAATGCTTTGCCAGGCTCGAACGACCCGATGCGATCTTGTAGACAGCAGACTTCTGCGCCACCTTTCGTTGCGAGATAGAGGAGGGTGGCGATGCCGAGTTTCTTATCGGCGAACTTGCTCTCTTTGTGCGAGCGATCAGGATGGATGGGGACGGGATTCTCCGAGGGGGCGTGCTCTTCGAGGTAATGTCCATGTTTGTGCGCGCAGTTGAGACTGTTCGAGTCGGCTTGGACGGCGACCATCTTTGAAGTGACGCTGGCCATCTGAATGGCATGCAAGATCGATGGGCTGTAGCCGCCGCTGACATCGGAGCCAAGGCCGACCTATGACCATGAACAAGAAGCCATTGGCAACGACGCGAACACGACAAACCTTGATGCCGCGATCTAAGAGCATGCCGACTCTCGCCATCCCACTGCTCAAGTAAAAGTTACTGGTCGGGCAGTGCGAGATACCTGCGCCTTTCTCGGCAACGAGATCCATCTCCTTCTCGGTAAGCCAGACCGCGTGGGCAAGGATGGTGTTGGGGCGAAGAAGCTTGAACTTGTCGTATATGCCGGCGTAAGAATCAGCGTCGAAGTAATTTAACGTATCTTGGACCTCTTTCTGGTTCTCAGAGATGTGGGTCTGAATGGCGACGGTGGGCATGGTCTCGGCAAGCTCGCCTAGCTCGCCTAGGAGCTCTGGCGTGCATGAGATTGCGAAGCGAGGGGTGATGACGGGATGGACCAGCGGTTCTTGCGCCGTGGATAGCGGGAGCGCCTGTATGTACCGTATGAGATCGGTGGTCGCATCTACCGACGCCTGGACAGACTTGTCGACGTAGTAGTCCGGAGTGTGCCAGTTCATGTTGCATTTCTGCAGGAGAGGTGAGGGGATGGAACAGGATCTGACATTAGACTTACACCAACGAATGCGCGTTGGCCTGATACGCGTTGTCAGCATGATCGTCGGCCATACTTGTACTCCAAGAGTCACGGGACTCGTACCTTTCTTGTGAACAATGTCCGCGAGACGCATGGTCGAGTCACGGTGCAAGCTAGCGTGGTAGCAACATGTTGTGGTCTGTGGCAGGCTGTTAGGGCGTAGGGATGCAGGGATCACTGGAGCACCTACGCCGGATGCGATGACACGCTGGACGACGTCGGTGTACACACGTTCGGCATAGGCCACGTCTTGGAACTTGGATTCGGCGGGAAAGGTATAAGTGGTGAGCCAGTCGAGAAGCTCGAGGTCGCCTCCGCTGATCAGAAAGGGTGAGCTAGTGCGATGGGAGAATGGGAGCTGCGGATTCGCACAGGCCGAGATTCGGAAACTGGCAGGCATGCTGGGGGAGATGAGTACGGGAGAGGGTCGGGAGATGGCTGTATGCGTACGATGTGGGTATCGACGAGGCCGGGCATTACGAACTCGCCTGGCTTGAGTTGTATGAGGGTGTAGTGCTGCACGCCATGACTAGCGATGGCAGCATGCACATCGGCGGGGGGTATATGGTTATCTATCCAGAGGATGTTGCCATCGGGTGCGACGGCGATGAGACAAGCTGGGAGTGCGAGAAAAGCGTCGAGGTTGAGGGGATTGATGACGGGACCTGCGTAGACTTTGATTGACATCATCGTAAGTAATGCGAGTATAAAGCGGACTGTGGTTTCGTTTCCCACCCAAAGTCTTCCTCTCTCCCCACTCCGTTATGCCCTCCCTACGTCGCTCCTTCTCCTCCCCCTCAGTCCGCTCGTCCCCATACCCCTCCTCCCTCTCCGCCGCCAGCACTTCCGCCGCACGAGCTCGCGCAGCTCCCATCCATCCCCGCCGTTCCTCCGGTTCCGCCACCTCCGAACGTCGCGTCCTCGCTGACATCGAATGGTGGCGAGTGTACGACGGCCAGTGCGACAATGACCTCCAAGATCAGCCCCGCGACGACCCCCAGGCGTTGGACACAGATGTCCCACCGAGTGGCACGGTAACACTCTCCCCCGGCGCAGCTTCTCTGCATCTGCCAGAGCACTTTGGCTTCCCCTCCCCCTCGATTCAGGTGCGCGGCTTCTTATACGAGACCGCCGTCGCGCTCTGACCGCCATCCTGCAGTTTGACCCTTTTGCTGCCTTGTCCATTGCACCTTATTCACCCTCGGGTAGCAGTCGCAGTCGAGACCTGTCAGTGGAATCAACGCCAGAGCTGCCGCCAGCATCACTCGAGTCCGTCCAGTTTAGTCTCGCGAGTCCGGTCTCCTTCTCTTTGGGCGACCACATCCCATTCTCGCTTCCCCTGACGCGACCAGGTGGCCGGCATGTACATCCCTTGTTTGGCACACGTTCAGTCTCAGCCCCTGCCTTGTCCCATCAAGAGACCCTTGAACCTAATTTCGCAGATATGGGCGGCGATTTCTTCTCCCTCGACCAAAACCTCTTCCAATAGTTGTAACGCCCCAGCCGGCTTGCCACCGCCATGTCCCCAACACTCTCCATCGATACCTCAAGTGCGACTCCATCTCTTCTTCATATTCACTTCATTTTTAATGCATTTTTAACCCGTCTCTTGCATACCATTCATCCTAGTATTCTCACGTTAACGCCCTCATGACTTACGTGAAAATTCCCTGTTGATCTGACACGAAGACGGGCAGCGCAGGGGACGCCACATTTACTTCCCTTCATGTTTACTTGACAATTCACGATCCAGTGATGCCCTTGATGTCCTGCATATACCAATTTTTTCACTCTTCTTTCCTTCTGACTACCGTGTTTTTTTGCTCCCTGTTGTTCAAGCCGCAAAATCGGCCGTTTCATGCTCTCTTGCCCATCATTGTAACGACTAGACATGCACGCGTTTCCTGTTTTCTTGCTCTCCCTAGTTTCAGTTACGATCTTGCCAAGAGCCTTCCCCCCAAAAAATCACATACACCTAAGCGCGCTATGTAATAGTGCTGAATGTGACACGCTAGTCTTTTCGAGGCTGGTCAACTCCGCAAACAATCGCGTAATCTCATCGAGCGATATCGTCAAACCTGTGACCCAAACGACATCGAATCTGGGCGTTCGACAAAGATTTGGCAACGGGCGTCACGGGCGTCCAGCGGGCCTGGGACACTGCATCTCGTGGCACGCGTTTTGATAAAGTGATCCGTGGCTGACAGTCATGCGACTATCTTTTCATTCCTGCAAAGACTTCAGGGCCAGATACTTTGCTCCACCGTGAGGCCGCTATAGGTCCATATCGAAACTGGACAGCTGGAGGCGGATTCTGGCGCCCATTAGGTCCCAATTGGCCCGACGGTGGCTGGTTCCCTATGCTTGACTGGCCCCCTATGCTTTGCTGCGACTGCGACTGAACAAGACGCGCCTTCCACGCACTTCGGATGACGGGGCACCGAGCAAGGAGCTGGGGATGAACACGTTAGAAAAGAAAAGATCACCAAGGAAACGTGCCAACCATCGGTTTCTCCACTCCATCGGCGATGCTCTGTATAATGTTGTTCACGACGGTGCGGAAGTTGCCATGGGGTTTGTCATCTCTAAATCGCATCATGCGCCACCGATCGCGTTCAGAGTCCCAGTGCACTTCGACAACCCGATCGTCGATTTGTTCCCCAGATAGCTTTATCCTGTGAATACCGTCAAGCACAAGGGTCAATAGCGGACATCGTAGGTAAAACCTACTGTTCCCATTCATCATCATCTAGGTGTAACTCATCATACGGCTCGTATTTTGATTGTCCACTTTCATCCCCACAATACATGTGAAGGCCAAAGAAAGGCTTTGCATGGAATTCGGGCTGGGATGGATTAGACTTTGACGGGGGAAAGCGTAGAACAAGTTTGAAGTCGATCGAGTTCTCCGAGGGGGGCTTCCACTTCAATCTGCGTGATAGATAATTTAGGTAATGGAACTCTAGCATGAGGTGGCTTGCACGCACATATTCGTGTCCGTACCTGAGACGTATGGGGTCTCACGACAAGTATATATTAGGCCATCGTTGCCGTGTTGTAACTTGGGTATTACGAGCCTGAATACGTCTTCGATACCATACGAAAAACTTATATCCTTGACCTGAATGCTGAATCCACGTTGAAAAGTGAGTTAGGGTATTGCGATGATCGCTTACTCGAACGGTATACTCTCCGACATTTGAGGAAATTGTTCTCTGACTTTGCACCATGGTCTATAAAAACGTTCTTTCAAGCGCTACCAAGAGAGTCAGCGAGAGTGCTGAGATATGCGATACTACGTACCCCATAGCGTTTGTCGAGAGATCGCGACATGACGTTCTCGTTGTCGAATACCAGACAATCGAATACTAGATAGCGAAGCGTTTCCTGCGCGCAAGATGTCAAAACACTGCTTTGGGCCACACGTAAAGAATTTAGCACGCACTCTCTTGCTCATAGGCTCCACATCCACTACAAGCTCTCCGTCCAATATGGTGTCCATGAGCGAGTCTTTGGGTCTGTCTGGGTGAGGGAACCAGAACCCATTAACTTCGTGGTAGGAGTTGTGCCGGTCGATCTGTACAGAGTCGGTGACCACGTCAGGGTGAATATGGTCGGACGACCTACCAGATATACGACTTGACTTCCACATTGGGGGTCAGTTTGCAGGAAAAATAGGACCCGAATCCCGTCTGACTTTTCGCAAACCCAGTAACTGTATGAATGAAGTTAGCCATGCGATACGTGGTAGGGGAGGTTTGTAGTACTCTCGGCGTTCGAGGTCCGCCAGGTGGTTCAACGAAAAGCTGACAGGCTGACTTCCTGGGAATCTTAAAGGGGTTGAGCTGGCTGCCAGTACCAAAAAAAACACAGGAAGGTACCGATCGTGATCAAGCTTGCAAAGTCTCGCCACATGCCTTTTGAGCCATAACTCCTGCTCTGAACCGCGTGGAACACAAAAACCAGGGATTTCCGGGACTGGAGACATGTACTGAGGTTTCAGAGTGGTGTAGTCTTTCAAGAACGACGCGCCGCTTGGGAGGCTTGCGAGCCAGACATAAAAGTACAGAACAACGCGTCCGGCTCGCTCTTGGCACACGCAGTTGTGCTTATGTAACTCTGGTTTTGCTCAAGCCATGCGGATTAACTTGAATCATGCCAACGAATACTAGAGTGAAATCGAAATATGCTACGCTCTACAACAGTTAATGCTGCTCATCGGTCCTCGGCCCATTCCTGGGATCACATCGTCAGCAACAATACTATCGTCGACAATGTTTATGGACTTACGTTCTCTTTCTTGATCTGCGCCTGTTAAAATACAATTTAGCATACGAACTTTGGCAACCACGGACAAGGAATGTACCTCTTCTTCGGGAGTAAAGTCGTTGACGATGTTGAAGAGCTTCCGGATTTCCTCCGGAGTCTTGCCTTTAATCATGTTTGCAACGGTTTTGCACCCGACATCCCTGAGGGGGGTGGTGTGATGCGTTTGAAATTGGGTGAAAAAAACATCGCGCTTACAAAAGGGACTTGATGTCGAGGTAATTTGCGGCGAGGATGATCTCGAAAAGCATCTCCTGGTCGACAGTGATGAACTTTTGGTCCCATTCACTGATGTCGGTCGTGCGCTTGCGTGTTTCGTCCTGATTCTGGTCAGACTCTGCGCTGGGGAGAGGCTCCCCGCGGTGGTGCTCGCAGTACTCCAGGACCTGACCCATGTTGATGATCAGCTGATGTTCACACAACGACTCGATTAACGTCTCAATGTTCACCTTTTTTAGCACGCTGGATGACACGTTGGGCAAGGGAATGGGTTGATCGCTCTCGCCGACGTCTAGAACGAGTAGCTGTAGACATGTTCGATTTTTGAGTGAGAAGAAGGGAGGCTTACCCTCGAGCATGTTCTTTATGAGAACGCTGCGCTCGACGACTTCCTTGTCGGCATGAAAATGTTCGTTATCGGAGGTGACGAGGAGGACCATTGTGAGGGGCTGCGTGAAAGGTGTGTGGCAGTAGGGCGCTTACTTGAACCTGTTTGTCACGCTCTGTGGCTCCACTGTTCAACATGCCCCTCCCTTTCATTTCCCGCTCCTGTCAGCTCACTGCATCTCCATTCTCTATCCTAGGTCTCTATTTACCTCTACATACTCCCCGAACGTACCTCACCGTCTTTCTAAATAGGTTCCATCCGTACCGCAACGAAACGTGCAGGAGGCACCGTTCGCAATCACGGCGGCTCTCCCGGAAAACGTCTTGGCCTCAAGAAATTTTCAGGTAGGTCGCTTCCTCGAGCGTATATCTTCTGTGCTGATTTGCCTAGACCAGTATGTTATCCCTGGCAACATAATCGTTCGCCAACGCGGAACCCAGTTCCACCCTGGACAAAACGTATTTGCCATCCATTTTCCGCTTGCACAACATACTCACTCGGAGCAGGTCGAGATGGGTCGTGACCACACTATATATGCTGTGGTGCCGGGCTATGTTCGATTTTACAAGCAAAATTGGATGCGCACTGAACGTAAATTCATCGGTGTTGTCCTCAATCGCGGAGAAAAGCTTCCAAGGGACGAGACAGCCCTCGGGCGTAGTCGGTACTGCGGGCTCGTGAACCTCACAGCTCTCAAGTCCGGGCCCTCCCCGCCTTTGACATCGTGATTCATGGCTAGTGCTGTGCCGGGAGATCATTTAGGTGTCCATCGGATATCATTGCTGTAGTAACACGCACACACTAATGCTATAATTACTGTCGCTTTCCCTGTGTTCGTAGACGTTGACCATCATGTCTTACCAGCTCAGTGTCTCGCCTCTGAAGCCGCAAGGTGGGTAGTCCAAGGTACTCCCAACTACTTTGATTGGTGAGCGCCAGCTCTGGACATCAGATATTCCGCCAGAGGACACCATCGTTGCTCTCGGAACCGAGCTCCTCGACTCGACAGCAGGATGGAAGAAAGGAAAAATCCACGCCAAATGCAAAGTCCTCACCTTGTCTCGACCAAAGGGACCCGCCAACGGGGCTCCATGGCACTGTCGGGTCAGCGAGCATACAAGCGAGGATGCCACTTTCGACGAATTTTGGAGCAAACTTGGGGTGAACAAAGCTGAGAACGAGAAAGAGTCGCACATCGTTTGTATTTCCCCAGTATCACTGTAGGCTCACCTGTACTACCAGATTCATGGGGGTGATCAAGAAAGTTGCTCAAGTGAAGCGCATATCTGACACACAGTCAATTTGGACACTCTACTACACATTCCCGCCCCCTGTCTCCCCGCGTGTCTTTACCGTGCTGCAGACAGTTCGCTTGCTTGAATCTTCTTCAAAGTCAGGGTAAGTCGCATTTCTATCAGACCATTCGATCTTTTCCAACGACGGATCAGAATCATTGTTTCCATTCCCATCGACTTGCAGGAGGATCATGAGCTTGCAAAGATAGAAGAGAAGGGTGTGAAGGGAAGATATGTTTCCGTGGAACGTCTCCTTGAACTAGAAGATGGGAAGGTGGAATGGCGAATGGCCACCTCCAGTACCCCAGGCGGAAGCATTCCCTCCTTCATCACCGAGAGTAGCCTGCCTGGCCAGATAGCAGCGGTATGCGTGTCCCCTTGTAACGACAGCACACCATTCACTTTGATTTATAGGACGTTCCGCACTTTCTCAAGTGGTTCCACACGGTGCGCGAGAAAGGGAATAAATAAAACACACTAGTCATGTTGTACAGCTGTGTTCAGCCAAATAGTACAGCTTCGCTGTCTCTCACGCGAGTTCGAGGTATCTCTCCACTATCGGGCAATTAGCGAAATCCATCTTATGCATTGCATCGCCCTTACCTTCCCAGTTAGTCACCGCTTGGTTCCACAAACGTACTTCGTGCTCCCTTGTTCCACCATAGTGTTCAACGAACTCGTCGCCAAAAACTTCGCGAGCTATACTACCCGGTTGCATCATTCTTGCAGTCGCCGCTTCCAGTGAACATGGCAACAAGACAACCTATTTCCGAGTCACAACTGAGATCGAAGTGTAAACAGGACAAGACAATGAACACTCGCCTCTCTCTGAGAGGATCCATTCTGGAACTCGCTCACGGGCGGTATTGTCAACTTCATTCGTTTTTCAATACCTCTGAAACCCAATTTGAATATAGCACTGAGGGCGAAGTATGGATTCATGTCTGCGCCAGGTACGCGTACTTCGAATCTTGTTGCTGCTGGTGAGACTGAAGGGGGTGATATGATGCGGACTGAGCAACCTCTGGAGTCATAACCATATGTTACGGCATTTGGGGCCCAGTACGCCTCTCCCCCAACAAGTCGCTTGTACCCGTTGATGGTAGGGACAAGCTATATGGCTTGTGAAGAATTGCTCTGATTGATGACAATCTATCGGCTTACCATCGGCATCACTGAGAACAAAATTAGCCCATTTTTATCAACTCAAATCGCAAAACACAAACTTACCATCCGGCAGTCCATCTAGCAAACCTGCCAAAAATTGCTCAGCACGCAGCGAGATAAATTTAGTATCTTCAAAAGCTGCATCAGTGCGCCCGTTCGGATGCTCAGGGTCTGAAAATGCAAAGATATTCGAGCCGGACAGATCTTGGAGCGAGACGTGCGTATGACTTCGAGGTAGTGAGCTATCTGTTCAGAGTTGCATCTGGAATATGGCTTACCCACTACATCCAGGCAACTGACTACACGTCGTCACCAAGATCTCACAAGTTACGCGACAAGCCACTTACATTCCCCCAAGGCTTCGCCATAAAACTCGGAATGACTCCATGCTTCATCCCGATGCTCTTTGCCAATAATTTGAAAAGTATGGCATTGTCAGCCATACGAAAGGCTGAAGTGTAGGCCAATGCAGTTTCTAGCACTCCCGGGCCAGTTTCCGTGTCTGTAGAGTTTAAACACTCAAAACAGTTGTAAGCTGCATCATGAGTCAATGACGTACGATGTCCTTCTACGTCGATCTGGAACTTGAGGCTTTCGTCGAATAGCTCGTTGAAGTATGCTTGATTCAGTTGGGTGCGGAGAAGGGAATATCCGTGCACTTTGTTCATTATTACGCATTTAGAACATTTATTCGAGATTGGAACTGAACGAACTGACTTCCGGGAGTCAGCGGCTGAAGCCCGGAGAACTTTTTCTCGGCAACAGACTCGGCCGTCTCTGTAATTATTGAGCATCACGGGGCGCGCTTTCTCGCAATGTACATGATGAGTCACCTTTGAAATTGAAATACTACCCCACATACATAAGTGCAACGACCCCGAGTTGATGAGAAGGCTCACCTCATACTCGATACCCGCAATACACTTTAGATCCATTTCCGTGGCGCGTTCGCATGTTAAACGGAGGACGCCACGAGGATCGACACACAAGGGCTTTAACGAGACTGGGTCCAAGAAGGAGACAAGAAAGAAGGGTACGTTGTTTTCCCATGGAATCCTACGATAGGTCGAGAGGTCTACTTGAGCCAGAACATCTCGGTAGCCGTTTTCTCGGTTGGAGATTGCGAGTTCGCGCCCGTAAACCGCGTCATGCATGTCCCAGCCGCTATTGGCAAGTAAACACGTAGAACCACGAGTAGCTCAGGATGAGCAGAGAACAGCGGACTAACAAGATGACACTGCAGAATCCAAATCCGCCCGAAGATACAGCACTCATGAACTTGGATTTCGACTGCGTATCCTTGGTCGTTGATCCTAGCACATACTATGAGGTCAAATGTGCTTACCATGTACTTTCCCCGCAGAACACCGTCAACTGGGACAGAATATAATTAGAGGCCTTAATATGAAGCAGTAGACTAATCACCATCTACGCCTGTTCAACAAGATTAGATCAGGTGGAAGCCCAAACTGAGGGCTGTATTGACTCACCCACCACTTTAATCTTGGTATCATACAGCAAATACCGTTTAAGTTCCTCGAGCGTTTCGATGTTAGTAGCCATGAGGGTATGAGATCGTCAAGGGAGGTGCTGCCAGTGGTAGTGCCAGAAGCCAACCAGAAGCGGATGCAAATGAACTCAGATTACAAAATGGCAGTCGGATCATTTTTCGACATCAAGTGAGATCGATGGGTTATCTGCATCGCAAAACTTTACCGATTTCTGCACAAGTTTCTTGCCTATCTTTTATTGAATCTCGACGGCTTCTCGTGGGCTCAGGTGCGGCTGAAGCTGACCATGATTGTCCCCGGCAACCAGTCTCCTGAAAGTTGCATGCTTAGACGATGGAACTGTTCGCCTTTATGATCTAGACGCGTTCAAAGTGCTCAAAGCGATTCGAAGCTTGGATCCGGTTTCCTCAATTGCCTTCCACTTCCAGTCACCCACTTCTCAGCTGTGGGTGGCAGCCGGGCGACAAGTGAGTCAGACGAACCATCGGAATGCTCGTGTACCCTACTCACTTCGTTCCTGCGGTATCGCTCAAGACACTTCTGTTTTCTCTGGAGACGGACAAGCTTATATTGACGTCCTCGGACGTCCTGCGAACGCTAGACATAGGTGTTGATGATGATGATATTATAGGCGAGGTGAGGGTTACTAGCACTCCGAGCAAGTACGAGCCATATTGACAGCATGGTCGACTAGCTTTCCATCAACATGAAAGGAACCAAGATGGCGTTTTGCATGGACTCTGGTTCAGTCGGGGTAATTGATCTGCAAAGTTTCGAAATCACGCGAATGAAGCAAGGTCATAGCAATGTGAGTACATCGCTCGCGCGAGGTCGATTCTTTCACTCTTATTTCTAGGTATGCGGCTCGATTCGATTTATTCCAGATCGTCCAAGTGAACTTGTCAGCGTGGGGTATGACTATACTTTGCTGCATTTTGACTTTACGCAAGGACGCGTGCTTTCTCGAGATGACTTGAGTTAGTTTTCCATCATGGCAGATCAGGCAGTCTGATGACTTCTGGTATTCAGCGGCCGCTCCTCCGTCTGCCGGTGTTTCACTGTCGCCACCCTTCGTACTTTCTCTTTCAATATCGCCAACCGGGATAATTGCTGCTGGCACTGCTAATGGACTTCTGTATATTGGCACTAGCGGCGAAAAATCATCGGAAGCCCGAGCCTCAGGTGGTGGACAAAAACGACAACGCAAATGGCAGGGATTAAAAACGGATGGTAGAATCCTCTCAGACGCTGCAGAGGGGCCCATTGTCGCCCTGTACGTCCGTTGCGTTGATTTGCTGAAGATATTTACCCTGCCTGCAGAGCCTTCACTGAGCCGCGAGAGCTTCTGGCCTGCACACTCCTTGGCAAGATCATACAATACCAAATCTGTGGGTCAGCTGCAGGTGGCACGCTGAGATTGGAGTCCCAATGGACGGGAGAAAGCAAAGAGACCTATAAAGTGAATTCAGCCGTATCTTCAGAAGGATTCATCATCATAGGCGGATTCCACAAAGATGGAACAGGTGTTATTGAAGTGTGGTCTAGTAGTTGTTGGGAGCAGTAGGTATAGTCGAAATGTCGATGAATGAGATGTTTTGGGAAGAAAAAGGGAACGATCACTGCTTATTCTTTTCCTCGATATCTGCTATTCGGCGAAGGTAAGAATCCCTCTCCATTTTCAGTCTTTCCAAATATTTTTCGTCCGAAACGGGTTGACCAAATATTGAAAGCATGCGATCCATTATCGACGAGGAGGTAGATGATTCGGATGGAGTGGGCTGCAGTGTCGTAGGCATGGAAAGCTCTGCCGGTGGAGTTTGACCAGTATTGGCGGGACTGTGTATCGTGAATGGTTCTCGAGCTGACGACTTTGTAGAGACATAATTTATTCGGAAAATGTTGAATTCGTTGAAGCCCCATTGGAGAAGTGTACACATCAGTGCACCTGTTGTGAGGCCAGGTACTAGACCACGTCTACCCCCTGAAGTAAACGAGGTGAGCGATGAGGACAAAAGAGTGGTATGGCATCATTAGACCCACGTTTCAATGTGTTCAGAATGCCACCCGCGAGTCCGCCACTTATACCAGAGTCAAGCAAATAGGATATTCGGATGTCAGCCCAAGATAGAGTAGCCGGCTCCTCTGACAGTGGTTTGCCAGCGGCGTGGAGGAACCGCTGTCTTCGCACCTGGTATTGCTTTCCTGGAAGAGTCAATACCAGTGCAGGACTAACGACATATTCCCTTATGCCTGCCAGAAAGTAAGGTCAGTGAATCTTGGCAAGAGTCCTTAGATTGGAACGCAACTGAAAAACGTCGCAGCGACAATTCCGCTATTCACAGCAGAGTAGAAGAAGAATTTGGTCGGCGTACTATGCTTGAAGCCACCGTAAATGCCGGCAGCCAGTCCACAAACTGAAGCTGGAAGACAAAATGTCAGATTTGAGCAGTTAGTGCTTGTCAGCTGGCACAAGGGACGAACTCGCATGTTATAGCAACGCCTTTGAGAACCGTCTGTGGTGCTGATGGGTCCAACATTGTCCGGTAAACAGTCACTGGATATGTGGTTTTGCGGGTAGCGGGTTGACCCTCATATGAGTTTCGTCGAAGGTCGCGTCAATTACTGACTTGCTTACTAAGTTAGTAAGTTGCTCCTTACTAGTGCACACTAGTGTGAGCCCTCAGTGCCGATGCTCCGAAACGCATTCACTAAGTCCCGAAGCCTACCGAGACTTTACCCAGGGGCTGCGCGTGCCAGTGCCTCGTCCAGAACACCATGCTTGATCATGTTGCGGCGTCCTGCGGCACTGGTTGTTACCACCACCGCCGTACTCTTGTGGTACTGTTCAAGTAACCTCGTTCACAATGACTCAGAGCGCGTCTTGCCTCCCAATGTCAGTTCCCTGCCTTCGAAGCGCATCAACAGCACTGGAGTGGATGAAGACGGAGTCCTCTGTGCAGTGGTTTGGGGTTCTAACAAGTAAGGTGTTCTGCGGACTAGTTGTCACGGGTCTTTATGCTCATTGCCAGGTCAAATGTAATTGATCCCCAGTCACCCGGAATTGAAAATTTTCAAACCCCTGTTAATGTAAGATGGCTGGAGAACACAGCGCTACGTGATATGGCTCTCCACGAAAGGCACGCAGCATGTGTAGACGCTCGGGGTGATGTTTTTCAATGGGGCGAAGGGTTTTTCGGCTCCAAATCAGACCCCAAGACTCCAAAGGCAACACTCCGTGGCAAGGTGGGAACGTATTTCCCCTAGTTTGAAGCATTCTTGTTCACTGTGTGTACTCCATAGAACATCGTAAAGGTAGAACTAACGGACTCTCGCGTGTATGCACTCTCGGTGTCCGGGAGAATGTACGTCTTCGAGGCACACGAGGAACGACAAAAGCCACTCAAGCCTCAAACTGCGTCAACAACACCCTGGTGGATATCTAGCTGGACAGGGCGAAAAGAACCGGACATAGACTTTGTTGAAATCTTCCCAAAAGAAAAGCTGAAGTGGGGTGAAACGTTAGTCTTTTTGTGTCACGAGCCTTCTGGTAGCTCATCGTTTCATTTAGCTTCGTTTCGATTGCTGCTGGCAACAACCATCTTTTAGCTCTGACGTCGGAGGGACGCACATTCTCGCACCCGACGAACAAGGACGCGAACTCGCATGGGCAACTTGGACTGCGAAAAATTGAAATTCTCGCACCCTCAAGTTCACCGGATGGCGCGAATCGTTCACACATCACAGTTGAACTTGTTCCACAATCAAAAGCGGACCCATATGCGAAGATGGCCCTGTCTACTCGAGAATCTTCGACTGTTGCGAGTGAACATCCGGATGTAATCGAAGACGATCACATCAGATTCAGCGATGCCCTGTTTGAAATACCGTCACTAAGGGACGTCAAGGTTTCCCAGATTGCAGCTGGTAGTCGGAGTAGCTTTGTGAACACCACTTCGGGGAGGGTACTCGGCTGGGGTGCAAATGATCACGGGTAGGTCACAAGCGATCCTTAGCTTCCTCCTATGCTTATGATGACCAGCCAAATTGGCCTTGGATCAGGTATGACTTTAGACACGATAACCATCCCGACGGAAATCAACTTAACCAAGGATATTCCGTTTTCCACGACATCAAGATGCCTTGACATTGTTGCCAGTGAGCTGATCAATGGATGCAAATTAATCTAACTAAACTCATGCGCAGGCGGCGATTTGACGTGCTTCGTCGCGGAACGAAATACCCAGGATTCGCTCACTTATGTCGATATCCTCTCTTGTGGCAATGGTCAATGGGGGGGACTAGGTAACAAGTCTTTTTCCACCTTCCAGGGTAACCCCGTCCGGGTAAAGAACATCAGCGGTTTACAAGAATGTGAGTGAGGATGACATCGACGGTCACCGTTCTGATCATTACGATATATTCTAGTCAACGAACAGGAACAGATATTATCACCAGTCGTTCCACATGCTATCTCGATTTCACCCACCGGTCACGTTTTATTGACTATGGACACTCAACTACACGCTGGTCCAGGAGGCTCAGGCCGAGATCTTGTGGCTTGGGGTCTTAACCATGATTACCAACTAGGGACAGGGAAAAGGACAAGTCTCAATGCACCCATGACGTTGGAGAGACCCGAAGGCGGGCGCTTCATCCTGTCCAGACAAAAGACGATGGTGAGGGATTTGACCGGAAACGTTTGGAAAAAGAACGTCGAGGTCGAGCAATGTGCGGTTTCTGGTCATGGTAACAGCATTGTCTACTGGAAGATCAAATCGCCCAAAGCCTAATATCGTAACTTGGTCGTAATATACAAGCTTGTTACATACTACAGTCACTTGTTTTTGGAAGGCCTGCAATAAAACACTTCTTAGCTTTGTCCAAGATCACCTTAACGCGTTCAAAATCACTGGTAGCGATTTCATACTGAGGGCATCAACTCGTAACGTATCGTACATCTCAACTTTATTGAGACAAATAGGGATATCTGATGAAATCAAAGTACCATGCAAAAAAATAAAGAAAAAAAAAACATGAAAAGTTAGAAAGTACCACTGCGCGCCTTACTACATCCATCCTGCACAAGCTCCGCCAATTCGAGTGATTCACCTGCCCAAGAGAGCACCGTTATCGCTGCGGCAACGACCCAATCGGAATGCTCCCTCGTTCCCATTGCATGTGCCGTACTTCGCCAGAATTCCCGTATTCCACCTGATTCTGCAAGTACTCCGCAAGCGGTCGGTTCGATTCCGGTGGTGTCGTCTCCCGTTCAAGCAGGTTCTGCAAGGCTTTGAGCACCTCAGGGTAGTGTTCAAAGAACGGATAAGACTCGGTGTTAAGCCCGCATGCGCGGATACGAAGGCACGGTGCGTCGTTTGTCGTTCGTGGAGAAGTCCGGGTAGGGAAGGTCACATCTGCCAGTCCCTTGGGCTTCAGCAGACGAAGGTCGGCTACGATCGCAATGTATGGGGGAGGGTCCGAGGATTCATGTTCTTGTCCACCGATGGTCGGGTCACTCCTCTGGATCTTGTTCAGTGCATCGGTCTGTTTGGAAGTCCGCGCCTTGTCGGATATCAGGATTTGCGACACGCGATCTTTTGACTTGAAATAGATGGGAATGACTTTGTCGATAGACGGCTGATTATGGCAACACTGAACAGCACATATTCGCTGCCAGTGTCGTACCGTCCATTCGTTCAGGCTGCATATGACATCAACGATTGAACAGTGATGTGGAAGCAAATAACTTACTCAAGTTGATCCTCCGGCTTCTTGTCGTCTTGTCGAATACAGGACTTCATGGAAATCCAGTGAAAGAAATTCACGTATGCATCCTTGAATGCTTCCCTGGCATCGGTGCCGGCACGATTCTTGCCATCTTCCCAGAATTTGTCGCCAAACAGAAATTCGAAGAACTGGATCACAGGAACACTGCGGCAGTGGAGCAGTTCAGCATCATACCCATTGCCTATGAAATTCCGTGCGTCGGTGTTCATGTTGCGAATCACGAAAAAATCTTTGGCGAGTAACCAGATCAATCGGCTAACCAGCTCGCCACATTGCCCGATGTCGATCATTCCATTGTCCACCTTGCTTTTCAGGGTATGCAGTGTAGCTGCCAGCGAGTCCTTGGTTCGATGCATCGAATGTGCAGCGGCACATGACAAGAATGGTTCGGATGGGTAAGCGGTATAGCTCCAGAGACGATCTTCGGTCGTTGTGACACAGACTCGCATGTGGCTGGCCACAGTAGATTCGACGAAGCGAACAGCTTCCCGGTGACCAAAACAGATATCGATTCCGAATCGCTGTGCGAGCACCACAAGTGCATGTTTGTCATCTGATCCTTGGTACGGCATCATCCCAACCAGCTTGTTCAATGCGAGATCAAAAATCGCATTAGGCAGGGATACGTCCCTTAGCGACACCCATCTATCAGCGAGCGGTTAGTCACACGCAAATGATGTATACGGGAGGTAGAAACCCACAGAGGGCGACCGTATCGCAGAACATGCTTTACTGTCGCGACTTCAGCCAGTGGAACACTACCGAGGGCCGGGGCATGTTGATCCCACCCCAACTGGCAAAATGGCGGGAATATCAATTCACCCCCGATTGACACTCTAGCAGAGTTGACTACCGGATTCATTAGCAAGATGGAAAAAAAGTAGGGTGGGTACCTACACAAAGCTTGTGGGGACGCGAAATCAGCGACTTTCGACGTCGTCGATGCAAATACTATCCACACTGCGTGTGGGGAGCGCGGTGCAGAATATGCTTTGATAACCCGAAAAAGTACTGTCGAACGACGAAAGTTTGCTCCCTCATGTAGTGGATGAGCTTCATCGAAAGCGATGACCAACTTGGGTTGGTGGTTGTCCGCGTCGGGAAAGGCAGAGTCCAAAACTTCGGTCAATCTCTTGTAATAATAGACGCTTAGCTTCACTTCTGGGCCGCTATCTGAGTTCGAGCGGCCAGACGTCTTATCAGTATCTAGGAACGCAATGGGAGCACATGAGCATTGCAGATGACCGGCTACCTTTCACCCACTGACCTTCGAGTGACAAGGCCTGCATGGCATCCACGGCACCATCGTCGGTCATCTTGAGCTGAAAATCGCCCTTGATCTGCCAGTTAAATTTAGTAGCTGACCATGAAGTGGGTGGTTCACCAAGCCTACCTGCTCATATGTGCTCTGCAACCGTTCGAAGAACTTGGCACGGTATGGCGAGTCTAACTTGCACATATCTTTATTCCAGTTCCGACCGCTGCTCTCCCATCGCGTTCCAGTCGGTCCAATAGGTCGTCTCGAATGAGCTTGAAGATGGCGGAAAAGAAAGCACAGCACTGGATAAAATATTGCGCCGGTGATTTGCAATCTCCGGTCAGGATTGACGCGGGCGTGTCGTCGCGAAGAGGAAACCCAAACTTGTCCGCGTCGGGTCGGAGGTTCATGTACAACAGTAAGACACCCTTGCGAGAAAGCTACGGATAACAAGTAAGTATAAGTATTCGATTGCGAGATTGAATGAAAGGATAGGGTACCTCTAAGATGGCGCGCGTCTTTCCCGTCCCGGAGCTTTGTACTACGGAACAGAATTTGGCATTGATCTGACAACGCTTAACTACTTATTGTTTCTCCGATCCCACAATAAATTGGCCAATATATTCATAATCGTAAAATTGTTGAAACACCAAAACCGATTGCATTGGCTAGAGCGATTCGAGATAGAACGTACAAGTACTGTAGCAGGATTTGCCGCGAGGGCGAAGTCGACTAAGCGGTGAAATGCGCACACGTGATTGATATCCGCGTGACCGCGTTGTATCTCGTGATGAGTTACTTGTTCACACATAACCATCATCATGACTAGAGAATTGCAATCAAAAGATCTTCAGCAATGCATGTATGGAGTCCCGGCACTTCCTCCATCTATAACTACGCTCATTCGCACAACCCGAACAGAAATCTCATGCGAGAGATGACAACGATTATCGACCCGGACGACGACTACCTCACGATCACTGCCGCCGAGGAGCAGATGAAGGTTAACTATGCCAATGCCAAGAAAGAGAATGATGAGGCATATGCCAATCTTAAATGTGTGTGCTACCGTCTACCTAGTTGTCTCGTTGTACTCGAGAAAACATAACTCGGCAGCACTCTCTCGCTTGTTCGACGCCGCACGCAAGTCATCAACGCGACCATCCAACGTTCCAACAGTAGAAAAACATGCTGGGCAGTTAAACGAACTCGACGCATCACGAATATCTCTTGCGAAGGCGACACGGGATGTTGAGAGCTCACTAGCAAGCAAGGAGGCGGAGCTAGCTGCGCTGAAGGTGGCCGTACGAAGGCTGGAGGAATCCGATCCGGCCCAGGATCATCAGCGTGAATTGGATGGTTTGACGTGAGCTTGAGTCCGGTCGAATCGATAATTCACTGATCCGGGCTTTCACTTAGGTTACGCCTAAAGATATATAAAGGGATGGGATTTGAACCTATATTACACGAAGGCGGGCAAGTGACGAAGATGCTTATTCGTGAGTCATCGATTTTGTGGATTGTATGTTGAACGAACAAGTATGCCTAGGCGGAGAGTCTGGCGATGTCCATTGTGCGATACCAGATACAAATGTCCTCCAAAGAGCGGAACTTGTCTGGAGATTGGCGACTTCATGACACGTTTCAGACAGCCCGATTAGGTGTCCCTGCCAGGCTACATGATTATCTATAGCTGATCTCAGTTGTAATATTATTAATGGAGGGTATGGAGGATATAACAATACGTCGAACCAAAGATCAATATACGTGTAAAATTCAGGAATGATGACGCGAAGCCTACGAAAGAGACTCAAGGGTTAACGATATATGTATCAAAAGGCAGCATGGAACCAACCTGTATCGCCTCTTTAACAACCCATACTTTCTTGTCCCTCGACTTCTCACTGATCTCGCGAACCTTGGCTTCGATTGCCTTCTTCTTGACCTTGTGGACGCGAAGATCTTGATAAATACTCTCGACAAGGAAGATAAGGTTAGGCGTGGCGACCTCAGTTATCTTGTCGAGCAGCGCGCCCAAGTGTGCCTCGGGGAAGACAGTCTTCGGTGCGGAGCTCACCGTAAGCTTAGAGGTTGACGAAGACGCTGTGCCATCTGCGCCAGGCAAGAGCGGCACAGTAGATGTGTTAGATTTGGATTTCCGACCTTCATCAGGACACACGGATATGAAAGTGAATGGGTCGATGGGATGTGGGGTGTCTGGCAAGCAGATTAGTTAATTCTGTGACAGATCCAAGGCAAGGGGTCTTTACCGTTCAAAAGTTGTATGCGATATACGCTGAAAGGATCATATTCACAATGGCCAATATACGATTCCCAAACAGGACCCTTCACGTAGGGCACGAGTGGCACTACCACTTTTCTCTTCTTTTCTGATCGTTTCTCGTTATTTTCGGCTTTCCGTTTCGGCGAAGGCATCGACAGATCCAGGGGCGGGGGCGACAAATCATCTAGGTCCAGAGGAGATCGAATTTCATCGTCATCATCGTCGACCAGCCAGCTGTCCAGATCCGAGTCCGCGCCTTCAGCGTCTGCTTCGTCGTCTTCTCCGTCTTCCGCCACGTCATCCGCATCACCTGGTCCTTCGTCTTCCCATTCCTCCCCACTATCGTACCCGTAATCACGGACCAATACATCGCGCTCGAACGGTGTCCGCGGACCAACTATGCGAGAGTTACGCGTCCATGTTCCATAATACCCTGGGCGCAGGTCTTCATGAAAGATGAATACTTTTGCTGGGAAGACTCGGCGGTCTCGGAGAACCGAAAATAGATAACGGACTTGTGTCGGGTCGCCTGCAATCTCAGCATCGTTCAGCTGCGACGTGGTATCCCGAACATTGCGAGGGTTATACGTCTTGGAGGAGGCAGCCTTACGCGTTCTTGGGCAAGAACTGAGGCTTTTCTGCCGAAGCTCCGCGATAAACACCTGTAAACACCCTGGCGAATCACCCACGGCAGTCGAAATACTATCGGATAGCGTCCTAGGATCCTGGGCTATCTGCACCGATATGTCATCGTCAATGACGATGGCGTCTTCATGGGAAACGCCAGTCATCCCATCGCGAGATCTCCTCTTGCCCTCCAGAAACCAGTTGAGTGGTGCAAGTTCCGCATCTTTCTTCAACACGAACGGCTTGAACGTTCTTTGAAATTCACTTTCCGCGGAAGGAGCGGCGGAAGCACCTGGATCCTTTGTAGGTGAATCCCGAGCAGAGACTCTAGCCTTTCCAAAGAAATTGGCCATGATCGAACGCGACTTGTCCTGAGCCTCCTTCTGCTTCTTTTCTTTCTCCGCCTTTGCCGTTCGTTTTTCTTCTTTGTCTTTGATCTGCGACAATGATTGAATGGCAAGAAAACAGACAGAAGCAGCGCTGAATTACTTTGGCAACTTTTTCCGGATCAAGAGTCTTCTTTACACGCCCTTTCGGCGCGAGGTTCTCCGAGAGCTATAGTAGTGGGTAAATAGTATCGGATTTGAGTTGGACAGATGAGCAACTTCGAAAAGCTTACCACTTCACCATCTGTCTCATCGATGGGCGCGTCTTTCGATTGAGGTTCACCTGAGGAGCTCTCGTTATTTGCAGTGCTTGTTTCGGATTTGTTGGTATCTTTTGCAGGGTGTTTGAGGACACCCTTTGGATCAAGAATGGAATCCCGTTCGGCTTGGGAAAGACTCTCGAAGGCCGTGCGCAAGTCCGCATTCGCCTGTTTATCGTTAGAAGACCCACCTGCAACACAACGGGCAAGCATCGCATACCTGCATACGTTCAGCTAGTCTGGCATCCGCGCTGTCTCTGGCAGATTTTGGCAGCCAATCTTTGTAGCAGTCTTTCACTTCCCACCGCCAAACACGAAGGACAGCTGGGATTTTTTGACCCAAGGAACCATCGAGTCCGTAGTTGGTCCTAGTCATCACCGTCTTGATTGCATCCTCCACCACTGAAAGAGGAAAAATTGATTCAAGACTCGAACGATGAGCATCCTCAACTTCGCCTGGACCTGGGAGCAACGTTGAACGGATCTGTTTGGCTAGAGGAACAACACCCTTGTCACTGGGCTGGGTTGGCGGCATTCACAGAACCACAGAATCGACAACGCACCTCTCCTGAGCCAGCTTGACTATGAGGGGTTTGTGTTCGTCCGGTATGACGACCAAAGGTTGATCTTGGTTCTGAACACGGGTGTTGAGCATCTCTCGAAATTTTACAATTTCTGACGGTACACGTTAACGTGATTACGATACTGAGCACGACGCTTACCCTGCATGGTTTCTGAAGCCTTCTCGAGTGAGATTGACTTTTGTCTGAATATGACTTTGCCATTCTTGAGTTCTGCGATAGGGTTGCTCTGTGCTGCTGCGATAGATGTGAGAGACACGCGTCCGGGTGGTCAAGGCAACTCACTGGACGACGTAGACGCGCCAGAGGTGGCTAGAACACGTTCTTGAGTGAACTTGACACGCTTTTGCTGATACACTCACCGACGTCTGGGACGGAGAGCGCCATGTTGACCGACGTGAAGAGAGAGCGTGTTTCAAGTCGCGTCTGCTGTGTCGGTGTGGGAATGATTTTGTCATACGCGACTGCCAGTGTCCGACGCGTCTTCAAGCTAGCCAGCTAACATCATCAATGGCTTTCTTTCAGCCTCATCAAACCAAGCCAACCGCAGAATCAAAACAACAAGTTACCCCTGCGTTGCAGCCTTGGGTAGAAAAATAGTGAATAAATTTGTTTGCGTGGTTGCTGATCTGACCACATCCCAACTAGCCGTCCACGGACCATAGATGAGATCTCGGCCCAAGAACACACGGTGACGGTGTTGCGCAAGGCATTGACTTCTACCAATGTCAGATTTTTCTCTTTCAACCGTCTTTTTCTCCTCTCATCATCTTCGCAGCTCCCCCATATGTTGTTCTACGGCCCTCCGGGAACGGGAAAGACATCCACAATTCTTGCACTGTCGCGACAACTCTTCGGGTAGGTACTGTGTTGGCTCCCATTATCACCTGTTTGGTCTTATTTCTTGTCACTTAGTCCAGATAACTTTCGAGAGCGGGTGCTCGAACTTAACGCATCGGATGAACGGGGTATTTCCATTGTCAGAGAGAAAATAAAGACATTCGCTCGACAAACCCCGAGGGCGCAGAAAGCTGCCTCGGACGGCAACATGTACCCTTGTCCGCCCTACAAGATTGTGATCCTTGACGAGGCCGATTCGATGACTCAGGATGCTCAGGGTGCCTTGCGACGTATCATGGAGACATACGCGCGAATAACTCGCTTTTGTCTGGTCTGTAACTACGTCACGCGGTCAGTGCATCTCAATCGGCCCACCTGGCACCTCTGACATAGCGTCATTTAGTATTATTGAGCCATTGGCCTCCCGCTGTTCAAAGTTCCGATTTACCCCCCTTGACTCGTCATCAACATCGTCTCGACTTATACATGTCGCCACTGCAGAACATGTTGATGTCACTCCCGAGGTCGTAGCCACACTTATAGGCACTTCCAATGGTGACCTGCGTCGATCAATAACGTATCTACAGTCAGCTTCCCGACTATCTACATCGACAACTCCCCCGACTCCAATCACCCCACGAGATATTGAAGAGATTGCTGGAGTGGTCCCAGATGCAGTGGTGAACGACTTTGCGCGGACTCTTGGTATCGACATCGAGGACGACATGCAAACGGATCCCATCTCAGAGGATTCCAAGCGGGGGAATTTCGATGTCATCCGGAAAAAGGTCAAGTCTCTGATGCGGGAAGGCTATTCCGCACCGCAACTATTGGCGCAGGTGAGAGGAGTGATTGTGTTGCTCTATAATTTTACTTACGAGCGAACCAGCTGCATGACAAACTCATCGTCCATCCGACATTGCTTGCTCGACAGAAGGCTAAATGTGTAATTGCCATGGCTGAAGCCGACAAAGCTCTTTGTGATGGCGCAGACGAAGAACTATGGACGCTCGAAGTTGCCTTGCAGATTCACAAGGCATTGGCATCATAACATAGTTCAAGTACTTTGCCGCTAAGAGTCGTTGACATAGTTTGATCCGCTATAATTCTGATAGCACAGCTTCGCTCGAGGTGCAAGATGCGAAAGCGAGTGGAAACAATGGTTGATTCAAGCACCTTGTCCACTTGACAGATAGAAAAAACAGGTACGAGACGACAAGAGAAACAGCGCTGTTCTATTCTACATATCATGCACCCTCTCACCGAATACCAGCGGTTGCCTTTTGGAGAGCTCTCTTAATGCCGAGTTGTGACTTCCTGAGTTCATCAGCTGTGGAGTCCTCGATCTCCAGTTTCTCGAGTGCACGAGCAAGCTCAGCTTCAACCTGCTGCTTAGCTCCACGCTTGAGTTTCATACCAATTTCCGGCGAGGTAATAGTACCCTCGACCTGGTGAATGTATGCTTCTAGGTCGGATTTTGCTTCATGCCGCGAGGAATATTCCTTGTCGGCTTGCTTGTATTGCTCAGCATCCTTGATCATCTGATCGATCTCAGCGGCGGACAGACGACCGACTGAGTTGGTGATACCTAGAAGAGGCTAAGCATAATTATGAGACAGCGACTCATCGTGCACATACTAATGGATGCTTTGCGGCCGGATGCACGGTCTTGAGCAGACACTTTCAGGAGACCGTTTGCGTCAACTTCAAAGGTGGTCACTAGCTCGGCTTGGCCACGAGGCACAGGAGGAATGCCGGTGAGCTCGAACTCGCCGAGCAAGCGGTTGTCACGACATTGGGTACGCTCGCCCTCGTAACTAAAAAAGGATGATCAGATTCCCGGCTAAGGGACACCATAGTACCAAGACTTACACTGGGAAGGTGACAGTGGTCTGGTTGTCCTCGACGGTGGTGAACGTCCTCGACTTATTCGTGGGAATGGGGGTATTCCGAGGAACAACAACTCCGAAAATGTCACCCTGCATCGCAACACCGAGTGACAGGGGGGCGACATCGAGCAGAAGGAGATCAGCGGTTTTCTCTGAAGTTTGCCCAGTGAGGACAGCGGCCTGGACGGCAGCACCATAAGCAACGGCTTCATCGGGGTTAATCGACTTGTTCAGCTGACGACCACCGAAATACTCGGAGACCAGAGATTGGATTTTTGGAATACGAGTTGAGCCACCAACGAGAACGATGTCGTCAACCTTTTCACGTGGAATCTTGGAATCCTTGAGGACTTTGTCGACGGGAACAATAGTGGACTTGAATGAGGCAGCGTTGATCTCCTCGAAACGAGCACGGGTGATGTTTGCGGAGAAGTCTTCGCCCTTTCAAATCACGATCAGATAGGAAGATGACGCGACAAGCCTGGTTGCAACAAACCTGGTACAGGGAGTCCACTTCAACGGTCGTTTGAGTGATACTGGATAGGATGCGCTTGGCACGTTCACAAGCACTTCTCAGGCGTCGGAGAGCACGAGGATCCTCAGATATATCGTGCTTGGTCTTGCGCTCAAACTCGTTTTTGAAGTGTTCCAGAAGTGCATTGTCGAAGTCCTCACCACCCAAGTGAGTGTCACCGGCCGTTGCCTTCACAGCGAAAACGCCGCCACTGATATTGAGAAGAGAGACATCAAAAGTTCCACCGCCAAGATCGAAGATCAGCACGTTCTTCTCGGCTTTGGATTGGCGATCAAGACCGTAGGCAATGGCGGCAGCGGTGGGCTCATTGATGATGCGAAGAACTTCGAGACCAGCAATAGCTCCAGCATCTTTTGTTGCCAACCGCTGAGAATCGTTGAAGTAGGCCGGCACACTGTAGAGGTGAATTGAACATTTGTTGAAAGAGTGATGGCGTATTCAGCTCACGTGACAACAGCCTTTTTTACAGTCTTGCCAAGTTTAGCCTCCGAGATCTCCTTCATTTTCGTGAGGACCATCGACGAAATCTCCTGTGGCGTAAAAGTCTTTTCCTCTCCCAAGTAGTTGACTTTGATCAATGGAGAACCTTCTTTTTCGGTAACCTCGAACGGCCAGTGGACCATATCCTGAAAATTAATAGATACATATGCTGCCTCGGAATGCAACAAACTCGATTACCTTTTTGACATCGGGATCGCTGAAAAGATGAATCAGCACTACCAAAATGTTACATCCCGTGGGTAACTCACTCGTAACGGCGGCCAATCAGACGCTTGGCATCGAAGACTGTGTTGCGAGGGTTCATCGCAGCCTGATTTTTAGCGGCGTCACCGATCAGACGCTCCTCTGATGAGAAGGCGACGTATGACGGTGTGGTCCTGTTGCCCTCTACGACCAAGGATTGGTGCCATGGCTAGATTAGAAGCGATGCAAGATGCTCACGATCATTGGCAATGATTTCGACACGGTCATTTTGCCAGACACCAACGCATCTGAAGACATATGAGCGCCGGGATGATCATCAAGGACGACAGGATACATACGAGTAGGTTGTGCCGAGATCGATGCCAATAGCGCCGTCAAAAGCGTCGTCCTCCATTTTTTAGATTTTAAGAAGGGTAAAGTGTCGAGTCGTGGTAGAGGGTAAGTAGGAAGGCAAGAGGCAGAAGAAAAAAAAAATCGATCGCGCTGAGGTAAGCCCAGAAAAGAAAATTGCACCGCCACTTGAGTCCGCACTTTGCTGACCATGGCAAGCCGGACGTCGCTCACAGCGGCGAGATGTCTACCGAGACTCGTCAGGACGATGTACACCGCTCCTGGAAGTGAAATATCCTTGCGGTCTCAGGATGACTGGCGGCTAATGCAGGAGAACAGGGCTCGGTTCAAACTCTTCTGTGCGTATGTTTCTTTTCAAGTTCACTGCTCAGGCTTACCTCTCAGTACAGTTGACCTGTTCAGCGAACATGGCTCCACCCAAACTCGCGAAAACACCTACCAACCTCACCACGCATATACTCGCGCAGTGGGTCCTTCACAGGCTACGGTATCTGCACTCATTGCCGCCGGCGCGCATCTCGGTCATACCAAATCACTCATGAACCCAAATTTCCTACCCTATGCCTTTGGAGTACGCGCTGGCCTCACTGTCATTGACTTGGATCAGACCGTTCCACTTTTGCGGCGAGCGGCTAGCGTCGTCAGAGCAGTAGCTCAACGTGGAGGCACCGTACTCTTCGTCGGCACTCGATCAGACCTCCGAGACATTGTCCGCAATGCAGCGAGCAAGTTAGAAGACCAAGGCTATCACATCGGGGAGCGATGGCTGCCTGGAATCCTCACGAACAGAAGGCAGCTTTTCCCATCCGGTAGTCAAAAATATCGTATCACTCCCGACCTTGTCATCTTCCTCAACCCAATGGCCAACGTAAACGCGATACGTGAATGTGCTATACAGCACATCCCGACTATCGGTATCGTGGATTCCAACGTCGATCCTCGCATCGTTATGTATGCCATTCCGGCCAACGACGAAAGCCCACGCACTGCTCAATTAATATCCGGGGTTCTTAGTATCGCTGGGAGAGAAGGTGTTCTTGCGCGGAGGGGGGAGGAGAAGGAGTCGGAACGTCAAAGAGACCGGATGATGATCTTGGACAAGCTCTCAAGTCCATAAAACATGAATGTGGCTCTCTATTACTCGTGTCACGTCTATCTAAGTCTCGTCTGTTCCGCTTGCACATCAAACCAATATTCTGAGTTGCTGCTTAGCATCCAATCAAGCAAAAACATTGTGGGACTTACGTTCTGCTCCAGCCAGAGCCTTGACATTTCCGCCTAGTTTGTTAATGGTTTCCACATACTCATCTTCTTCCACACTATCGAATACAATACCGCCGCCGGCCTGGAGGTAAGCAATGCCATCTTTGAATGTCATTGTCCGGATAGCAATGCATGTATCCATGGCATCCTCTGCAAAATCAAATCGACCCACAGCTCCGGCGTAGATGCCACGTTTTTGTCCCTCCAAACCGGATACAATCTCGATCGCTTTAATCTTGGGTGCCCCGGAGACGGTGCCTGCGGGGAAGATGGAACGAAAAGCGTCGAATCTGGATTGTTTTTGTTTATCAGATTCCGCTATCATTCCTTCTTGTACACTGACCGCTTACCTCGTCATGCCATCTCGCAACATTCCAGAGACTTGAGAGGTCAAATGAATAACATGACTGTATTTTTGAACTTGCATGAGGTGGTCGACCTTGACAGTCTCTGGTTTGCATACACGGTTGACATCGTTTCGTGCAAGATCGACCAGCATGATGTGTTCTGCCCTGTCTTTTTCCGATGCACTCAATTGCTCCGCGAGTAGCTTGTCCTCTGTACTGCAATGGATTTGAGTGTGACCAGATGAAGACTAGCGAAACGAACCATCGGGTGTTTTCCCTCGTTTCGTGGTACCTGCGATAGCATGATTGTACACCTTGTTGGCCTCCACTTTACAGAGTGTCTCCGGGCTAGCGCCGACGACCTGCAGGTCTCCGCAATCCAAGTAAAACATGTACGGACTGGGATTCACTTGGCGGAGGTGCCGGTATGCATTGAAGGGGTGAAGGTCTGTGGGACGTGCAAGTCTTTGCGACGGGACAGCCTGGATGATGTCGCCCGCGACGATGTGTTCTTTCAGTCGTGTTACAAATCTTTTATAACCCTCTTTTCCGACGTCTGAAACAGCCTGATTACCGAGTCGGATGGGAGGTTGGGGGACTTCTGGGATGGCAGCAGAAAGGACCACTTTGGCCAGTCGTCGCACTTTAGACTGTGCAGTTTGATAGACAAAGGACAAGTTTGCTGTCCCTGCATCCCTCGGATAGAATACATGTGAGACAACCTTGATGGTTTGGAAGAGATGGTCATATACGAGTAGTGTGTCCGATAGCATGAAGACGGATTCCGGAATACCGAGGGGGTCCTCCAGCCCCTGGGCAGTCTTTGGTTCAAAATACTGTATGCAGTCATACGCAACATAGCCTATAGCGCCGCCAGTAAATGTCGGGATTTCGGGGATTTTGATGTATTGGTATGCTGAAAGTTCTTTTTGGAGGGCCACCATAGGATCCCCTGTTATTTCTTCGGCGGGACCAGTCTTGACGACCTTTAATGGATCTGCGGAAAGCCGAGTCCGTCTTCCATGTGCTTTTCGAGAGAGACAACGCACCTGCACCAACGAAACTGTATCTAGCGACGTTCTCTCCGGCGATCACAGATTCGAGTAGGAAGCTGTATCTAGAATCTTTCGCGATGCGGAGGTATGCCATGCAAGGCGTGATGAGATCCGCAGGTAGTTGAATGAAGATCGGTATACAGTTTCCTCGTTTCTCCCGAATGATGAGCTGCTCCACCATCGCGAGCGGCGGATGTGCGTTTAACTTCTAGAGGAACGTGGGGTACCGTTGACGGTGATGCGAATGTCATGGCCAGGAATGTGACTCACTTGGGGATCCATGGACGTTGAATTAGAGGGTAGATACGGTTCTTAGCCTTGCGACGTCGCTTATGTAGGGGACGAAGGTAGAGCGACGTATATATATTGGCACACCGGTGGCCGTCTAAGTACTTATGTACATACTCTTACCTCCGCCGCATCGGAAGACAACGCATTTGAAACATCCGCCACAGAGTAACACAGCATCATTGCTCTCGTCACTGATCCCCATCATCCCCGCGGTTTTTTGGGCCAAGTACAGCACCGACCTCGCCGCTGGGTCACATCAGACCACCCACATCAGTTTCTGATTCCATCGACTCTGTGTTCATCAAGCCAACGGTACTATGATCACACCGAAATTTTCCTGTGACCAAACCGACGACGCGATTATCGTGTCAATGTATTGCCCCTCAGTCCGCGTAAGTCCTGGATGACGGCATCGCGGCGTTGCCACCCACGACCCCGTCACTTCCAACAGGCCTCCGATGCTGAGATAAACGTTGACGATACGCTCTTAACCGTCCATATCAATCCCTACTTTCTTCGCCTGAACTTTCCGCATCCGGTCGTTGAGGAAGACTGTTCGACCGCGCAATATGATCCAAGCACTGGTTACTTGACCGTCACTTTGGCCAAGGCTGTCAAGGGCCAAACATTTGCAGATTTGGATTTGCTGGCCAAGTTATTGGCTCCCAAATCGTCACGGCTTCCACCTGCACCGTCAATAGAGGTTATCGAGACTCTCCAGGGGGAAGATGCTGTTGAGCGCTTATCTCACCGAGCAGCAGGGTTGACGCTGGCAGAAAGAGATAAATTTCAGGAAGGTGGCCCGCACTGGTTGAATGGTCCAACTTCCTGTTAACCCGCCCTCGCTTTAGCCGCAGAGAACGACTGGCAGATGCCTCAGACAGTCCCGGAAGCGACAGAAGGACCCCATTTATCCAAGAAATACTATGGTTTTCTGGACAAGTATACCGGCTACTTGATGCATGTTGCCCACACTGAGAACGAAATTAACGAGCTAGGCTCCAATGCAGAAGCCAGCGATCCCAAAGACAGACGGAGCCTCCGAATAACGCATGAAAACGCAAAATGGGACGAGGAGCATTATATGTTCGTTAGTCCACGTTGTCTGAATGCAAGGCAAAAACCCTACGGTTATATAGGGCAGACTTCGCTGACGACGAATACATTCAAGAGCTTATTGCTTGGGAAGACCCTGTGAAGAGCTCAGAAGTTGTGTACACGGAAGAAGAGAAGATGGAAATGCTACGCCTTCCGCGCAAGGAGTGTGGGTCATACGGCCCACCTTCCTGGAATTATTGGTTGAGTGCTAACCGCTCTTAGATATCATGGATGGGACCCAAGAACGAAATCTCTACCTGACACTTGTCACCATCCTGTTTGCTTATGCCTACGATAGGCGAACGACGCTGCACGATCCGACGCCAGAGAGCGCCTGGACAATATGTTCGCTGGTGCCGGCGTTCTCGGCGCTCGATCCACCTCCGTATACATACGCGAAATCGGACATCACAGATCCGCGCCAAGCGTCGTTCACGGATGCAGAACTAGAATCGACCCTAGCCGCCTCGTACAGACGTAGTCTGACGTTTCCTCTCTATCGCTCGTTTCAGCTGTCAGAGGCATGCCGAAGAGATGTGGCTTGCTGTGTAGGACGAGGAAAAAGAATGGTAACAAGGTGGTTGATGGAGATGAAACGGATATTGGATCGTCATGAGGTCTACTATGTTTACAGCAGAATCTGGCTGGACGATTTTTGTGTGTGGTCTCAAGCCTGTGCAAGGTAAGCACGATGACATGATTGGCGCCGCGCCCCGGTCCTGACGGAATTCATAGTGACGAGATACTTCTCGCTCTGTCCAGCAAACTTGCCACGTTGCTGGTGTCGAAAAAGGTGATCGGGTGGGAGCTTGAGCAACTGGAAGAAGCGACGTTGCTCGCGGCCGGTAGAACTTGTGACAGTGACGATGAATCCACAACAGAGTGACACCCAGGTGGAGTGGTCGGGAGAAAATGTGGGTACTAAATTATGCCCATATTAGTATCCTTATCGACGTGCTTTCTGCGCGCCTCCGAAGCAGCAGAGATGTATGTGCAATTCAGTGACCCCGAATGCGGACAGAACACAGTCGACTCCGTAATAACCCGTAACAACCCTAAACGATAAGTTTAGAATGATTATTCGGAACTTGTTCGGAACCACATTTAGGGTTCGACTGATCCCATTTGCATGGAAGTTGGAGTTGCCACTAGTAGGCTCACGCTCTCGGGCTTGGACTGACAAGATATTTTGAATGTAAATAGTCTACTAGGTTCAACATATATCATGACTTCTACACCCTCCGCGAATCTCGTACTCTGTTATTATGACCCATACTCCAAGCACTGGCAGAGTTTACTGTAGATCAAATGTGTCGGACTCCGCCTCTTTACGTTTTAATATTGCAAAGTTAGCGCCAGATTAGTATTTGCACTTCCTGCTTTGGTTGGATACAAGGAGATCCGAAAACACGTTATAATACGTAGAGCTTACTCCACACTGAGTTTCGAGTTGCAGACGGACGCAACGCTCTAACTAAACTCAAATTCATAAAATCCGACCTAACCAAATCGAGGAGAAACAGGATGGATCTTTGGCTCACTAAGCGCGGTGCTTGGCAATATTTAGATCCATTTAGAGCTGAATCGATGGCCATTTGACGAGTTGATTTGACGACCGGATTGCCGGCGTGACAGCGTCAAGCGACAACCGAGTCGAGGCGAGTACACGGGGGCCTCCTATGTGCAGTACACCGTACACTGGGTACTTTAAGGCAATTACGTACCGGCAACTGCCGGGCGTTTCCGAATAGATCCCTCGGACCAGCCTCGACGCAAATATGTATTGGCGCTTCGTTTCGGCCATACGCGCGCCATGCATTCATTCAGAAGCCTCCTCGTGCTGCGTCGGCGAATCGCAGGCTTAGCTCCCGACATCGCCTGATGGACTCGAAGCGATCAAGTTCTTGACTGCGGAATTGAATTCGACTGACATTCTCCGCCGATCGAGCAATTGTCCAATTTAACAGATTTCCCATCATGGCATGCCCGGTCTCAGCGAGGTATATTTCTGGTGTTCTGAGGCAGTGTGCTCTGGAACCAAAGCCATTGGCAATAGCCTTGCTCGCAGTCTACTAAAATTACTTACATCTTCTAGCTGTACAACTTGTGGTGGACAGTTGCCCATTCAGCCGAGCTTGGCTTTGGCGCCGCATGTTCTGTTGTGCTGCTCACACGCGATTATGCGGTCCCGTCTCGGTGTATCAACTAAAAGGCGGTTTGACAGGTCGTGGTCACAAAATTATAAATAATCTCGTCTCCATATTTCAGAGCCACTGATCTACATACGTCAAAACGGAGCAGTTTAACGTCGCTGAGTCCGCAAGTTACTGAGTCAGGCTGTACGACAAACACCGAGTGACATCCCCTTTAGTCCTCTGACGTTCGGACATGTTCGTCTGCTGGGAGAACATCAAAGCCACTCTGACCAAGGTCCGCGGGCAGAGTCGCAGATTCATCCAGAGCCGACGCAAAGAGCAGCGCGTCTGTTTCCTCCGCTCCAGTCGTCGGCGCAACCAAGGCAGGTGGTGGACGGAGGAAAGACGGGGGTTGAACCAGGTTGTTGAACAAGAACTACAAGACTGTGATAAACTGCAGCATGGCAGAGAGAGATGACCAACGTACTGTTCCATAACTAACGGGGGCGACGGTCAGTGTAACGGAAACTTGAGCAAGTAACAGGCCACTTACACCAATAGAGAGAAGCCCAGTACTTGCAAGATTGATATGGGGAAGACAAGCTGCTCCCAACCCAGCGCGAGGCTAATCAGCCAGATCACGAGGGTTCTGCAGGTGTCGGTTAAGCTCCTGGCTGTAGCGCTCACATGTCGAGTGACGCTCAGGCCAAAGTAGTTGAATAAAGAGATACTGAAAGCGATCGCAATCCCGGACCAAAGGACACTCGGAGTGTTGATCATCTGATACCATCCTCTCGGAAGGTCAAAGAATGGGGAACGAGAAGACATAGATGGTTGTGCCATGAATGGCATGAGCAACACGATTGTCAAAAAGCCAAACAAGCCTTCATATCCTACCGCAACAAGAGGAGGGACCCTCCAGCGGGTCATGATTTTCTCCTCGACCACGAATTGCGTTGCCGTGCTGGAGGAAACGATGTTAAAAAAGGACGAGCGAAGGTGCGGAGAACTCTCACAAGACTTGGGCAAACAAGATGAAAAACACGCCTGTTCAACAATCACATTATCCAAGTTGAGACCGACGAGAAGCTAGTCATACCGACGAGGGCCTTGGTCACATCGTCTTGATCGGTAGGATCCGACGCGGTGCTGGTAACATGAGCGGATATCAAATTGACTGCATCCTTGACTGTGTCCTTGATGAGAGAACCGCTGTAACCTACGAGTGAGACGCCGGCCATCACCGTGAGGAGGGAAACCCATCTGAGGCGAATTAGAGAAGCAAGTGAAAGGAAGGTGAAAAAAACGAACTGGTACAACCAAAGGTGACGGCGGAGGAAGATCACACTGAGAATGCCGACAAAAAGAACGAGGGCACCACGCGTCATTTGATAGATGGAAACTGGGGTGTATAAAAGGCCGACATTCATGAGCTGTAGATTGTCCCACAAGAAGGCGCAGTCACGGCATTAGCGTTGAAAAAGTTTAATGAGACACGATCGATAGTAATGGAAGGTGGAAGAGAAGAGGAATAGGAAATTACGGACCGTAGTACCGGTGAGATCGCAAACGGCAGGGAACCATAAGAGGAGTAATTTCCAGCCTCGCAGCTCCTGCGAAGATGGGACGGGCTTAGTCTGGAATCGCTCGTCTTCGTCTGATTCGGAAGGAAGGAAGACGGGAGAAGGGTTGCGCCTCGTGGTGAGCCACGTGTAAATGACGGGAAGGAAGCCTAGGACAAAAGCGAAGATGGAGGGTGAGAATCTGAAGGAAACGGAGATGTGCGACAACTGACAAAGCATTTCGCCGACTAGGAGGAGAAGGGTCAGTAAGAGGGGTGGATTGGAAGGGGAGATTAAGACTAACGGAACATCTGTAAGGTCTGCCATACGGGTTGTTCATAGAGAACATGATGACCGGGGTCTGGGTCATTGCAGTTCTCGACGCATTGCATGTCCTGGAGAGTGAAATAAAACAATATAGTGGAAGGTTGGACCAGGCCAGCATACCTGCCATTTGCTCCAGAGCGAGTTGCTGGAGCCCTGTAGGACGGGTGAGAAGGCAAACGAAGCTCATATACGAGTTCTACTCACTGTAATTATCATCCCCGCGAGGAGAAAGGGAATGAAGAACGACGAGCGAGGCATGTCTCACTACACTAGGCTGAGGAGGACGAGTTCGGGATTGAGTCACGCTGTGTGGAAAGTTGTCACGAGTGACATACCACGTGACCTGTCATTGGTAGATCTGAGATTCGGCGGGGTCACTCGGGGTCACCGATCAAGCAAGGTGGTTCTCGTCGCCTTCCTATTTGGGAGAGACTGTCGTCGTTATTTATCGCGTCTTCTTCTTTTCCCTCTTTCTCGCTCCTCCTCGCGGCCCTGTCGCTCTCCTCCTCGTACCACCTGCGCTCTCCTCGTCGCCTCGCACGACGTCCACGGACATTCCCCACATCAGATGGTCAAGCTCTCCCTCCTATCCCCAAAGGGCAACCAAGGTGTTCGTTATTTCCCCCACCAAGGCTACCTCGGCTTAACTCCACTGAGATTCGAAGGCCGTACGTGCTCCTCTCCCACCTTTCTCTTCCCCTCCGCTCACTTTCCTCCCCAGTCGTCCGTACCCAGATCGAGCAGGATGGCAAACCCGTCCTAGCCAAAGACCTCTCTCTCGCCATCCGATGCTATGAATCGCGCCAGGGTCGTCTCGGTTCCGCGCAGACGAACATCCTTTACGAGCACTCGCTCACTCTCTGGCAAAAGTGCGACACGCACGAGTGGTCCGAGCTCGGCGATTCAGAACACCCCTTTCGCCTTTCGCTCCCCGCTCACATCGCCGCACCTAGCACCGCGCTCTTCTCTCAAGAGTATCGCATATTCTGGCGTATCGAAGCAGGCGCGTATATACATCGCGCCCAACTACCCGTTTCTGACTAGTCTTCAGTCCTCAACCACACCCCCATCTCAGCCGTCGGCTGTCGTCAAATAAAACACTTCGACTTACTCCTCATGCGCTACGATGCGCCATCCAGTCTGTCCCCCCCAACGCCCTTGTCCCCCTCCTCCCCGCCCCACACGATCTTACTCAAATCCAAATCCCTTCGCTCGTCATTGCGATATCATGTACTCATACCGTCCAATCCAGTCGGTCCGCTGGATATTGTCACCATACAGCTCACTGTCCAGCCCCTTGACTCTTCTTTATCAGTTCGCAGCGCATCCGCTTTCGTCGAGCGACGAATACATTTCAATGACTTTCGGCTGGGCCCTCCCGAGTCACCACCCGGTCCTTATCAATTCTCGTCGCATCTTCCCCCAACTCCCCAGAGTTCCTGCAATCACATTTTCGACAGTACTTCATCGACATTTCCCGAAAGTAGCACCTCTTCATCACAAGACTTAATTTGTCCTGCTTCTTCGTTGTCTCTCAATTCCGGAGATTCTTCGCGACCGCTATTGCAACGGCGTGAATGCAACATTGACGACGCTGCGCCACTTTCCTCTGTTAGCCGCCCAACTACCCATATAGTTGCGCACGCGGAATCCGTGGGCCGCTTTTCCAGAGACTCTTCTGGAATCTGGAGACACAACCTCACCTTTTCGTGGCCAGATACCAAATCCAACAGTCGATGGGCAGTGGGGGAGTCTGTCCAAACCGGCATGGCCAGTGTCAAGTTCTTTCTTCGCGTAAAGGTATTCGTTATCTCCTGGTATCATCATCCATGCTGAGCAATCCTTAGTTGATCGTCTCTTCGCTGCTGAATTCTGCAGAGACTGTAGAACTCGAGGACAAGGAACTCTGCATCGTCTCCGTAAATGACCTGCAAAGGCGTCTCGCATTCTCCAAGCACAGCGATTCCGATCGCTCGAAATCAAAGTCACCCCGGTGCTTCAAACGCGAACGCCACCCAGAACAACTCCCATCACCTCCTCGCAGTCCTCGCGAGACCCTTGTTTCAGAGGACCCAAATACGGTGACTCCAGACACGAAATCGTCCTTTCTGGCTGCACACTTTCATAATATTTCGACTGCTTCGTCACCGTATCCAGAAGGGACCAGCATCAAGCCCGAAGTCTCGAGGCGGCCGTATACTTCGCCCCGAAGTAGACCCGACAGAGGAACGTACGAAAACTCTCGAAATCGGAGCAGCCGATTGGTAGTCCCTCCGCGACCAGAAACTGCCCATCCCATGCATTTTCCGAATTGTCCCTCGAGTTCTCGAAGCTTCCTGCGCCAAAAATCCATGGAACTACGCTCAGGGTCAAGCTCAAGCATGAGCTCCAGCGGGCACTTGACTGTCGAGAGTTTACCACACCATGCTCGTGGGAGTCTTTTATTTGAGAAGGCAAACCAGGTAGAGGTGCAGGCGTGGGAGCAGGAACTCGCACGTATAGAGTCTACGAGCCGGAGGAAAAGTGCGGTCATGCTGGGGAAATTCTGGTCTCAACGCAAGAAGGCCAGTGCGGAGCATTCCTCGATTCCGATGTACCTACATGCGGAGGGCTGACTTTCTCGGACCGGTAGTGTTGTCCGTGTACCCTTGCACTACGTTACATCTCGACATGGATAATCTAACACACCTGTTGCAAAGAGAACCCGTAACTTATCAGCGTTCTCTCGTGTTCGTAATTTGCATGATGATTGCTTTAGTAACGTTGCACATGTACACTTGCATTATTGTAATCGACTGCACAGCATCATTCCAAACGTTCGGTGTTTTACGCGACAACGTCTCTCAACACAAGCAAGTAATGAGCTTCCCGTGGTTCAGGCTGACGCTGGTGGCGGGTGGTCGTGCGTTCCGTTCAGCCTCCTGTGTGGCACTACTAACTTCGAATCACAAGTGATGGGCATAGGATATCTCGCGATGCGAAGTTCGTCCACATTCCGGGTCCATCTAGGCCTCGCTGACTTACACGGGGCCCTCCCCTCGTTCTTTTTTTTTCGCCGCAGCTACTGTGCCGACCCCCGAGCAAACGTACGCCGTGAGTGAACGTCTCTCCTATTTGAAACATCCTTCTGTCTCGGCTACTTGCTGCTGCGGAGGATTGCATAGACGGGCTGTGTTAACTTGATGCTGCACGCGCAGGCAATGGCCCCCGATCTCAGACGGAAAGTAGACGCCAATCGAGCTGCCCGCATGGCTCAAGAACGCGTCAAGGAGCAAATCGAAGCACAGGCAAGTTCGCGCTCTCCTCCGTCCTTCTCGAACCGTTCCCTCCCCCCTCGCTAAAGAGTGACGCCGTTGCGCCGCGTTCAGGAAAGAAGAGATCCAGAAGTCGTGAAACCCATATGGGTGGATCAGCGCCAAAGAGGGCGGTAGAACTTTTTAAATTTTATTTTTATCTTGAAAACACCGTGCACACGTATGTACTGCGCTGCCGGACTCGGTTTCCTTTTGTCGCGCGTTTCAGCCTTTACAGTAGCCTCTGCGGTTCCTTGCCACACTGCTTCGTTACGAAATATAGTCGTTCACACCACGGAGTTGCCAATGGATTCAAACGCGTACGAACGTGTAGTTTCGGAACCGGTAGCGAGTTGCGCCGGCCTGGTGGTCGGTGCCGGTAAACTGGAAGACGTACTACCTTTAGTGCGATCGGTGGTGCTCCTCTGCCGATTAAACATGTTCTGATCACGGTGAATGGGGAGATGCGCTAGGTATGTAGCATTCGTGTGGCGTGTACAAAATGGATCAACGGAACAGTCCTGGTTGTGAAAGAACTTGGAAAGGTAGGTCCCAGCATTCTGGAGGTCGCTTTGAAGCTGGATGGGATGGGGGCAAAGTTACATAAATTCATTACAAGTAAATCAGACATTCCCCGTGTAAAGAAAACCCGGCGCGATGTCATGTCTTGCCGACAGGGGTAGAAAAGACGGTGTAAAACGGATTGGCTCTCATAAATCTATGAATCACTTGTTGCATAAACTGTCCATGTCTTCCGCGTTGAAATGCATGCCCCCGCGTCTATATATATGTGTGCCATTCCAGCCGCGTGAGAGCACTGATGACATGATTATAATCGGTGAATCCATCGATGAGGTCGAGGTGAGCTGATGTCAATGATTTTCTGATGGATCTGTGTCAGAAAACGATGATGGTAAAGCGATACATGATGCCATTATTGGTCCCGCCGACTCCTCTGACTGCGGGTCGTCTGCACGGATGGAGGTGCCCGACGCAGAGCGTCGATCGTTATCAAATATATGGACAACATGTTGTTCACCGATACCAACGGGCATCGGTGTTTCTGTCACGAACGCGGGTTGGCCAATAGATCGCTCGATGCTGTGGGAAATGACGTTCAGGTCGTCAACGGCAGACCCATGTCGAGACGAAGAGGTTGTTTGACCTGATGCTGGAGTCGATGAGCGACTACGAACGGAAGTGCCAGCGGGGGGATCACCAGCCGACGGGCCTTGCGGAACCACTGAGGGTGTCGTGACACTGGATCGGGTTCTTGAAGAAGACTCGTCAGCACTGGGTGTTGCTGCCGAGGGTGTGCTGGCGGTGGCTTGATCTGGTACGGCCTCACGACGGGTTCTGCCTTCTTCTCTTCTTTGCTGCGCCTCGTGCTCGATAAGAGAGAGACGCATGGCCTCCATGACCATGAGCTGGACCAAGGTGAGCGTGGGTGGAGCAGACGAGGTGTGAGCTTACCTCTTCCAAGTCTTGTCCACCTAAACCCATTTGTCCGAGGAGTTGACTCAGGTCCTGGCCGTTCATCCGCGGACCACGGCGTCGTCGACTGCCGGAGGTACCACCAGGGGGTGCATTTTCGGCATCTGCGGCATCTGCACCCTCTGTGTTCGGGAGGGTGTGCACGCGACCGCTGGTGACACCGACGGGAATGAGCCTATCTCCGACCTGTCTCATGATTATTCTCCTGTTTGCGCGACGGGTTGCCGCTGCGCGGACGGCGGCAAGCTTGGCTTCCCAGTCGGGTCGGATTTGGTCTTTGTCGAGAGGAGGTAAGAGAGCGGAGAAGGTGTGCAAATAGTACGACACACCTGTTGTGACAACATCTGGACTGTCATGGCCGAAGCTCTTTCGACGACGTTTATGAGTGCTGGAGGGACCGGGGATGGTTTGGTGTGACCGGAGGGGGTCGGCCCAAGGGGGAGGGGACTAGAAAGACAACCGAGGTCAAGAGGCAGGAGGAAAAGGTGGGAAGGACTGACCATTCCGTCGCTACCGATGCCTGTTCGCCATGGAGGCGGTGTATAGATGATACCAAAGTTATCCTGGACACAGTAGGGACACGCTGCGGGTTCTGAGACGAGATGGGTGGTGGTAGGCTCTGCTCTCTTTATTTGCACGAAGCACTCTGTGCAGATTGCTTGATCGCAGCAACGGGAGTGGTTGATGTTGGGGGGGTAATACTAGAAAAGAGTGAGCGACAGGCGGGGAGGGGAATAAAGGGGAGAAGACGAACGAGAAAGCAGATTGGACACTCGACCGCACCCCTGTAGAGGGCGGCCTCTGGGCAGCGGGAGGGCTCCTTGAGGGTGGATGCACGTTTTGGTGCGGGGGACGGGCGGGGTTGGTCGCGGGAGTCTTGGCGAACAGTGGGGGTGTCGGGGAGGGCACAGTCGGTGTCTGGGGGGTCCTTGCGGGCGGCGATGATCTGTTCGTCGTCCCAGTCGTCGCTGTAATCATCGAGGGGGCGGTAGAAGGGCGCGAGCTTCCTGTCGACGACGAGCTGAGTGACGATGGCGTGGTTCCAGTCTCTTGGACCGGTGTAGACGCCTTGCGGCGTGAGAGCCCCGTAGTCGACGGTGTCGTCGTGGTGGGGGCGTCCGGAAGAAGAGCCGGCGTTGCCCATTGAGTAGGGGAGATGCACTCGATTACCGTCCTCTCGTTCTCGTCGTCCCCCGCCCGCTCTTTATTTGGCTACTTGTTTGCCACTCGACCCCTCCTCGACCCCCCCAAATCCGGTCCGCGTTCACGACACGTCGCCCAACTTGGTTTTGACAAAAAACCGTCATGTCCCTCCTTGACGCGCCGTGGACGTTCGACCCCGCTCACGTCCTCGAGCACTACTCCGTCGACCTCGCCGTCGGTCTCGACCCCGACCGCGTCGACAAGCACGCCCTCCTCTACGGCAGAAACGGTACGCTTGTCCCCTGCTTTCCTCCCTTTTCCCACATACTGACTTCCCACCAGAGCTTCCAGACGATCCCCCGACCCCCCTATGGCAGCTTGTCCTTGACCAGTTCAAGGACCAGCTTGTCCTCATCCTCCTCGCCTCTGCTGGAATCTCCTTCGTCCTTGCCCTTTTCGAGCACTCTGATTCCACCCCCCTCGGTGCCTTCGTCGAGCCTGCAGTCATCCTCCTTATCCTCATCGCCAACGCCGCAGTCGGTGTCATCCAAGAGACGAATGCCGAAAAGGCAATCGATGTAAGTCCACCTCGTCCGTCTCCCATTCCCTCACAGGCTCACACACCTCACTTGCTCTAGGCGCTCAAAGAGTATTCCCCCGACGAGGCAAATGTCTTCCGCTCCGGTCGTGTCATACGCATTCATGCTTCCGAGCTTGTCCCCGGTGACATCATAGCGGTTGCCGTCGGAGACAAGGTTCCTGCTGACTGCAGACTTCTCTCAATTTCGTCCAGCAGTTTTCGTGTAGACCAAGCGATTCTCACGGGAGAAAGCAGCAGTGTCTCCAAGTATATCGATGTCGTCCCTGATCTCAACGCTGTCAAACAAGATATGACCAACATGCTCTTCTCTGTACGTTCTCCCTCCCTCTCCCTCCCCCCTCTCCCCCCTCACTTTGACCCAGGGAACCACTGTCGTCAATGGAACCGCCCGTGCTATCGTTAGTTTCACAGGCGCCAAAACCGCAATAGGTCACATTCACCACTCTATATCCCAGCAAATCAGCGACAAAACGCCGTTGAAGCGCAAATTGGACGACTTTGGTGACATGCTCGCCAAAGTGATATCCGTAATATGTGTTTTGGTCTGGCTGATTAATTTCCGTCACTTCTGGGATCCTTCCCACCATGGTGTTTTGCAAGGTGCAATCTATTACTTCAAGATTGCCGTCGCGCTGGCCGTGGCTGCTATTCCCGAAGGCCTCGCTGCCGTCATTACTGCTTGTTTAGCTCTTGGCACCAAAAAGATGGCGCAGAAAAACGCCATCGTCCGAAACCTGCCCAGTGTCGAAACTCTCGGCTGCACAAACGTGATATGCTCCGACAAGACAGGTACATTGACTACAAACCAAATGAGTGTATCCAAGGTACACAATCAGCATCGGCCGTACTCCTCGGGTTCGCTGACTCCTTTGGGTTGGTTAGTTCCTTGTGATCGACGCACAAACCAAATCTCCAAGGGAATATCAAATCGAAGGAACCACGTATTCCCCGCATGGCTCTGTCCGCTCCTCAGGAGCCAAAGGCTCTGATCTGAGTCTTGACCCCATCCGCAAACTCGCAGAAATCTGTGCCGTGTGTAACGATGCGAAGATCACATACCAGACGGTTCGTAGATTACTTTTACACAACTTCATTCATTCAACTTTTTTCCAGGATAAGGATGCTTACAGTAATATTGGAGAACCTACAGAAGCTGCGCTCAAAGTTCTTGTCGAGAAGTTGGGCTGTACAGACGCAGAAGTCACCAAGTCCTTGTCATCCATGACACGCGCAGCCCGAGCAAGCGCTGTCAGCGACTACTATGAACGCGATATACCTCGTTTGTTGACGTTTGAATTCTCACGGGATCGCAAGATGATGTCTGTCCTCGTTGGTCTCAATGGTGCCGGTGCTCTGTTCGTCAAAGGTGCCCCCGAGTCCGTGCTTGAGCGTTGCACGTCTGTCATGGTTCACGGCAAGGTCATTCCCATGACTCGTGAACTAAAGGACACCATTTCCACACAGATATCTTCTTACGCTTCCCAAGGTCTACGGACACTTGCCATGGCCTATGTTGACGAGAAGGACACCAATGCTGCACACTATCTTAGCGAAAACACGCAAGAATATGCCCGTTTCGAGCAGAACCTTGTCTTTGTTTCTCTCGTTGGCATGCTCGATCCTCCGCGCCCCGAGGTCCGCCAGGCTATCGTGAACTGCAGAGCTGCGGGGATCCGCGTAATATGTATTACAGGTGATAACAAAGGTACCGCTGAGACGATATGCCGCCAGATTGGGATATTCGGCGAGGACGAAGACTTGACTGGCAAGAGCTACACAGGTCGAGAACTTGACGCACTGGATCAGCAGGAAAAAATACAGGCCGTGCAGCGCGCGAGCTTGTTTAGTAGGACAGAGCCGGGACACAAGAGTCAATTAGTTGACCTTCTTCAGGGTCTGGGATTGGTGGTCGCTATGGCACGTACTCTTCCGTTAGTCTCACGAGCTGTCATCTTACAGAAAATCCCTTAGACGGGTGACGGTGTGAACGACGCCCCAGCACTGAAAAAAGCGGACATTGGTGTTGCGATGGGTAGCGGCACAGATGTTGCTAAATTGGCTGCAGACATGGTTCTTGCGGATTCGAATTTTGCGACGATAGAGCAAGCTGTAGAAGAAGGCAGACTCATATACAATAACACCAAGCAGTTCATTCGATACCTTATCTCGTCGAATATCGGGGAGGTCGTCAGGTAAGAACTACCCTTAGTATCCGCGGTCACGTTCCTTACTTGAGCTCCTAGCATCTTCCTGACTGTCTTGCTGGGCATGCCAGAGGCATTGATTCCTGTCCAGTTACTCTGGGTCAACCTTGTTACGGACAGTCTTCCGGCCACTGCCCTCGGATTCAATCCCGCCGACCACTCTATTATGCGCGTACCTCCGAGAAATGCCAAAGAGCCTCTAGTAGGCAAATGGCTGTTTTTCCGATACATGGTCATTGGCGTGTACGTTGGTTGCGCCACGGTGTTTGGGTATGCGTGGTGGTTTATTTACTATACTGGAGGACCTCAGATCACGTTTCACCAGCTGGTGAGTGAACGAAGTTACTGGAGGGATGACAGGACTGACGTGATGCTAGACTCATTTCCACCAATGCACGACAATGTTCCCTGAGATTGGATGCGACATGTTTACAAACGAAATGGCACGACACGCTACGACCATGAGTCTCTCGATCCTGGTCACGATTGAAATGTTTAACGCCATGAACTCTCTGTCGGAGAACGAAAGCTTACTTCGTCTACCGATCTGGAAGAACCCATTCCTGGTGGGCGCCATTGCGTTGAGTATGGCGCTACACGTTGGAATCCTGTACATCCCGTTCTTCACATCGCTGTTCGCAATAACGCCACTTAACTGGGTGGAGTGGAAGGCAGTGTTGTACATCAGCGCGCCTGTTTTGTTAATTGACGAAGTTCTCAAGCTCATATCGGTAAGTCGTTGATCAAATTCCGTGGCCGCGAACGATCATCTAAGGCGTTTGCGTTGCCAGGTCACAGTAATTGAGCCGCTGAGGAGCTGAGGGGTGCAGTGTGAAAATGTGGGTAGACATATAGGCACAATGTCACATATGTAGAGAGACGTTGTCTCAGATGGGCCATAGTGCGACCTAGCCGAGGTGCGAATATTTACGCGTACGAAATTTCCTATCTGGGCCCTCGGCTATCCTTTTTCCTTATGTAAGCAATGAACAATGAGGCTGCGCACTGACCGGTGACCGCCAAGCGTTCCTTTCTTCCCTCCCTTGAACTCTTCTTGTGTCTACTTTCCCTGCCACGGTAGCGCATCGCTCACCAAGTCACTCTTTCACCACCATCATGCGCCTTTTTTCCAACCTCGCGTTGGCTCTCTCTTTTACGCTCTCCTTCATTTCTCCTTCGCTTGGACACGCTCACCAGGGCAAACGGCACCACGTACATCGGGCGGACGACCTTGCTCGTCGCGACCCTGGAGAAGTCCAACTGCACAAACGTTTCGACAACACCCGCCTTACATACTATGCAGTTGGCCTCGGCGCTTGCGGCCAGACTAACGTGGAATCTGACTTTGTGCGTCGTTTTCTTTCTGCAGTCTGACGCGCCTCACCTTTTTTGTTTTATGCTTAGATTGTTGCACTCAACTCAGCGGTAATCGTCCATGCTCATTGTACATGATCAAACAAGGCTGATTCGTCACTTAGCAATATACTTCGGGTAGTTACTGCTTCCAGCAGATCACCATCACAGCCAATGGAAAGACAACCTCGGCCCAGATCATGGACGAGGTGCGTGTTTTTCTATTTTTTTTTTGTGTCTCGACCCTATATTCACTATTAACAGTGCCCGGGTTGTCCCTACGGCGGTCTTGACTTATCACAAGGTCTCTTTGAGTTCTTCTCTGATATCGGGGCCGGTGTCTTGTATGGTTCATGGAACTTCGGTTCTGGGGCACCCGCTCCAACCCCAACCCCTACTCCTACCCCTACTCCTACTCCGACACCTACACCTACACCTACACCCACCTCGACACCGACGACAACCAGCACACCTCCACCCTCGAGCAGTTCAAGTTCATCTAGCAGTTCTCAGAGTTCCAGCTCCAGTAGCTCCAGCTCCAGCAGCTCTAGTGTGACCCCCACTCCCAGCAGCGTCTCCGTGACTGTCGGAGTTACAGGAAACACACTCGTCCTTGGTGGCGTGAACGATGCCATCGTGTTCATAGGTGGATTCCTCAGTGCTTGCGCTGGCTTGCAGTGAGCGATAAAGCAGGCTCTTTATTCCCCTTTTTCTTGTTATTGCAGTTGGAAGACAGTTGTTCAAGTAAAAGTAAGACAACGTGCTTCACATTTTAGACGGACACTACTTACGTAATGATCGCTGACGGACCGGAGTCTTCTAGTTTGAGCTATACCCACACATTATTCTATCAGCTCTCCTGCTGGGCAATACAGGGATGCAAGTTTGATTTTTCACGTCGGATTGCCTGGTGTTATATTGTGCCATACTCTGTTCTGCGCTCGAATGATTGATTATTTTATGATTTGTCCGGAACAAGACATTCGTCTTAGCGACGCCATTATATTCTGGTGCAGCTGCCCGTTCCTCTGGCAACGAAACCCACTCCCCTTGCGAATTATTTCATATCACCGACTTCGACCGAGAGACGCCTCTCCCACCCGTGCCTCCATCGCACTCGTTTGACGATACAACGCCAGCGTTGTTGTGACATGGCTCCAAGAGTCTCGACAATCTTTATATTTCTCTCCCTCATCCTTTCGTTCGTTACAGCTCGTCACTGGAGCCGGCGCCATCATCAAGAATTAGCTCACAGGGCACGAGGCGATGTTGATGTTCACAAGCGTCAATCTTACACCAACGCACGATTTACCTTTTATGACGTCGGGCTGTAAGTCTTTGGTAAGTTGGCACGAAATCGGGTACTCATGCTAGGCTGCTTCTGAAGTGGTGCCTGTGGCAAAAACAACGTTGCCAGCGACTTTGTGAGCACGTTTTCTGCAGTAGTATCGCAGCGGTTTACCCAGGTCATCGCAGATTGTGGCATTGAACGTCGAGCAGTACGGCAGCGGGTATCCCGGTCCCATGTGTTTTGTATCCATTACTATCCAATATGGTGGAAAGACTGCTCAAGCTACCATCATGGACGAGGTTCGACCACTTTCCGTCGTTCAGTTGATTCGTTGAATGAGCTAACTTTAACTCTCGTCGTACCAGTGTATGGGATGCCCTTGGGGTGGTCTAGACTTTTCCCGAGGTCTATTCGACTACTTTGCTTCTGAGAGTGCAGGTGTAATCTATGGCACATGGTGGATTAATGGTGGCTCCGGGGGCGGAGGCGACACAACTTCGAGCCAGTGGACGCCTACCAGCACCAGTCAGTGGGAACCACCAACCACTACCTCCTCTTATACCCCGGACTACACTCCCCCGACCCCAACCCCAACCCCGACCCCAGCCTATACTCCTCCTTCTACATCGTCCACGTCCACGTCCACGTCCACGACATCGACATCGACATCGACCTCTAGCACTCCTCCTTCCTCCACAAAGATTTCCTCATCTACTAAACCATCTTCCACCTTCAATACTACCTTGGTAGTCCCGACTGGAGGAGTGGTATCCACTCCTAATTCGAGCGACCCCCAGAACATCTTTGTTATCAACACCATCTTGATTGAGATTGGTATTGCACTCTCTTTAGCGGAGAAGGACGGATAGATGATAAACATCTATTCGGCTCGAGTTGACATTAGGGTCACGTTTAACGCTGTTCTGGGCCATTTTCTCTTTCTTTTTTTATACATTTGCCTGGAGCAAGCCCCTGGAATCTGTACCGCAGCTTATTGTCGTTATTGCTGTCATATATGTCGGCCTGTAATGCCTTATACCTCGGAGTGTATGTCCTCGTATCTTCAATTATTGTTCAATTGGACTAAACAAGTTTGGCAACTGAGCGTCTCGACCACAGCAGCAATATTATACATATAACAATAACGATACACCTCGAGTTCCAGAACCAACATACGGGGATTGGATTTACATGAAACAAGTGACCAGCAATACCTGCAAACCATGTTTCTTGGCCCACTGCAGGGAGACCCTCTTTCCTTTCCTGATATCCTTACGAAGCGCGCTCTTGCTGGGTTTGAGGATCCCACGGAGAGCCAACTGGCCCTTGTGTCGCGTCATGACATATTCTTTGATGTTAATATGCACTTCCGCTTTGAGCAGCTTTCTAGCGGACGTAAGAGTCAATGGAAGATCGGAAGCATTCGGGGAACGAATGCCAAGTTCGATTATGAGCGCGCGCAACAGATCGAGTTGCGCATCGCTTCTCTCGACCGGAGATAAAAGATAGCTTGAGCAGCAGCTTTAATTAAACGCAATCCATAGGGGGATGGTGAGACACACCGGGATATGAAATCGGACGCATCGTCATACGATGCAGTTGGGGTGGAAGCTCCAGTGTGATACTCAGAGCTAGTAGAAGTGGTGGACGATCGTGTCCGACATGGTGTTATCCTTAAACTCTTCTTGACAGCTTCAATACGCGATTCATCCTCGGAGAAGATGAGGTCACTCTCCGAGGATAATTCTGCGCTGGTTGAATAGTTGAAAGAATCCCGATCGCACAGGGAGAGCTTGTCCAGTGCCAAAGACGACAAGTCACCGTCAGAGTCGAGATGACCCGAGATATCTGAGACGGTGGAGATGGTGGATGGGAGGGAACGGGCATTCAGGAGGGGGTGGCTCAGGACAATATAATCCGTGTCACTGAGAGGGCTGTTTCTCCAGACGACTTCGTCGTCCTCAGTAGAGCACTGGGAAAGGGGCCCGTCCGATTCGTGGCCACTATCTGTAGACATGACGGCGAGAGGTAGTGAGAACCTCCAAAGGTCGCAGAGCAGTAGTGAATGCGGTTAGTCACTGTAGTTCACGACGTCGAGAGTGTAGGCAGTCGGTGTGGACGACGAAGACGAAGACCGTTGAGAGGGGCGTCGCCCGTTCGAACGTGTGATATGTCTTACGTAATATGATTAGATGACCCTCTGCCCAACATCGTCGTCGTCGTTGTAGACTGCGATCTTTCTCTCTGAACGGCGTTGTCTGTGATATCCCTTGCTTCAAGACCACATCCATCCCACCAATGGAGGTATGTATGCGCGCAAATATCTCCAGATCGCCCTCCATCTTCTCCATTCATCCACAGGGCCTACTTGACTTCTCCAAGGAGTTCGATGTCTCCCTCCTGGACAAGGTCGCGATGGCCTTTTACACAGGTCGCGGTCAGGAGGTCTGTCTCTCAGTCCATCCATCACTGTCTATCGTGCTCACGTTCCCTCAGCAACAAATGGCTCAGCAAGTCCTCACCCAGTTGGAAGAACATCCTGACGCGTGGACGCGAGTTCCGGAAATAATGGAGAGGTCGACTTTCCAACAATCCAAGGTCTATCCAAGTCGTCTTCTTCTATATCTTTCCTCTCTCATCACCCATTCAGTACATCGGTATCCAAATTCTCGAAAAACTCATCACCACACGCTGGAAAACCCTCCCGGATGGTCAGCGGCAAGGTATCCACCATCCTTCTACGGTGTGACGCGTCACTGATATTGTGCTAGGTATCAGGAACTTTGTAGTCGGTATCACTGTCAAGATCGCTTCGGACGAGGTCACTATGCGGAAGGAAAAGACCTTTGTCAACAAGCTCAACCTCGCCCTAGTTCAGGTGAGTTCAGTCTTCAAGAGTATCTTTATTGTTTATATATCGGATCTCCACCAGATTCTGAAGCAAGAGTGGCCACATAACTGGCCGACTTTCATAACCGAACTCGTCGAGTCCTCCAAAACCAATCTCTCGCTATGCGAGAATAACATGGTTATCTTACGTCTTTTGTCCGAGGAAGTCTTCGACTATTCTGCGGAGCAAATGACGCAGACGAAAATCAAGAATCTCAAAAATCAGATGTGCGGCGAGTTCAGCGAAATCTTCAAACTATGTTCTGAAGTTCTTGAGGAGGCGCAAAAAACGAGTTTGATCAAGGCTACTCTGGAGACGCTGTTAAGGTTTTTGAACTGGATACCCCTTGGTTACATCTTCGAGACCACAATCATCGATCTTCTACTCAACCGAGTAGGTGTCCCTCTATCTGTTCCTCTTCCATTTTAATGCTTGCCTAGTTCCTGGAAGCCCCAGAATTCCGCAACGTGACAATCAAGTGCTTGGCTGAAATCGCTGGCCTTAACGTGGGGCCAGAATACGATCCCAAATTCGTGATTCTGTTCGCTATGGTCATGACGTCCATAAACCGTATGATCCCCCCATCAACCAACATTGCCGCCGCCTACGCATCCGCGGCCGACTCTGGTCAAGAACTCGTTCTCAACCTTGCATTATTCCTATGTAATTTCCTATCCAACCATCTGCGGGCCGTCGAAACAGAGGCAAACCGCGATGTTTTGCTAAACGCCCATCTATACATGGTCAAAGTATCACAAGTCGACGAGCGTGAAATATTCAAGATCACGCTCGAATACTGGTCGAAGCTTGTGGCGGAGCTCTACGACGAGATCCAGTCGCTGCCTATTGGAGATAGCGGTTTACTTATGGGCTTGAGTCTTGGAAATGGAAGCGGAAACATGCTTAACGGGATGTCTTTGCGGAAGAACATCTACAGTGATGTTTTGAGCAACTTGCGTCTTGTGGTCATCGAAAGGATGGTTAAGCCAGAAGAGGTGCGAGCTTTCTTCTTGAAGCAGTCCTGTCATCTGATTTTGAACCTTAGGTACTCATCGTCGAAAACGACGAAGGCGAGATCGTCCGAGAGTTCATGAAAGAGTCGGACACCATCGTCCTTTACAAGCAAATGCGCGAACTTCTCGTGTATCTCACGCATCTAGACGTCGTGGACACAGAGAACATCCTGACGGAAAAATTGGCCAAGCAAGTCGATGGATCTGAATGGAGTTGGCAGAACTTGAACACACTCTGCTGGGCAATTGGTAGCATCTCTGGAGCTATGAGTGAGTTGTTGGCATCTCTCTGCGCTGTCGTTTGATCTCAATTAACCTGCTCTAGACGAGGAGACTGAGAAGCGGTTCCTTGTCACTGTGATCAAGGATTTGCTCGGATTGTGTGAGATTAAACGAGGGAAGGACAACAAGGCTGTCGTCGCGTCGGACATCATGTATATCGTTGGACAATATCCGCGCTTTCTGAAGGCTCACTGGAAGTTCTTGAAGACGGTGGTCAATAAGCTCTTTGAATTCATGCACGAGACACACGAAGGTAAGTGTAGACGCGATTCATCTTCGTTGAGCTAATCTTGGATGGTCAACCCGCAGGCGTTCAGGACATGGCCTGCGATACTTTCATAAAGATTGCTCAGAAGTGCCGTCGTCATTTCGTCATGCAACAATCGGGGGAGCAAGAACCGTTTGTTGACGAAATATTACGATTGTTGCACAGAATTACTGTTGACCTGTCGCCTCAACAGGTAAACATACGTGTTTCTTATCCCCGTGGTTCATGAACTAACTCCAACTCCAGGTGCACACGTTCTATGAGGCAGTCGGATACATGATTTCTGCTCAGCCGAACAAACCTCAGCAAGAGAAACTGATCGGTAAACTGATGGAGCTACCTAACAATGCCGTGAGTACTTCCCTCACTCGCCCGTCACGTCTACTGACTGATCCCATTTGAAGTGGGACTCCTTGATGGCACAGGCCGCACAGAACATCGACGTGTTGAGCAACCCGGATAACATTAAAATCCTTTCGAACGTGTTGAAGACCAACGTTTCTGCTTGTACCTCCATCGGTAGCTTCTATTTGCCCCAAGTTGGCCGCGTATTTCTCGATATGCTTGGTCTTTACAAGGCTGTCAGCGGCATCATCAGCGAGACGGTTGCGCGAGAGGGTAAGGCTGGGAATCACACTCACTTGCGCGGTCTGACTGACAAATCTTTATCAGGCATAATTGCAACGAAGACTCCCAAGATCCGTCAGCTGCGGACGGTTAAGAAGGAGATCCTGAAGTTGATGGAGACATACATAAAAAAGGCAGAAGACTTAGATGCCGTCAATGCCAATTTCATGCCTCCCCTCCTAGACGCTATACTTGGGGACTATAGTCGCAATGTGCCTACCGCGCGAGATGCAGAAGTTCTCAATGTGATGGCAACAATCACTGGCCGCCTTGGTGTACGTTATTTCCCGTGACGAGAGCATGCTACTGAGGCTTACGGCAACTTCTAGGCTCTCCTTACCCCTCAAGTTCCCGCCATCCTTGACGCTGTGTTCGAGCCCACGCTCAACATGATTAACCAAGACTTTGCTGAATTCCCTGAGCATCGCGTTGGCTTTTTCAAGTTGCTAAGAGCCATCAATATCAATTGCTTCCCTGGTGGGTGTTATGCTGTACTAGCATCCGCGCTATCTCTCAGACTCTGTTGCAGCTCTCCTTGGAGTACCACCAAATCAGTTCAAGCTGTTCATGGACAGTATTATCTGGGCTATCAAACATACCATGCGGGATATTGCGGACACTGGTCTAAATCGTACGTTCATGTCTCCTAACTTAACTGCGAACTGTAGGATTGAAACTGCTTAGTGTGTCTCGAGGTTGTCAACAATTTTGCAAACGCAGAACCGGCTGTTAGCAACGCCTTCTTCCAGCAATACTTCCTCAGCATCCTACAGGATATCTTCTTCGTCCTTACGGATGCTGACCACAAGAGTGGCTTCAAACTTCAGAGTCTCCTCCTTGCGCGGATGTTCCAGCTTGTTGAGACCAATCAAATCCAGTCTCCATTATACAATCCGGCTCAGGTGGCTGATCCGAACATGTCCAACTCGTTGTTCCTCAAGGAGTATTGTGCGAACCTGCTCAAGACAGCCTTCCCTCACGTTCACAAGTAAGTCTGCCGTTGACCGGGGCGTTTCTTAGCTGACGGGACCGTGTTGCAGTACTCAAGTCCAGGTGTTCGTTACCGGACTAGGGGAGTTCCACAGCGACATCAACCGGTTCAAGCTTGCGCTGCGTGACTTCCTCATTCAACTCAAGGAATTCTCTTCTGGCGACAATGCTGAGTTATATCTCGAGGAGAAGGAAGCGGAGGCGCTAGTGAAGGCGCAAGCTGAACGAGAACTCGCGATGCGTGTACCCGGGCTGTTGAAGCCGTCTCAAATAGAAGACAAGGATGAGGATATCTCATAGACAATGGTCGTGCATCAATGCATCATCGGTGGCGCCATTATTCATATCTCGCACTCCTTTTGTTTGTTTCTCTGACACGAATGCATGCCTCCCTTCATTTTACTCCAGACGTTGAACTATTCATTTTATCAACTTCGCCAACACGTCACTCTGCTATCGTTGTCTTCTCGCAGCTTCACATCTAATGTATTAGTATAGGTCGTGGAACGTATCGAAATAATGTAGTATATCAGGTGAAGCTCGAACAAGAAGTTGATGTGTGGTCACGTTGTTTGATAAGATCGCCGCGACCGACACCCAGTGGATTACCACCATGTTCAAAAAGTACCCGTCGTCTTGACTCACCGGGGTAGAGAACAGACAGCTGACTTGACTCGTAGATTTTCGCCATCGACTGACATCGCGAGCCAGACACCACCAAAATCCTCTGTCCAGCGATCAATCCGAGCTGCGGTGCTTGCGCAGTGGAAATTGCAGCCTGAAACCCTCGAACAGATATGGCCAAAGAAAGAGTCTTTAACTCATGTGAAATGGTGCGTATCCCTTAATGATCTCCCGATAACCCCATCGTAAATCTATCCGACAAGATAGCAGAGAACATATGTCGATATATACTGTCAACGGTGAACCCTTGTTCTTCCAACACTTTGACGGACCATTGTACCCTACGCTTCGACTTCTTCACAAGTGTAGGCCGCGCCTTCTCTGACTCGATCCCGCTCCCGCTTAACACGCTGTGGACCTTAGATCCGTTCCTGCTACCCAAAGTTGGCGTTGATCGCGGTGCAATACGGTTCCTGCTAGGGGGGGCACATATGATGTGTCCGGGCCTGACATCGGCAGGCGGTTATCTCCCTCCAGCGGAAAACGCAATCCCGACGAATTCGCTCGTCGCGGTCCACGCGGAAGGCAAGGCACACGCGGTGGCGATCGGGATGACCAAGTTGGGCACGGAAGAGATGCGCAAGGTCAACAAGGGAGTCGGCGTGGAAATCGCGGCGTATTTGGGAGACGACTTGTGGGCTATTCAGACGATGTAGGGGGAGTCAAGTAAAGTTGAGGTCACGATGACGATACCTAGTGACGGGTTTATGATGATGTGATCGACTTTTGTTCTTGGGATGTGACGGGGCCGCGTTGTCCCTTGCCACGGGCGCCAGGGCAGGATGATCCGTGAGGAAGCCCAAACTTGCTGTTTCGGAACATCAACAATATTCTCGCCTTCAAAGTTTCAACCCTGGATCGTGTCACGGTGGCATTTTTTTTTTGGTAGCGCGACATGTTGAAGCAGTGCCTTCAGGAGGGGGCTACATTTTATGCAGGTTGAATTCGGTTTTCCTCAGACCCCGAGGCGGAGGCGGAGGCGGGGGTCGTTTACCGGGTAACCGGGAGCGGTTACTGATAATCATTCACGACTTTTCTCAAACCCACAGTACTCATCCGCAGTAACCCGGAACTGACTCATGCAGGGACAAGAAGAAGACAATAATCAGTTCGGATACGACACATTCATTCGAGTCACTACACGCAAGAAACGAAAAGGGAAGCACAAGGACTTCGCCGCCACTGCGTCCGAGCTTCTTACGCGCGTCAAGGAAGAGCTGCTCACGGCCGATGGAGGGTGGTGGCAGAGCTGCGATGGTACGTATGTATCGCTGCTAATGCGTCCGTGATCCATCGTGTCAACGAAACGTTCCCCGGGTCTGGACACCAGAAATGTTCCACGAAGCGCTTCGCAGTGCGCGAATTAAGCCGCAAAAAGTGTTGTGTCTTGGGTTGGGAAGTCCGTCGTTGTCGCGGGACGCACGGACGCAACTTGCCTTGCTGAGTCACTTGTGCGGCTCTGCACAGATCGTGCGTGGATTTCGAACGAGTCGAGAGAGAGTTCGGTGATTGGATCTTGCAGGCCTCGGCGGACGTGTGGATGTACGATCCGGTGTTCACAGGTGCAGACGCAGAGCTGTTCCAGACCTTGGGAATGCGCTGTCTCGATCATATCCAAGCAAGCGATTTCATGCCGCCGCCCTTAAATTTCAAACTGATAGCGCTCTCTACAGGGAGCCGAACACGCATTAGACTATCCCACGCTACTGTACATGCCGCACTGCGACTTGAAACTCTACGAGTCCGTCATCCGCGCGAACTGGTCGCTAGACGGCCTCAGCCGCATCCTTTTTCTTTCCAACTCCTTCGGGGATTATGTCGACAAGTACGTACTACGATATATACGCCGCCTTGGAGGGATCGGATCGATTGGAATTTACAGCAACGTCGGTTGCAAACTGGAAAAGGAATCGCCGTGTTTGATGAAACTAGGTGAGTGTATTTGCCAATTACTTAATGATTCGCACGATACATTTAGGGATGCTAGTGCCGTTTCTGCAGTGTCTGCGGCTTCCCACGTCGACTGCGTTTCCAAGTGCATTTAACAACCTTGCTGTGCAGTACGTCAACACCACCCTCTTATCGCTCCAGACTCTAGGAAGACCCGGTTTGGATTTCTCTACCCCCCAGCGGGTGAAGGAGGAAAAAAAAAAGTCTAGGATACAAAACCAACTAGCATATCAACAAGCGGCGATAACGGCAGACGTAGATTAGATGGGGGACATAAAGCACCACTAGCATTCTTCATAGACATTATAAGAATTGAAGTTGTCTTCATCATAGAATGGCAGCGGGTCAATCTCGAAACGATCAAATACCGAACTTGGCGTGCGAATATATACATCTGGCCGGGACCGTGCGTGCCGGCCATCTCCAGAAAGCGAGGCGCCGAAAAATAGATCGGACGACCGGCCCAGCGACGATGTCGAAGGTGCATCCGACTCGTCGTCTGAAGTATCCTCTATTGCCTCTGGTACGGCAAGGTCGTCCAGGTCATACATATCGTAACGAGACAGTGCTTCATATGCTGGTGGAGGAGAAATCATGGGAGTTTCGATAATAGGACCAAGCCCATATGAGCGAACGAGTGGTGGGTGCAGGGGTGGATATGGAATAGGATATGAAACAGCGGTAGACGGCGAGCAGTGCACCTGTTGATTCAAGAGATCATCCGACGATGACATGGGAGATGTCAGTGGACTGAGAGGACCATCGTCGTCCTCCTCCACAGCAGCGACCGAAACCGGGACATCTGAATCTGCGCATAACTCGTCTTCACTGTCGCATAGTGTTTCCAGAAGGGAATCGAGCCAGTCAGCTTCAGAAACGGCCATAAGTCCTCCCTCCCCAGGGAAAAGCTTGCTGGCGTCGGGGAACATAAATGAGTCCGTCTCCTCTATTTCGCCGCCATCTTCTTCAACTACTTGAGAACATACACACACGGAACTGGGTGAACCGTCTAATACGGATGGTGCGAGAGGGGGTTGTGAGCGAAACACCGAGTTTTTAAGAAGGACCCATCGGTGGAGGTTGCAACTGTCCTTGCCGCCTACAGCAGCATGCAACTTGCTGCGAGCTATAACGGATAGATTGGGATACTCTGTCGACATCTGTGAGGTCAAAAAGGTGGGTGGTGATAGTGGTGGTGGTGGTGGTGGTGGTGGTGGTGATGGTGGTGGTGATGGTGGATGTCTGGTGTCTGACGCGTGAACCAAGGTCAGTCTCAGGTATTGAACAGGGGGTAATTAGGGGGTAGACAAACCAGGTCTACGAGTGAATTTGCCGGTGTATGCGGTAGACGATGAATGGCTCGAACAGAATGGTGCCGTTGTTGGATTTACGGGCGAGTTTGTTCACCATAGTTTAGGAGGGGGGACAACGAGGGGTCGCGAGGTGGACGCGGGGAGAGGGTGGAGACGGGACACGATTTGAGAGGGGCGAGGACCAGTTTATTGCAAGGGCATGGTGTTGGAGGGGGCAAAGAGAAAAGAGGGCGAGACGGGGCATGCGGGCTTATATAGTAATTTTGAAATACCGAGATTTTGTTGTGACTCAATACGGCTGATGACCTCGGAAAGAAGCCCCTCACATAGCCACAATATAAACACGCCACAACACTTCGAGTCACGCGTCAATACCGCCACCATGGTGCATGATATTTGTGATATTTGCATGGAAACGCATCAACCAAAGTAAAACATGACTAGCCCTCGTCCATATGATCTTCCCCCACCTCGTCGTCCTTGGCTGTGTCAATCAGCTTCTTTAGCTTATTCGTGCTCTTCGGCGACATGTCGCGTGCAATTGCGAGCCACTGAGCCGATTGCGCCTCGTCTCCCACAAGTCGGTAGACCTTGGCAAGCTGGAAGACGACATTTGATTCCTCTGGCGAGCTATCGCGAAGATATTGCAAATCTTCGATTGCCTCCTGAACAACTGATAAGAATCTCGTAATTCCAGTCTCCACGCCGTCTCAGCCCCACCTTGTATCGCTTCATTGAAATGAGCATCTTCGCCCGCCGATAGCGAACCAGAGCATTGTCGGGCGCCAGCCTCGCGGCTTGGTCAAATAGGCTGTAGGCCGCAACCTTATCTCCGCGACGTTCCACCGTCTGTGATGGGCGTGTCAATCAGCAGCCGCAAGCAATGCAAGTCTTATCAGCAAAGTCGGTTGTATTCGGCTCACCATCCCCACGCATCCGAGGAGCACCGCATTTTCAGGGTGTATCTCCAGTGCCTTGCGGTAGTGATATTCTGCGAGTCGAATCTTGCTTGTTCGAAGATAACACGTCCCTAGGCCGTACCTTCAGTGATGTAATTAGCCTTGACACGCTTCCAAACAGAATTGGACGATAGGGTTTTTACTTTCACACTCACCAGGCATTGTAATGACGTTGGTCTGCACGTAATGCGGTTTGGAAAAAGGAAATTGCCTTATCAATGTCTTCGTCGATAGACTCGTGACCACTTAGAGTAAACGCATATGCACAGCTCGGATCCAGCTCGGCTGCACGACGAAAACATGTCAAGGCCTGCGATCGCTCTTTTTGGAGCGAAAACAGATTCCCAGCGGCGATCCAAGCCTGGGGAGAATGCGGATTGATGCTCATAAGCTCCTGTGCTAAAAACGACAGTTGCACGCTCTGTTGCAAATGCCATAGGAGCGTCGAATACACTTCCATATCAGAGACCCGATAAGGTTCCAGTGCGCGAGCTGCCCTGAAAGCGCGTTCAGCCTATGAATGCACGTAAGTCGAAACGTTTGGCGAGAGAAATTAACAGCGTGACACAACGCGGCGACCGGATTACGCACAGAAGCATACTCCAATCGTTCATAATGAGCCCGGCCAACCATAGACAACACCCACGATGATTGTTGGTGTACAGAAGGCATGTGTTCGAGCTCCATTAAACAAGAATGGCAATCATAAATTGACATCGCCCTAGTGGCCCGCGCGAAGCGTCGCATCAGATCGTAGATGTGATGGTCGGCCAGCTCTTGTTCATAAGCTTCCTGAGCAGCTCGCTCGTGAGCAACAGTCCAATGGGTGGGGGCTGGGGAAGTTTCAGAACGAGGTGATTGGGCGTTTGATGTTGGCGAGGTAGAAGACGCCACATCGACAATAGCAACAGTGTCCTCGTCGATATCGGACCCTATTGAACGTGACCGTGAGGTAGTGACTTGTCGACGTTCTCGAAGCGGTGGATGCTATAGCAAAGAGAACAAATCAGCACGTGGACAGTAACATAATAATGATACTACCTTTCCGACCTGTTTACCAAGAGTGCCGCTCAACAATCGGGTACTGCGCCGTGGACCAACACCATTGTTCCCAGGATGTCGCTCGTTTTTTGCGACCCCGACAACGTTCCTCAAGGTTTGAACAGGCTGAGAACGACGACCGGGTGATGAGAAGATGTTAGCAAATTTCAAGGCCGGGCGGGCGCGTGCCTTTTTCAGGGGTTCGTCTGCAACCAACTTGGATGACTTTGATTTTGCCAGATCGATGCTCCGCTGGCGAGTTGTTGAACGCAGACGCTTCTGGACAGGGCCAGTCTCGTCTGCAGAAGAAAGAGGCCGAGCAGGGGGTTGAGATGGGCCAGCTGGTGCATCTTCCGTTCGAATGCCGCGGGGTGCCATCTGTTGGAACAAGTGACTATCTCGGAAGAATGAATCGTTGTTGATTCTGATAAATGTATGATTAGCCAAGCTACTGTCTTCACTGAGTATCCGGACTTACAATGGGTCGAATGGCGCATGTGGTGGCTCAATCCGAAATGCCTGAGGATAATTTTTCCGACCCAGAATATGAGTATTGTTTTCAGCAATGTCGGGTGCAATGCCTGTTCCAGTTGGAACTGGCAAAGTCTTGATGAGTGGGGGTTCTTCGGGAGGTAGTTGTTTGGTTGGTAATGGTCGGGGCGGAAAGATCTCGTCAATTTCAGGCGCGGCACCTGGTTGCTGGATTAAACATGCAACTGAACAGCGACACCGAAACCACCCACCCAGCGCACACAACCCCTCAAAGGCTTCCCAAAGGAGTGGATTCATTGTCAATGCCTCGCGAAAACTGGCTACGGCTTTCTCGGGGAGGTTGCCTTTCAACGCCATCGTTCCTGCACGACAGCGAAGAGCTGCCTCTTCAGGAAAAGTTCGTGATGTGCGGGGTCCCATTGACTCTGGAGAATAAATCAGAAGATCGCGAGACAGAGTAACTGCACACGCACGCGATGGAACATAATCCGCATCCTCTAGAGCAGCTTCCAAAGCCTCGCGCGCCTGCCGGTAGCGGGAAAGAGACATGCAGCATTTCCCTTTGATTTCTAGACAGCCACTGCACTTGCCCTGTTCAGTTCCACTCACTACATATAGCGCAGAATGGGGCTGTCGGGCGCGGAGGAGGGTGGTCGCGTAGAGATGCCGTGCATCGTGGTCGTGTTCGTCCATGACGTGATATCGTTCGGCATAAAACACAGCAGACTGGACGAGGTCATAGTCGAGACATGTCCATATCAGGGACCGGAAACGTTGTCCGATCTGAAGGGAAGACACGGTCGAAGGTGCAGCAATGGCTTTGAAGCCTTCCTGTGGCATAGCATCAGCCCAAAGGCGTAGAATATCTGCAGGAACTAGTATGAACGTTCTATAGAAGGAACACGCGACGCGCGTAGGGCTGCAGAAAAATGGGTCAATGGAGAAAGAAAAAAAAAAGATTTCGAAATGGTCCAACTCACGACAAGACGAGAACGGATCGAACGCGTGTTAAACTTTGAAAACAAATGGATTCACTAGGTCACGTGACCCCAACTCAGGGGACAACAACTTTTTGTTACAATAAACTACATTCAACGTTATCAATGCCGTCAGTGCCCATGCCCATCCGTCTCCTGCTTAGGTTCTTTAAGAAATGGGATTAGAGAAACGGAAATCTTTGAGCTGTTTACGGATCCTTACCAGGTACGCATTGAATTGCATCGTCAATCCGTAGCAGAGAGATGGCTGCCTCGTATGCAGACTTCAAGCTCCTCACTTTGCTCAACGTAGGCTCCAAAACACCCGCGGAGACATTGTCTCGCACGTCACCATTCATGAGATCAAGTCCGTACCGCAGAAGCACCTTTTTTGGATCACCGGCGGGTGCGCTTTGTGCTGCGTTGTGGTAAGAACGGAGCTTCGCGACTAGCTCAGTCGAGTCTTTTGCAGCGTTCACGGCGAGCTGCTTCGGGATCGACAACAAGGCTGCAGCAAATTCCGCGATGGCCAACTGCTCTCTCGAGCCCTAGAAAAAATGTAAGCGAATTCCTCGTGAAAGAGTAAGTAGAAAAACCGACAAGTGTCGTGGCAAAGTTCTCCAGATAAACACTGAGAGCAGACTCGACTGCACCTCCGCCTGGAACAACTGACCCGCTTTCAAGAGTTCGCTTGATGATGGACAACGTGTCATGCAATGCTCGCTCCATCTCGTCCAGCATATAGTCATTCGCACCGCGTAACACAATGGATGCGGAGTTTACAACTTTTGTGCCTTTGATGAGAATGAGCTCGTCGTCGGAGATGCGTTCCTGTACGACTTCGTCTGCTGCGCCCAAGAAGCTGGGGTCGTAGGTTTCGTTTCCTTCCAGATCTGCGAGGCTCGAAATTAAGGACCCTCCAGTGGCTTTTGCGATGCGTCTGAGATCCTCCTTGCGACAACGGCGTACGGCCATCGCCCCAGCTTCTACAAACTCCTTTAAACACAGATCGTCGATACCCTTGGTGGTAAGGACGACGTTAGCTCCAGCGGCAAGGATTTTGCGAATCCGTTCGAGGGTTATCTCTGCCTCGCTAATCCATGCATCAGGACGTGCACGATCCAGGAACCACAAGAACACACCGTTTACGAATTTTCTCTAATTGTTCAGGGTCTTCAACAAGAATTTGAACACCCAACTGCATGCGTGCTTTTTGAAGGTTGATATCGAGACATGCGATCTTGGCGTTCGTGATTCTCTTTTTCATGGCTGGGAAGTAAATGTTACCCAAGGAGAATGGACAAGAAATCAGAGATAAAACCTTGACTCGAAACCGTGCAATTCAGCGCGTAACCTTGAACAAAGAGAGACTCCCTTGCACTTCGACCATGAGCTTTCAAAACGTTCACGGCTTTGACCGGATATTTGATGTCTCCTCGTAGGTTAACTGACTTGACGGCAAGCATTGCATCAACAGCCATGGGAGCAAAAAGGTCGTCGTCGCTTTGGAAAAATTGAGACTCCGAGCAGACCTATATGAGAGATCCCGACGTACCTTCCAATAATCTTGCTGGCCATGCTGGTCTTGGCGGCATTGACTAACGCATCGCGCCCAAGGGTATCGACTTTGATGCTAAGATTGTCCTGCATGAACCTCACAGCTTCTTTACAGGCGAGCCTGTATCCTGTGATGATGGTTGTCGGATGGATCTTTGTCTTTACGAGTTCGTTGGCGCGACGAAGGAGCTCTGCGGCAATGATAACCACGGAAGTGGTCCCATCTCCGACTTCCTTGTCCTGCTTTTGTGCGAGATCAACAAATATTTTTCCCGCTGGGTGTTCCACGGATAAAAGGGAGAGAATGGTAGCACCATCGTTGGAAATGGTGACTTCCTGCTGACAGTTAAGATCTCGGATACGGGAAGAGACGATGGGCTTACCCCGATGTTATCTACGAGCATCTTGTCAAGGCCAAGGGGGCCCAAAGAGCTCTTTACTATGTTAGCGATTGACAGTGCTGCTGTGACTGGAAAGGGAGGGTCAAGGTCAGCCGTTTGGATGCGCGTCGATGAGGATCCTGCTCGCCATTTTGGTCGCGGATGTCCTGTCCTGATACTCTGTCGCCACCCAAGAACGCGCCTGCTCGTGGATCACGTTGAAACATGACAAGTCGTAGTAGATCTACTGCAACTTCTAGTAAGTTTTCAATGGAGTAGTATTAGGAAACGTCGGCTTACGCAAGCAAAGCTCGGCCTCAGAGCAATAAATTACTTCCTGGCAACTACTACTACTTACCAAGCTACTTATTAGCCTAGTTGTGTAGCGAGAGTTCAATGTGCTAAATAGAGCGGACGCAGCGGTGCAGAATGCGCATGACTAGTTATCGTTGTGGGACTCGTCCGACGGTGTGTTCACGCGTTCACGGCCTCCCACCTTTTGCAGCTTTCCCGTGAATGGCACCTGCAAAGCGTCGCGTATCGTATGTGATACCGCCCCCAGTTGACCATGTTCCCCGTCTCAAGCTCCCTCCCTTGGGCATCCCTCGTCACGGTTTACCACGACCCCTCCTCTTTCCTTCGCAACACCAACCCGAAGTGCCGCCCAAGTGCAACCAGCCCAGACACCGCCTCGGGGTCACGTCCCTCGCACTCGACTGTACCACCCAGCTTGAGGGTCGGGCAGCGCCGCAAGGTATACTATACACCGGCAGTCGAGATGGTCAAGTCATTTCGTGGGATCTTGGAATGTCACTCAGACCAAGGCGAAACCCACCGTCGCGCCGGACTCGTGCCGCAAGATGGGAAACACTAACAGGAATGGTCGACGAAACTTTGGTCGAAGAGACCGAGGAGGAGGAGCGTCGGGACGGTGATATACTCGGTGACGTCAAGAAGAGTGCTGGCAGGAAGCGGAGGGGTAGTATCAGTGATGAGATTCCCTATGAGCGTCAATGGGAACTCGATCCCGAAACGCTCGACCTCGGTGTGGTAAGAAACTTGCATCCTCGTCGCATTCTGAACTAACGCGGTACTAGGATTCACGGTTCCGACAGTGTGCGCAAACGCACACAGATTGGATCAATGACATCCTTCTTTGCAACTATAATCAGACTGGTTGGTCTCTCGCACTTTGATCCGTTCCGCATGCTGATAATGTACCTCAGTAATTTCCGCCTCCTCGGATGGTACTATCAAGGCATGGAATCCACATTCAGCTCCGTTGACGGACCCGTCAGTCATCGGTACACACGCTGACTATGTTCGCTGTCTTGCCTTCTGGTAAGTTGTCTGCAAACTGTCGAACTCAGTCTCAACTCACCGACCCTCCAGTCGCGACTCGTACTGGATTGTCTCTGGCTCGTTTGATCGATCAATCAAATTATGGGATCTCACCTTGTCGTCACCAGCACCACAGCCTCTACTCACCCTCAATCCTCCTGACGCAACCGCACCAAAAGCGTCTATATATGCTCTCGCGGCGGATCCTTATGGGCATGCCATCGCCAGTGGCTCTCCGGAGCGCGTGGTTCGGTTGTGGGATCCTCGGTCAGGAAAGCGTACTGGGAAGCTCGTCGGCCACACCGACAATATACGGGCGATATTGATCTCCGATGATGCTCGATACGTATGGTCGTGCGTTAATTTCGTCTTGCAGACATCTCAACACCCCCTTTCCAGCTCCTTACAGGTTCTACTGATTGTGAGTCTCACCGCAGACCGCCGTACAGCAGCCTGAACTCACAATGGCTTAGCTTCTATCAAACTCTGGTCCTTATCTTCGCAGCGCTGCTTGCATACATTCACGTACCACACGGATTCTGTGTGGTCTTTGCACTCTACCCACCCATCCCTGAAGGTATTTTATTCAGGAGATAGATCAGGGATTGTCTGCAAGGTAGATCTTGAGGACGCCTCGAAGGTTGCAGATGGTGCATGCATCGTGCTTGCACGAGAATCCAGTGAAGAAGGAGGAGAGGGTATAAGTAAAATCGTGACCGCCGACGACGCATTGCTCTGGACAGCATCAGCGAGCTCGAACATCAATCGTTGGAGAGTCCCCAAGCGACCGCTAATACGCGATACGGGAAACGATCAAGAACTGTTCTCAGAACCAGCTGTGACAACGAAGCGCATCTCGACTGGAGTGGAGCCCACCTGGCCAGCTTCACCTTCAATTTATCAAGGTAAATCTTATCTTGTGGTCGACGTCTAACTGCTCACGCGACACTCAAGGCCAAAGAGATGATGAACTTCCTTCGTACCCTGGGGTTCCGCTCACATCCCTTGTTAGGCTCGCTTATCCGAACAGTCCATTTTCTCCATCGTTATTCATGTCTCGAGGGCGCGATGCAGAAGTGGCTACCCTATATTCTGCGGCTTCCGTTATATCCGTTCCAGGTGGGCGGTCACCATTCAATGCTGCCTTTCAGCATTCCACAACTCTCAAGCCGTCGACTACCCTAAGAGACGCGAGAAGCCATGTCTCAATGAGAAGCATTGATCAAGATCCTGTCCTAGAAACCCACATGCCCTCTACAGCTCACGATATCAGCGAACTTGCCTCAGAAGCCATCCCTTTCAATTCCAACCCAGACATGGTAATCAAAGGGTCTCATGGGCTCGTACGAGCAGTTTTATTAAATGACCGCATGCATGCCCTTACGGTTGATACGGTGGGCGAGGTTGCTGTGTGGGATATCATCCGCGGACTTTGCTGCGGATGGTATATGAAAGAGGATGTCCAAGCTGCCAGTCTCCGCGGGAGTTTGGATGGCAGCGCTCGCAGCAGAGATCAAAGCAGCGCGATCGGCGACAATGAATGGAGTCCTCGACAGGCCCTCGAGGCAGTCAGGGAACGTATCGAAGGAGAGGCTGTCGTGTCTGCGTGGTCGTCCGTGGACACGAAGACTGGGGTCCTCACCGTGAACATCAATGAACGATGCTTCGAAGCAGAAATTTATGCGGATGAAGCAGGATTTGATCCCGACAAACATCTCAACGACGAGCTTAGAGGTACGTTCGCAAAGTAACCTGGCAAGATTTCATACTAATACGAGGCCAAAAGTCAACATTGGCAAATGGGTCCTCCGTAATTTATTCCTAGGATTTATACGGGAGGAGCAGCGCAGTCGGCGAAAACGTGACGCCCACGGCCCGGAGTCCAGTCAACCAAGCCAAGCTACCGTACATCGTGGTGCGGGAAGAACGAGCGCGGATCTCCATAGTCTCTTTGGCTCTGCTGAACACCTTCCGCATCCCGAAATATCAAAGTCGACGTCACGCCATGCCACACGTACGCTTGTTCTCGCTTCTGCAAGCGCATCGCCAGCAATCCTTCCTGCTCTACCCTTGACCTCTAAGCCCTCTCCCTTACTCACTCCAATGATATCTTTGAAACCCACCGAGTCAACGAACAATACTCCTCAATCACCTTCTTTCGACAAGCAATTCATTCCCCGCCCAATCCGAACTCATGGGCTCGATACTCCACTACCAAACGCCAGCCGTGAACCTGATTATTTTTCTGGTCGTGCCCGCCGGCCGTCGACGGCTAGCACCGCTCTATCAGATGGTGATTTTACAGGCTGGGGAGGTCCTGGAAGCCCACCACGCCCTGGTGCTGACTCCGGACCACTCACCCCAATCACTCCTGGTGGTGGCTTCATGGGTCGTCTCAAAAGCCTCGGAAAGGCACCAGCTCGAAGACCAGTCAACGACGCTGTTCCTAGCTCCCCGGTCACAAGCAGCGCTGGAAATGCCTTAGACACATCAACCGTTCGCGAGGTGCGATTCATTCGGACCACTCCTTTCATTGTTTACTTGACCCCTTGCAGGATAACGAACCTCATTCCGTAATGACACCCTCCCAAGTCCTGCTGTCAAACCCGCTATCTCCGCCTACATCGAGCGAAGCTCCGACCTTATCACTCCCAACCAACATGGTGGTGATGATCTCAGACGAATCATATCCTAGCTGGAAAACTGTGTACCGGGGCAATGTCTCGACCACCTGGGCTGACATACATACACTCGAAGAAACAATGCCGCTTTGGTTGCTTGAATACCTCCTCTTCAACAAAGCTGCTGTTCCGCATGCGAGTAAAATCAGCTTTGTGCTTCTACCAAATCCGGATCCTGATGGCGAGCAATTACCGGAGCTCCTAAACGTGTACGCTACATTTCGTACCGACAGTGATTTATGCTTATCGTGAAATGATTGTAGTGCCCAATCGAAGTTGACTGCAAGCAAATACCTTCGAGTGCGAAAACTTACCCATCATGTATGTAGGCCAAGATCTGGGATCCTGCTTGAGCTCATCCCATTCTAGGTGCAGGAAAAATTAGAGAAGATGACCAGCACAGTCAACTCCGCAGCGTCCTCGTCTGTCGACATGTCCGCACCTGGTTCCCCGATCACAAATGACTTCCGCGCGCGAGCAGAGGAAACCTATGAAATCCTCTGCAATGATATGGTACTTTCACTCGACATGACTCTTGCTGCAGTGCGACAGTATTTCTGGAGACAGTCTTCCGAGTTGATCATGCACTATCGCTTGAGGAACCATTCAGAGTAGTAGGGTTCAACCTTTATTACATTCGTGGTGCATTTTATCATCATGAAATTCAACAGTAACTTAGAGAGTATTCGACAGTCGGATACTAAGCCTTTCCCACTGTAAATGTAAATATTGTCGGGGAGAGTGTCAACGTTCCACGCATCATTTAGTGTTTGATAACGGCGTCGAGTTCTCCCGACCGATCTGAAGATTGTCCGAAGCATCAGTCTAGGAACGTCCGTCATGATCGTGAAGACAGAGGAACTCCGGAAAGCACTCACGGACGGAGCTCAATTCACCGCTTCCTATTAGTACCTTTGACGCACTCAAGATCGGGATCGAGAAGATGCGGAAACGGTGACGGGCCGCTCTCGTGGATTCTCAGAGGTCCCGTGCACGCCTGCCTGGCATTGCGCATCACTCCCACTACCCGGGCCGCGCTTCCCCCGCTTGTGCATCATTCCTGGGATATTCGTCGAGCGCACTGCGCAGTGTGCCTACCAAGCCACATTCACAAAGCTTGATGTTTGAGAAACTCAGGCAATTTCAAGCAGCTGTCCACGAGGGTCCTAAGGGGCAGAGATGGCCGCGCGGGATCTCTCGCTCGTGGTACGCTTCAACGGCCTTGGCAACTGGTCGAAAGACAGCAACGCGGATCAAGGCTACTCTGCGAGAGCTGTAGTATTGTTGTCCATGTGCATCAACTTCTTACGATGCCTGACGACAGAATCACGTCAGAAGGTGGTGAAACACAGGTCAGCGATAACGACAGCCCGAGGCTGTTTCGCGAGGTTGAAGACTCGGAGTGCCTGGCTGATAATTGGTTTAGCAGCAGTGGTCGCCCATCAGATGCTCCTGAGCAGCAAATGTTTCAACGTATCCGTTACGATACCGTATCTTCTGCGTGAAGATGGGCAGTAGAATATGTCAGCAAGGTCACAAGTCGATGCATTCTAACGTGGTAATGTGTGGTCGCAGTTCCATTCAGGGCATCTGAAAGTCTTTAGGCTGGTGGTTCGGTTGTAAAGCTGATTTCTACTGAAGCTCACCTTTATCTGGAGTGGAAAGTCGTACACAAACAAATTAAGGATAAAAGGCGGTGTTTCTTCCCCTGAAGGCCCATTGTTTGTCTCGAATGGTCACCAAGAAGTGAGGTGAACTTTGAGGGTCAAACTAGTCATACAAGACCGTTAGTAGTCAGTCTCGTGAACACGCGGATGACTGTTTTCACAGTATATACTCCCCACTGGGTGAGAATGGAGAAAATAAAGTAGATGATGATTCGCGGTCCATGCGGTTCTGGCTGCAAAAACAATTTATGACGACCCGAGGGACCAATAATCGCTACAGATAGATTTCGTAGGGTTTCCAGGCTTGTGATATCCGAGATAGAACCCTTGAATATGACGCACGAGCACTGGACCGTCGATCCTAGCATCGTATGCAACTCGTCTATACACCCAGATATACTTTGTAAATTATCTTCATAGAGAATAAAAGGATAGCCTGAATGAATGCAACTACGAAACTTGATTGACATTCAACAGTGGTTGGGCAATCACAGAGTGGATATCTATGCATCGATCCTTACACATTTCCATACACTGAATGAAAGGAAGTGAGCAAGTCGAGTCTATCACGGTGGAACGGGACGCGCCTTGAGAATAACGTCAGTGGTGGTTCGGCCCGACTGCCAGACATGTGTGATGGAAGAAAGCGCGGGCATGCACGAGACTACAACCACGCTATCGGATGTATTCGTTTCTTCCTCGGTTGGATCCAGTCGGATTTCCTTCCCCAACACAGCCTGGAGATCCTCAGCTTCATAATTTCTCGGCGTGTTCCACATTCCACATACCGCAGAGCATGATGCGACGAGTCCAAACATCTCGATACCTGCATCTGCAAGCGCCGTGCTCGCAGCTATTGAACCAGACGCTATACATCCTTCAATACCGTCATTCTCGATGATCGTGATGTATACATCTATGGTCGATTTTGGAAATAGTTCCAAGCAGACGGATGACACGATTGATTGATGGATTGCAACCGCAAGGGATCTGTCTTCGGCGTCCTTTGATATTACTTTTGCTCGATCTGATCAACAATGTCGGGATCACGCTGAGACACTCACACGAAGCGGAGCCCTGCGACGAGTGCACGAAAACGGTGCAAATTTAACTTCGATGTTCAATTTTCCCTTTTCACTATAAGTGGTGGACTTGGACTGCCTTGGACCATATCTGTAGCACCGTCAGATTCGCCAGACCGTGACTGCAACGACGTTGCGAAGACCGACGCACACAGCACATGCCAACTTGGTCTTCTCTGTCTCGATGTAGGCCGACCCATTTGCTTGGCTGATCAACCCTGGTTGCAAGACTAGAAAGGACGGATCAGTCTAGAAGTTGAAGGCGTAGTTTTTCCTACAAATTGGGCGTATGTCTGTTGGTTGTCGACCGCCTCGCACATTCCAAGTGCTCTGATCTTTCACTTTATGATCGAAAACCGGCGAGAATGATTCGTCTGGGCCATTTATGCGCCTTCTGTCGAAAGGATTCTGTGTCATTGTTAGTGTTAGTGGTTGGACTCGGATGGTACGGCCCGGAGGATCGCGTCGGAGCCCGAATTACTCGAGAGGACACGCACCAGAGATTCAACGTCCGACGTTGCCGAGACACTCGTGCCGCGATGCCTGCCCAGACTCCCGCCAGAGCTCGTCATGAAAGTTTCCATTTCCCTTTTCAACAAGAACACAAAACCACTCGGCGCTGCTCCTCCTCTCGTGAAGCCATCAGCGTTTTCGTCGCTTGACGATGAAGACGTTCCAGACACAGTCCCGGTTGCTTCGACCAGCAAAGATGCGAACGCGAACAAAAAGCTTCTGGCTCACAACGTAGCGTCTTCAAGGGCTGCACAGCAGCGCATGGAGCGGGAGATGAAGGTCGACGCTACGGTGTACCAGTACGACGAGGTCTGGGACAGGATGCAGGAAGCGAAGGAGAGGCAGAAGGAGGCTAAGGAGACAGATACGAAACAGCGCAAGGTGAGTACATCTTACTCCGTCTTATTTCACGCATTCACATGTAGCGCGTCAGCCCAAATACATCGAGCGCCTGTTGACTTCCGCTGCCACTCGCCGTCTAGATCGTCTCAGAGCCGAAGAGAAGATGATACAGCATGAGCGGGAAATGGAAGGGGATGAGTTCGCAGACAAGGAGGCCTTCGTCACGCAGGCGTACAAGGATCAAATGGCTGAAGTCCGAAAGGCAGAGGAGGAAGAGAAGCAAAGAGAAGGTTTTGTCCCAGCCCGTCTCTTTTGCACAGTCGCGCTGACCGTGCATTCTAGAGGCCGAAAAGAAGAAGCAGAAGGGGACAACGACAGGATTGGCGCATTTCTACCGGAAGCTACTAGAGGACTCTGAGCAAAAGCACGAAGAAGCTGTTGCTGCCGTCTCGGAACCCAAGCCTTTGATCGGCCCACAAGGCCCTTCCCTGACCATCATTAAGCCGCCGAACTTAGCGCCAGCGTCCGACGTGGAACTAGCTCGAGTTGCACGCGAGCAAGGAAAGGACGTCGAATTAAATGACGACAATCAGATTGTTGACAAGCGAGAGTTGCTGTCAGCTGGTTTGAACCTCGCAGCTCCGAACACTCGTCGGGTTGGCTTGCAATTGATTAGCAAAAAATCAGAGGACACCTCCGAACCTCAGATTCACCGTGCCGTTGGGACAGCCGCGAGTCGAAGAGAGATTAACGCAAGAAGAGCGGCGGAGATTCATCAGCAGATGGACGAAGAACGGAAACTACAACAGGCACAGAGCGAGAGAGATGAGGAGGAAAGCAGGCAGAGGATTATTGCGAAAAGGAACACAGATGTGGACATACAAGATGCAAAGGCTAGATATATGGAGCGGAAACGTCGGAAACTGGAAGAGGGCGCAACCGCGACCGGTAGCACTGAAGAAGCATAGTGACGCGCATGATTGTCGCTTTACAGTGTTCCTAACAAGGCCCGTCCAGGCGTTCCTCCCCCATCAAGCGGACCAGACGTTCAAATTCTCGCAGTACGCTTGCCGCAGTTGGACGGTGGCCCGGATTACCATTAAGCATTGGCTTGGTAAGATATAGCAGTTCAGGAATGTACAGATTGGCTAGCTGGAGAAAACCTTAGCAGGCTGCGGGATGCATACAAATATTACGTACCTTGCATGCTCTGAGGATGAGAACTCCGAGGGCCCACACATCGACCATGTAAAGATTACATACTCGACCATTCTCGAGCTCGGGAGGGACCTCTGTTCCTTTGGGCGAATAATTTACGGGAGTAGGCAGGTCGTCGACTCTCCAGCTGAGCTCGTAATCGATGCAAGCACACTGGCCATGGTAATTGGTGAGGAAATTGTAGAGTGATATGTCAAGGTGGACAATGCGATTCCGGTGCATGAAAACGATGTGCTGGAAAGAAATGGGATCAGTGACAAAGCATAGAGACGAAAGGGTACACTTGCTTCAATGCACTGATGAATTGAGGATAGAAAGTCCCGGAGCCTGTAGGGTATCTCGGGCAATAAATGGGAAGACCATTCCTCCATCACAATGAAACAAATCTCATCGGTGGGCACGTCTATTATATCGAGAACAGCTGCATTCTGCATGTCATGACAAGGTCATTTAAGATGAAAAGATAGAACACACGTATGCAGTGATTCATGGGATCATGCCGCAGGGGATAGGAAGACATGAGTCGTACATTCCGAACTTCTCTGCTTGAAAGATGAACGGCCTTGACTATTAACTTGGTGTCGGTCATGCAGCAGGTTGCTCGGAAGAGATTTTCTGGCTAACGAGAGTTAGAAGACCATGCTGGTAGAAGAATGGATCGTGCCAAACCAGACCGGGATCCTTGCAGAGAGCACTGTCGTCTGACGTCGAACGTGCGTGGAGATATGGGGAGAGGTGAACGATACACGTTTCCGTGTCTATTCCGTGGCGACGATAACGCTCTCTGACATCTCGTAGGGTCTCCAGCTGATACCCCTTTGAGAAGATGAGATCACGGTACTTTGACCAGTGGGGAGAAAGACGAGCATTGACTTGGTCGTCATCCAGGGATGAATCCGACGAGGAAGACGAACACGACTCGCGATCCCAATCGACGGACGAGGGCATAATTATTTTGAAGGAGTGTGGGCATCGTCGCCGTATAAAACGCAGACGGGTGATTTCCTGAATGAAGGGTTAGACATATGTTACTAAAGCACCGAGCGATGATTGGGACATTTGTTCCCAACCGGACGTAACGCGTCGCCAAGGATGGCAAGAAACGCCCAGGTCCTTTGGGACAAACAAGCCTAGTTTAGCCTTGACTCACTGACTCGTCCCATGGAGCAGGGCACAAAAGGAAAAAAGACCGTCTTCGTCGGCGGTATTGGCGACGACGTGGACGAATCCGTCCTCTACGAGTGTTTCTCCGCGTTCGGTGAGTAATCTTAACCCCCACACAAACCGTCCCAACGCGTCCAACAGGAGACATCGTCGAAGTACAACTGCCACCAGCCGTAATAAACTCCACCTCCGAGTCAGGTACACCCAGCTTTTGATCCTTCTGATCGGTCTCCTCATTCCCATCTAGAACACAAACACCGTGGTTTCGCTTTCGTCACGTATGCCTCGGCTGCGGATGCCCTTGATGCAATTGACAACATGGATCTCAACGAACTCCGTGGAAGGGTTCTCAAAGTAAATGTCGCTAGACCAATGAAGGCTGGAATACAACCCGGTGCTGGTAACAGAGCAAGTATGTAGCATTTTTATTCTCTCCCAAACTCCCCACAAACAGTAACCCGTTTCTCCTTAGTCTGGGAATCAGAAGACTGGCTCAAGGAGTTTGCTAAACCGCTCGCTCAAAGTGGAGGTAAGCCTCTCATCGTGTCTCGCTTCGCCTCCCCTAAATCGAGTGGTCAGGTGTTCAAGGTCGGAATGCACAACGAGCAGCCAATGGAAACGAGGCAGAACCTTCCGCTGATCCGGATGCCGATGACGAGGATGCTATGGAAGAATGATAGTTCGCTCCCGACTCATTCGCCCTTGAAGGCAGCGAGCGATCCAACAAAAATGCTCATGTACCTTGTCTGCCAGCTCCACCTGCAGGTCACATTCCGGGGTCCATGATTCAAAGCGCTGCGAGATTGGGGGTATACAGATGGCGGAAACGGGGGATGATTCAGAATTTTGGATGATTTATGTCCGATTCTTCGAACTGCGCGCGGGCGCGTTTGATGTCCTCTTGCATGAATAAAAGTTCTTCCATCCGAGCAAGCTTTTTTGCATCGGCCGGCCTTGATAAAGCTCGCCGTAGGTCTTCTATGGACAGTCGAGTCCTCCGTTGTGGACCTCCTGCCGTTTGGCACTATTCCGAGCATGTCATGAAACAAGTCCGTCATCCAGCAAAACGAACGCACCACATCAACGATAAACTCGACCAGGATTTCTTCCATCACGTTCACAGTGTCAGCCGCCGGGTTTCTGTCGTCTCCAAAACCGTACATTAGGTTCTTTACTGAGTGCAACACAATCAGACCTGACACAGCCTTCTAAGAATCATGAACGAACTGACGTTCTTTGGTAAAAAGACCCTTGAAGTTGGCATTCTTGCGACCTCGCCCAGTGCCACCGGTGGTTGTACCGGCCGTGGCAGCTGTCTCGCGCACATACGACGGAGTGTAAGAAGAAAAGGTGGTCTGTCTTGGAGTAGGGGCCACTGATGGGGTTGCAGCTGTTGCAGCGGTATGAGGAGTCTGTGCTGCAGTTGTCCTTGCCACCTGCGGTGTGGTTTGGGTCTGCTGCTGGGGGATGTAGCTGTAAGGGTACGGCCATGCGCCATAGCCAGTTACGCCAGAAGCATATGCGCTCTGGTAGGCTGCTGCGTAACCCTGTGGCTGATATGTGCCAGGTGTTGCGGGATGGTAGGCGGCATAAGAATAGGAAGTTCCGGTAGGATTGTGTTGGTAGTGTGAGTAAGACATACTGTATGTACAAATCGGGTTGCCACTATATAAACTTCTACCCGTCCGCGTCATCACCACCTCTCTCCAGCGTCCGTGCACTGTCCATCATCTGCCTCACTTTCTGCCACTCCATTTCAATGATGCCACGCTGATCTAACCATTCCACCATCTTATCCGCATCGTGGAGGTCGCGCGGAGGTTTGATCCCGCCGAAATACGCAACCTTGACAAACCGTCGGGACCCGTCCTGAGCTTCCAGGATTTGCCGTTGCAAGGATTTATAGAGTGAATACTGTGTAGTTTAGCCGGTCTCACATACGAACATTCTGCAGGACTGGACGAACCTCCCAGTGACTGAATCGATGATACGCTTGAGTGCGCGCTGCGCAAAATCGACCAACATTGAACTCTGCCTTCACCTCCCGCTCACCATCTGAATTGCTACCTTGGTCCATGTCACCATCTCCGTCTTCGCGTTCATCTGATTCATCGTCAGATACATCCTGCGCATTAGCATGAGTAAAGATCAGGAACAACACGAATGATTATACCTCGAAATCATACTTGTCGTATCGCTTTCCACTCAGTCGCGCGATCAGCGTGGATAACCTACCACCTAGATGGCATGCATCGCAGTAGGGCATTGCGAAGGATAATGGAACGAGGGAAAGTTTTGGATATGCTTCTATGGTTTGCTTGAAGTCCGATCTCCACACGGATGATGCCACCAGTGAATCGCGCAGCCCGCTCAGTTTGCGGCGAGTTACTTGTAGTGGCACGGAGAGATATTCCTCCTCTAATGACATAGTGAACCATACAGTTTTGGTGGACTACGAGCAATCGTACCTTTGAGAGCGCGTTCGAAAAATGGGCCTCTGTCGCCCAAAGGTTGGACGGCTACGTGAACAAAAAGTTGACAGATAATCTTGAAATGGTGTACTAGATCCTGGTGAGTGCTCAAGCTGAATTCGAGAGGAAGTTGTATCGCAGGGACGCCATGCACATCGTCGACGATGAAGTTCTCTTCACTGTCATCAGTTCCATCATCTGAAGCATCTGAGCCCCCGCTGTGATGCGGCTTGGCGCCTTTGAACGGAGCCTCTGCAGAACTTTCTGACAGCTCGATTTCTGAGGGAGATTCGGACACTGGTTTGCCACGTTTCTTGCCCTTGAGCACTTGGGGGAAGAAGCAATCAGTCGAATCGTTCTAACATCGATTGACTTTGAACTCACTCTTCAACTTTTTCAAATTCTTCTGGAAAGCCGTCAGCTTGCCCCGAGAACGCAGACGACTCTCGAGCACTTTTAAAGAATGATAGGCACTCCCGACATGGCTAGTAGCCAAACTACTCACGATTTCCGGCGTCGAGTATATCATCTTCTTCAGGGGTCGAGGGTCTTGTACCCTTGATCAACTTGCGTTTGCGAGGTCGAGTGTCACTATCGTCCTCAGAGTCAAGAACAGCTTTCTTTTTCCCTTTGCGACGTCGTGGTGGTCTGGCTGTTTCCTCCATTGATTCGTCGCTTATCGTGGCAACGGGAATAACATGGGCGCTCATGAGATTGGTTCGTTTCTTTGGGCGGCGGGGGGAATTGTCTTCGTCGCTGATTTCAGCGACTTGCGGCTCGAAATGTATGGCGCCGACGTCACTATCTGCATCTTGGGCCTGGTTGGAGTCACCGGACGAGGTACTGGAGATTTTACGCGTCCGCTTTCGAGTCGGAGGACCAGGACTGGGACTCTTTGGAAATAAAATGGATGGTGATGATGGGGGCGATGAGCTGAGAAAATGGAGCAGTGTTTGCTGCTTGGGTTTCTGAGAAGACGGTCTTCGCCGCGTTCGCTGAGACATCACAGACTCTGGTCCTACTGTTCGAGTGATCGTTCAACTTCAAGATGGTGAATTATGGCAGCATGGCGCTATTAGGTTACTCCTCAACGCCAACAATATTAGGTCTACATGGCCGTGACTATGTCGACAGTGTCTATATAATGTTACCCATCACCAGTCCATCACACATCAGGCTGCACGAAGTCTGGCTTTCTGTGCCTTTTTAGTTTTATCCTTCAAAATGGTAGACCCAATGAACCAGCCAATTCCGGAGAGTCCGACTACGAGCAAGAACGCAGGTAGCCGGACGGCCCATTCGCGAGGAGGAAAGTAATTGTGTATGGGACTTGCAGAGTCGAAGAACGGCTGTGAAATGAGGCGTGAATCGCGGGGAATGTGATGGGGATGGTGTTAACTGACGAGAAGGATGGCCCAGGTAGTGTAGTAGACGAAAACGAACGCCGCGACGAGCAGCATAGAACCACCGAGCGCCTTGTCACTCACGGCCTGTCGTGACAGCTAACTGGTTACCCGTACGACCAGCTCTGAACGAACTCACCATTGTTGACTGTGCGCGCAGTGACGGTTCGTGTCTAAAGTAGCTCCGAATCGGACTCCATCGTTAGCAAACATCCTCGTGTTCCTTGGCAACGACCCCAAAAGTCTTGCATGAACGTCATTCTCAGTGTCATCCATGAACTCTCATGCTGTCGCGTCGCTTGCCCATGTCCGGATCCTCCTCCTCCCAGTTGGCCAGATTCCTAGAGCCGCATTCGATGCTTATGCCGCAGATATACGGTCATTCGAGTCCATACGCCTAGATGACATACCCGGAGATGCCAAAGATGAACGAGGTGAGCTGAAACATGACCTGGCATTCATACCCCTCACAAATGTAAATCCAGCACGTTTTTTGCCGAACCCACTCTCGAGTGGTTATCTGCAACTCAGTTTCTCTTCCCATCCTAGCTTGCATTCCCACTCGCCGCTCTGCCTATTCCGACCCTCACACTTCAATTTGGGTATCATCGGGATTGGTGCTTGTTCTTCTTCTCAGCCATTGTCGTCCACTTTGGAACAGTTTGAGAATGTGTTGGCCGAAGTCTCTCCGGGAACCTCCACATTCCCGCTCGCCAAAACTTGCTTTGCGTTTCAGGAGGACGAGGAATCCAACGTTAGCCTCGGAGAAAATCCTCCCGGTCTGTCTATGATCCCGAATGCACTCGGGAACAAGAAGTTGTACATAGGGACATTACTCGCCGACCTATGCTCGCAAATCTTGAGTGAATTTGGACGTTTGGTGTGTAACGCCGAACTCATGCTATATCTCCGTCTCACAATATCAGGTTCATACATTGGAAACTCCGTTAGGGAACGAGTACCTCAATGCCGTCCTCTTTCCAATCCTGCCTGCGGCCGCGGAGATGCCGTTCTCTCTCGAATCCGACTCACAACTCTTTCAGCCAGCTTTTCCTTCCCAATCTAGTCAATCAGAACTCGGCGCATCACATCTATCTATCCCGGCAAACAATGGAACGACGCGTAACTCATCTGGCCCTGCCGCACCACAACGTCATTCCACGCTGAGTCCGCAACCCAATAAAAAACGCGTCAGCGCAGTGGGAACAACGTCTTCTCATGCAAGGCTCTTCAAAGTTTACGGAGATTTCTTTCTGTTAGCGGGGAGGACACAGGATGCCAAGATTTGGTCGGTGGACCTCGTTTTTTGGGGCGATTCTATGAATGACAACCTTCAAGGTATCAAGAGGCACTGAATCTGTTCAAGACCGGAACGGACCCCATTTGGCATGCATCTGCCATGGAAGGCTTGGCAGTCATTTCTGTCATCGACTCTTGGGCTGCTGGCCAAGGACTGGTAAGTCTCTGTTGTCGTCGACAATGGTTTGCTTTATACTTTTTCACAGGACGCATCGGTCAGTGATGCAAAGGATCCCTGGATGGAGATCAATGAGCAACTATCACAAGCCATTGCCCTATATCTCAAGGCCAGTGTTCTGTCCGATACCACGCAAGACTATTCGTTGTTAGCATCCATTTACACGTCGGCTGTCCTGCGACAGACCTCGCTGCTATTCTGCGTTTGGTCATCGAAAGGGTGGGGAGCATTGGCTTTTGCAACGATGCTGCAACCAGATGTCACGACCCATTGGCAGAAAGTTGTCTCTGATAACTCTTGGACCAACCTCGAACGGCTCAGTGTCATCACTGGTATTACTCGCTCACAGATAGCCAACGCGGTCTCACAGGCACACGGTCCCTGGCTACTGCACCTTGGTCCTCAAGAGCGTCTTGTCATCTTGGAGTTCATGGCAAGTATCTACAATTGCCTAGGATACAGGCGCAAGGAAGCGTACGTCCTTCGAGAAGTGGTTAGCTGTATCATGGACTTGGTTGTCTGTGGTCGTGAAGAGTTTCAACTTCACAAGTCCGAGGTTGGAGGTCCCGCTTTGGTCGTTCGCGCTGCTGGCCTCCAGAATGGAGATGACAATACTCCTACAAGCAACGGTGGCTTGGCTTTTCGACCCAGCGAGAATATGCAAGGCAACCACAGTATACTCGGGATCATTGCGTACGCGTGCAAAGCTCTTGGCGTCAATCTGGAATCCGTGAATGTATCCCCGTCGTCAAATGCTGAGGTGGATGGGTGTGATGACGCACAGATAGTTCCCTTCGAAACCTCATCATTAGTCGAGTCCCTGAATACTTCATTTGGATGGCCGGAACTCCAAGTAGGAGTCGTGCGTGAAGCCATTGCAGTCGCTGAGGCACTTCCTGGTCAGTATCCGTCCTTGCCATACACTCAATCTCACGGATCCGATAGATCAACTGGCTGTGGCTCGATTTGCTTTATCTGCTCTCAAGACCATGCATTCTACTCTTTCCGTTCCCGATCAATGTCATTTGTATCAAACAGCATCCAGGGCGCTTGCTGTGACACGGCGGCGTGGTGATTCATCGATGATCGAGTACTGGGCAGGACATCCTGTTCAAAGTATTGCCGTGTTGCCGTGAGCATTTCCGTGTATGGTGCTTTCGCTGGCGGCTCATGATTTCTCCAGTCTCCCCCCGCACCGCATTCCGGCCGAGAAACCACTCTCATTGTTAGCCACAAATAGTTCCAGGCCGCGTGCCATGACTATCATTTCCGGCTCAGATAACGACTTGTTTTTATACAATCCTCGAAAGTTGGTCAATCAGCAAGTAAGTTGAACGAAATGACTATCTTTGAGTTGCTAAGAGATTGTATGATAGGGCAGGATTACCATCGTTCAGAATGAACTTGCTGAGCTAGTGATCGCTTTGCACAATCCTTTTGTGTTCGAGCTAGAACTTCACAACGTGTCACTAATGCAAGTACTTTTGTCTGAGCATCCCCGATTTCGTAGCTGACCCCTTCTAGTACATCGGGAGTCGAAGTCGAATGCAGTGCTATCGGGTCAATCATAATCCCTCCGAACACTGTCCATGCTATCACAGTGTCTGCAATTGCCAAGCAGCCAGGTACCTTGATTGTCAAAGGCTGCACAGTCCATGCTCCTTATGGGGCCCCAAAGAGAGTTTACGTTCCGATGTCCACAGAAACCGAAGAAGAGCACCAGTCGCGGCGGCGAAGCATGGTGATATGCGAGAGTGGGAGGACAAAATACTCGGGACTCAATTCGAGGGCATGGGATAGGGGCGGGAAACGTTTCACCAGCCTCTTGTCATCATCCAAGCTGAAAGCGCAATTCTTGGAATGCGTTGTCGTTCCAGAGCAGCCGTTGCTTCGGCTGAGATGGACTTCCCTCACGCACGCGGCAGTGATGCTTTACAATGGCGAGAAGTGCGTCATCAAACGAGGCGAAGGTGTCTCCCTTTCTTGATATCTGCTTCCAGGTCTACCATACGACTCACGCTCGAGAATATCTCCCCTCTACCGGTCGACTTTTTTACGCTGTCGTTTGATGATTCCACAATTGCTCCTGCACAAGAGGCCTTGGCAGAGGGGCAACTCAGCGTTTTCGAAGTATTCGAAACAGAATACGATCTCATTCATCGAAAAGCATTTTCGTGGAACAAAGACAAGGAGGTCAAAGTCATCAATCCAGGTCAAAAAATTGTTGTGTCTGTTGCGTGCTTTGGAAAGGTTAAATGGTGCGTTTCTTCAGATTTATATTTCTGAAAATTATCATGCTCTCCCTATAGTACCAGTGGTACTGTCCGTGTCTCATATGCATATGTTCGTCGCAAAGATGAAACACGAACTCCACCTGAGATGTTCCATACAAGACAGCTGACATATCCCATGACCGTCACCGTATACCACATACTAGAGTGCCACGACATGAACATCATGCCTTTGGATGCACTCAGCAACATCAGCGACGAGTTACTCCAGAAGAATGCCGATCCGCATGAATGGTGTCTATTCTCCGTTGAAGTACGGAACACGTACGGATCCCCATTTGGAGTTGCGTTCGACAGAACTCAGCGAGGTAATGTGGATTTTCCACCTTCATCATGAAGCGTGCTCATCAGGACAGATGTGCCGGATGCTGTAACACGTTCTGTTGTTCCCCCTGGCTCGACCTCCCGGTAAGTCAATGTTTATGACGGATTGCTCGTTCCCCGTCGGCTGACTGAGTCACCTTCGATCAGAATCATACTCCCTGTCAGAAGGTTCCGGCTATCCGATGATGTCATTTCACGACCCATTCCCACCCTATCAGACCGCCAGTTCGTCGTCTCCAAGTCCAATCTGAGTGATGCAGAAAACAAGGCTCAGAGGGAATTGTTTTGGTACCGCGAGGAACTGTTGGGCATCGTCCACGGCCGTTGGAAAGAGGTACTCGAATTTTTTCTTTCACTGTTGCACGGGCGGTCGCTGATTTCTCTCAGGCGAACGGAAACCGCAACGGAGATTTGTCCCTGAGACAGCAACGCATAACGACTCGCATGCTAAAGGCCCTCAAGACAGATCTGACTCGCATCGATTTGTCACTGGTGCAATGTTGTCCCGAACAGACAACGGTCGGACGATCGGGTAGAAAGTTCATAGTGACACCACACGTGGTTGTGAACTTGGCGGTCAAGATCACCAACACTGGTCGTATGTCAATCGAGCCCGTCTTTCTGTTTCCTTCCTGTTGACCATGTCCCCAGCCTCGATTTTGGTGATAATGCTGAATTTATCGACGAGTCCGGAGGAGCATGTCCTTTTACAAGGCTCTCCGACGGACGTCACGCTGGGCCGTGTAGGGAGCGGCCAATCTCAAGTCGTGCAAATTCCACTCTGCTTTCTGACCATTGGGCACTTTGAAATTACCGTCGAAGCAAGACAACTAGGAGTTGCGGGAGACGAAGGACGGACAGGAGTCGCTCGCCTGTGGGCAATCACCATACCGGACAATTCGTTTCGAACTACGTTTACGGATGTTGGGTAGTTGCCATGCTCGAGCGGCGCCAGATGTAACCATCAGACATCAATCATATCTTGATTCGTGATCAGGTTTTGATGTCCATTCGTTCTGAAAGCCTGACCTGACCATCGCATTGTCTGACTTGGAGTTGAAACATTGACTTCAGACTACAAACGGCTTGGATCATCAAAACGCCGGGCTCCAAGAACCAAAACATGCGAGATCAAACAAACAACGATGGAGGAAAAATTGTAGTCCCACCGAGGATTGAACTCGGGACCCTTGCATTATTGTAACCACATAAGTACAACGCTCTGACCACTGAGCTATGGGACTATCACTTGATGTTGCCCCTATGGATAATAATATTCTCACAGTGACCGATGACAAGTGTTCACCTAGACCTGTACTTCATTATTCTATGGTTCAAGAAGCCGTGCCTCCTCCTCACATCCATTATTAGATATGTGCAAGAACCTCGTTCCAACCCTCCCTCCTTGTTCTTCTGAATGAGTGATCCACAAGATAGCTTTCAGCTCGCTCTCCTCAGATCGCAATTTTGCAGAAATGAAGTTTTCGACCAGCGCTGTCGAGTGAGGATCGAGTGCAGAGGTCGGTTCTGTAAGGAATGAGAACACAACCTGGTTAGGACGAGAGTGTGCCGACAAGTGAGCACTGAAGTTACTGACCATCCAGCAGCAACACTTCCGCAGTGTCAAGGCCGAGCGCAGTGGCTAGTGCAATCCGCTGCGATTCCCCACCACTCAGACTTGACCAGTTCCTGTCCCAGAGTTCTTCATCGACTCCCCAGGTTTTGGAGATCTCGATTGGGTATGCGAGCCTCCTATCGTCGGCGACACCCTTGGGAATCTTGCGGGAGTTGAAAGACGAGACGGCTGCGAGAAACTCCCGTGGGGTGCCCGGCAGCAGCGAAGGTCTCTGTGGGACGTAAGATACTTTTGTCCTGAAGTGAGGTACACCTATAGACCGGTCGGCCCGCAAGCATTAGGGCGGGCTCGTAATCATATCATGGTACAAGACATACTGAATGCTTTGGCGGTACTGGAGACAAAATCATCTAGCTGTGGGTACGTTTCACGAACAAAAAATTTACGCTTACCGGCCTCGATAGAGGATTTGGCCGTTGTACACATTTAAATGGGAAATGCATTTCAATAGTGTAGTTTTCCTGGTTGTGGGTAAGCGTGGCTTCAACAAGCGGAACGATGGTTTCACGGCGTACCCAGACCCACTTTTCCCTTGTAATACAATCACATCGCCTTCGTTGACATCGAAGTTGAGCTTGCTGAAGATAGTGTGCTCATTGTCTCTGGTACAACTGACGTTGCGGACTTGCAGTAACGTCGTCATGCCGTCAGCACTGAAGTACTGATGAATCGATGAATGTTTGAACCTGTTAGCATGAGAATTATTACATCCCACGGTGGCAAATATATTGATGAGATGAGGGTGCCCGTAATATGTATTGTCCTAATAACACGAGTCTAAATGGTAAGTAAGTACTTTGTGTCTAGGGCTGAGGCGGCATTCCCATCTCTTCCGGTGTTAAATTGGAGCTCTCGATCATTACACCAACACCAACTTTAGCAGCGTTCTAGAAGTCTTCGTTAGCGTCTTCACGACAAAAAGACAGATAGGAATTCACCTTAAAGTGGTCGATCTCACCAGAGACCAAGAAAGCAAAAGTTGGGGCAAATCGTTGCTCAAGCAGAGCCGAAACTTTGCCGGTGGAGTCCAACTGTGCTCTAAAAGTTGCCATTCGAAGGTCGTACTTCGCACCCACAGTTGCTATGGCGTCTCTTCTCTGGGGTCCTGCGATCAGCTGCATATCAGCTGCTACCTCCACCTTGTCGCTCAGCTTCTGCCAGTAGGTGGCCTGCAAGATACCAGCAGGTTGTAATTGAGCGGTAGTAATCCAGTTCTTGTTGGTACCTGTATACTTGGCAAGGTAGGATGTTGCGAGCTCCGTCATCTCTGGTGTTTGTCGCTGATATAGTGTCTCAAAACCAAATGCTAAGTTCTTCGTGATCGACTGGAAGTAACTTCCGATGTAAATGCCGGTGAGGTCGGTCGGTGATGGGTTGACAGCTTTGAGGTTGAGGGAGTAGTCTTGACCTTGGTAGTCTTGTTCCAGCTGCAACATACTATGCCCAGCTTGTTGGGAAAGCTGTATGTGACAAGAACAAATGAGAAGAATGGCGAAGGACGAAAATTGAACCCCACCTGCGCTTGCATCTTGGTGATGCATGTCTCTGACCAGCCTTGGTTCATCCTGGCGTTGACATTACCCTCGTGATCCACGCTTCCTTGCAACAATACCTAGAGGTCGCGTCAGGTAAATTGAGAGGATGATAGAGTTTGTCGCGTTACATTGTTTGTCGCGTATACAGCACCAAAGTTATAAGATGGTGCTGCAACCTGAGAGCCAAGGTTGAAAGAATGTGATATTTGGAACGCAGGGTTAACGGAAAGGTTCTTGGACAGGTCCGCCCTAGCACCATCGAACATGAAGTTTGTCAGGTGGGTCACTGAGGACAGCTTTGGTATGAGACCAGGGTGAAGAAAGGTAGTCGATGGGCATACATTTAACTTCCTTCTGCAAGTTCTCGACGGTACCGGGGTTTGGAAGGTCCAATGATTTTCGCCAGGAAGCAAAGCGACCATAGAGGGATGTTAGAGGGGAGACAGTGGACAAGTAAGAGTATTTTTTTGGTGGCTGCGAGAAGTCATCAGCACCTATTTTCTCGGAAGGGAGCTGAGAGGACGCCATGAAGAACTCGAATGCAGACGCGGTGAAATAGACAAAGTCACGAGTGCAAAAAAAAGAGACCGTGGGTAACGTTTGCCGATTTCAGACTTACTTCAAGTTGAACCCTCCTGACGCTGGGTATACGGTGACCAGTTTCATTTGCTCACATCAGGAACTCTTGATTTTTTTTTGTGAGTGTAACCTATGACCCATAGTGTCACTTAAATTTAACTTACTAACTTACCAAGGTCCTGACCAAGGAACGTGCTCGAAGGACTTGTCCCAGGGTTTTGTGCATCGGAGTCACATCTAAATCGGAACATCCCACCCAGACTCTCATGAGCCGTACTAGAGACGCACCTTGGGAATGAGTTGGTGGAGAGGGACGACCGACAACCTTTGGCACCAATGATGCCGTGTCCAAATCTTATCATTCCAAACCGGAGAACGTGCCGATCATATCGTTGCCATGGCTGAAGACCCGTAATTTTTTTTAATTTTTTAGTACTGTGGTAAGTGTTTCCGTTTGGACTTATATAGGACACGAGTGTGGAGCGTCAAACAGTTTTGAACTCGTTTTGAAAGGATGTTACATCGCGATCAGGAAAATCGAACGATCAATCACGCTTGACAGATGACATCGCATTACCAGCACATCAACGGTAGCACACTGCAGCAGTACCCATCACGACTACGCTTGTTCATGTCCTGACAGACGGTTGGTTGGTCGTATATAACTACAGGACCATGTGTGTTTTGCTGGCACCCTGCGATCCGACACCCTCACTGCTTACGGGAAAATCCCCATTTCCGGGCCGGTATTTTCACTTCCGGTCATAAGCAGACTGCTGGTTCGTGTCAACCTTTTTGTCGCCCAGGTTGCAATCCATCTGCATCAGTGGCCGCTATTCGTTTCCCTCACCTCATTCCCAATCCCAATGACCCTCCCGTTTACTGCCTCTCAGAAACGATCGATACTCCTCGCAGTCACCATCGTCGTGAGTTTATCCGTACCGTGTATTTTGAATCAATCCCAAACCTCCTTCAAGGTTGCCACATGGTTTTTCCTGCGCTCGGGTCGTGGGACTGGTACATTGACTCATCACTCAGTCCAATTGAACCTTCAAGACCATGGAAGGATCATACGTCCTGACGTCCACCGTGACGTCCACGTGTCTCCTTCTCATACCCATTCAAACTCCCCGACTGTGACCCCCTCCTTGACACCGCAGGACACTAGTCCCGCTCCTTCTCACTACTTTCCCCTTGATTCAGGCGTCACGCACGATAACCCTCCACCCCGGCGCGCTAATGCAACGCTCATGATTCTCGCACGGAACAGCGACCTGGCCGGCGTCGTTGAGAGCATAGAACAAGTGGAGGCAAAGTTCAACCGCAAGTATAAGTACCCCTGGGTTTTATTAAATGAAGTAGAGTTCTCAGCCGAGTTCAAAAGGTAATCAAGCGATGACTATCTGGATCGCATTCTGGCGTGCTGATGCAGTGACAGACGTGTCAGTGTGTTGACTGAAGCACCTATTTCTTTTGGCACCATCACCCACGACCACTGGTTCCAGCCGGACTGGATTGACGAGCATCGAGCACGCGAGGGTCGCGACAAGCTAATGAGGCAGAACGTCATATATGGCAGTTAGTTCAATCCGCTTTGTCACACAAATCGCACTGTGCGCTCAACATAGGCATTCTTAGGCAGTATATCGTGAGTGTTGCCACACTAATTTTGCAAAGGCGATGTAGATTGTTCCATGCAGATATCGTAATATGTGCCGTTTCAACTCTGGAGTAAGTACACAGCCGAAGTTGGTGTGACATTCCCCTCATCTTGTATTGCGCAGTACTTTTTCCAGCACGAGCTACTCAAGCCTTACAAGTGGTATTGGAGAGTAGAGTGAGTGGTTCCTGCATTATCATCGCCTTTATTTTAACACGTCGCCCAGGCCCGATGTTAGATACTACTGTGACATGAATTACGACCCTTTTTTGTATATGGAGGACAACAACAAACTTTATGGTAGGTACCACCGTATTCTCGATCAGGACGCACTCCATAGTCATCTTTGTGCCTCTCAGGCTTCACTCTCGCTATGCCAGATTTGGAGCCAACAATACCAACCTTGTGGAGTTCGACCCAAGGTGAGAAAGACATGAACCGCACGTGCGCGTGATGCATCCAAAGGATGCTGACCGGCACCAATAGAATTTATCACAGAATATCCGCAGTACTTGCATCCTGATAACTCCATGGATTTTATATCTGATGATGCCGGAGAGACTTATAATCTATGTCACTGTGAGCGGATTTTCTCCGCACTTTAATATTACTCAGACACTCACCTGGCCAGTTTGGAGCAACTTTGAAATAGCTGACATGGACTTCTGGAGAAGCGAGGCGTACATGAAATATTTTGAATTCCTGGATAGGAAGGGAGGATTCTACTATGAGGTAATGTCTTGAGATTCCCTTTTGACCAAAGTGTTCACACCAATCGCCATAAGCGTTGGGGAGATGCACCTATCCACAGCATAGCTGTGTCACTGTTCGCCGGCAAGGATCGGATTCACTTCTTCAAAGACATTGGTTACAAACATGCTTCATTCCAACACTGTCCGCAAGGATCGGATTGGAGAAAGGGGCGTTGTTCGTGTGACCCTAACCTTGACAACTTTGGTATGATGATATGAATCCATCCTCCCGCACCCAAATGCTAATGCTGCTGGTAGATTTCTCGGAAGGCTCTTGTTTGAAACATTATCTACGCTTGTCGTAGGGAGAATTACCAGCATATTTATTACGTAGAACTGAGTCGCGCGACCGGCACGCCGGGCGGCAGTAGCTTGTAAGAATAAGACGGTTTGGAACGTTGGACCTCTGACCTAGCCTGAGATCTGACGAGCATTCTACCATTGGTGGAGATACTCGAGTTCCTGCCCGCCTCCAACTTGCAGTAGGACAACGATGATATATGCCGGTTTATTTAGTGGTCGTCGTTTTCATGCTGTCGCCATTGAATTTCGTCTCAAACGACACCGAGGCCAGTGCATACCTTTACATCCAGTGACCAAGGTTTCATCACATGGCGAAGGAGAGGAAACTAGATTACATGCCGTTCACGTATAGACCGCGGGTGAAATCCTATCAGGACGAGGTTTGCATTTGATCAACGTCTTCGAACTGGACGAACCTCACTGTACTCAAGTTTAGGGATTTCGATACCACTGAAGAGCGGGTGCATTATATCAATCTGAGGATAATAATAACATTGTATGCTTCAACGCGACCTTGAACTGACCAAAGGTCAAGACGGAGCATTTGTATACGTTCGCATGGTTCATTGCTTGCTCCACAATGGTAGACGACTTCATCTCCACGAAAACGAATCAAGATCTTCAATGATGCCATCTTCGATCTAACCAATAGATCATGTGTTCAGCGCTGTGACGTTCTGGGAACGTCAAAGAGTTGAGCAATTGAGGGCCACTTCTCGCCAGTGGCGACAGACGTATGAAACATTGAGCCAACTGGAATAACCATATTTCCATCAGCATGGGAGTTGTGAGCTTTGATATACCTGCAAGCAAGTCGTCTGGAAGGTAATAAATTGGGCAAAGGGATGAAGTTGGGCGGGCGACAAGAGTTGCGCAACACCAGAGCTAGGTCGTCAATATGTTCACCCGTGCGGGTAGGGCTACGTCTTCCATGAGACGCGTACGCCGGCAGAGAGAAACTTTCAGCATGCAGTCGGGGAGTGCCACCAGAAGGGTTGGCAATGGAAAATAATAGGTGGAGCTATAGGCGCGGCATCTGATTGACTGGTTATCAGTGGTGCTCAGATCACGAGAACTGCTTGAAGAATCACAAACGATAAGAATGCAGCTTGAAGGCAATTGTCACAGCGGACCAAAGTATATAGTTACTTGGGCCCTGACCAAGGAACGTACTCAGAAACTTGACACGGATCTCTGCTTGGGTTTTGTGCAGTGCACAGTGGCAGTCACATCATCTACATAAATCGAAATCGGAACATCCTACTCTAGTCTCTCATGAGCGCTGATAAAGAGTCACCTTGGGGAATGAGTTGGTGGCCCGAGAGGGACGACCGACAACCTTTGGTACCTTGGTGCCGTGTCCATCATGAGTCCATCCAAGGCCCCGGTTGTTGGAGCTAGTTATGCTACTATTATTTTAATTTCCGTTTTTACTCATATAGCAACATGAGCCTGATGCCACGTGCTTTCAAGAGCGCCGAACAGTTTTGAACGTTTTTGAAGTCGGATGTTGCATCGCGATCAGGCGAGTCCAGTTTGAAGTTCGAACGATCAATCACCGCTGATGCGGCATGCGCTGATACCTGACATCGCTTTTCCATCACTGCTAAACATGTATACAATTAGTCATGCCAGTCGTATGGAACTACAGGACCGTGTGCATTTTGCTGCTTGCGATCCGACATCTGCTGCGCACCGGTGTCTTCGTTTCCGGTTATAAGCAGGTTACTGGTTCGTGTCAACCTTCCTGATGCAATCCATCTGCATCAGCGGCCGCTATTCGTTTCCCTCACCTCATTCCCAATCTCAATGACCTTCCCGTTTACTGCCTCTCAGAAACGATCGATACTCCTCGCAGTCACCATCGTCGTGAGTTTATCCGTACCGTGTATTTTGAATCAAGGCCCAAACCTCCTTCAAGGTTGCCACATGGTTTTTCCTGCGCTCGGGTCGCGGGACTGGTACTCTGACTCATCGCTCAGTCCAATGGAACCTTCAAGACCGTGAAAGGACCATACATCCTGACGTCCACCCTGACGTCCACGTTTCTCCTTCCCTTTCAAACTCCCCGGTTGTGACTCCCTTCTCGACACCGCAGGACACTAGCCCCGCTCCTCACTACTTTCCCCTTGATTCAGGCGTCACGCACGATGACCCTCCACCCCGGCGCGCTAATGCAACGCTCATGATTCTCGCACGGAACAGCGACTTAGTCGGCGTCATTGAGAGCATAGAACAAGTGGAGGCAAAGTTCAACCGCAAGTATAAGTACCCCTGGGTTTTATTAAACGAAGTAGATTTCTCAGCCGAGTTCAAAAGGTAATCAAGCGATAACTATCTGGACCGCAGTCTGGCGTGCTGATGCAGTGATAGACGTGTCAGTGTGTTGACTGAAGCACCGATTTCTTTTGGTCTTATCACCCACGACCACTGGTACCAGCCGGACTGGGTTGACGAGAATCGGGCACGCGAGGGTCGCGACAAGCTAATGAGGCAGAACGTCATATATGGTGGTTAGTTCAATCCGCTTTGTCACACAAATCGCACTGTGCGCTCAACATAGGCATTTTCAGGCAGCGTATCGTGAGTGTTGCCACACCAATTTTGCAAAGGCGATGTAGATTGTTCCATGCAGATATCGTAATATGTGCCGTTTCAACTCTGGAGTAAGTACACAGCCGAAGTCGGTGTGGCATTCCCCTCATCTTGTATTGCGCAGTACTTTTTCCAGCACGAGCTACTCAAGCCTTACAAGTGGTATTGGAGAGTAGAGTGAGTGGTTCCTGCATTATCATCGCCTTTATCTTGACACGTCGCCCAGGCCCGATGTTAGATACTTCTGTGATATGGATTATGACCCTTTCTTGTATATGGAGGACAACAACAAAGTCTACGGTAGGTACCGCCGCATTCTCAATCAGGACGCACTCCATACCCATCTTCGTACCTTTCAGGGTTCACTATCTCTATGCCAGAGTGGGCGCCAACGATATCAACCTTGTGGAGTTCGATCCGAGGTGAGAAAGACATAAGCCGCACGTGCGCGTGATGCATCCAAAGGATGCTGACCGGCACCAATAGAATTTATCACAGAATATCCGCAGTACTTGCATCCTGATAACTCCATGGATTTTATATCTGATGATTCCGGAGAGACTTATAATCTATGTCACTGTGAGCGTATTTTCTCTGTACTTCAAACATTACTTAGACAGGCCATGCAGTTTGGAGCAACTTTGAGATAGCTGACATGGACTTCTGGAGAAGTGAGGCGTACATGAAGTATTTTGAATTCCTAGATAGAAAGGGAGGATTCTACTATGAGGTAATGTCTCGAGATCTTCTTTTGACCGCAGTGTTTACACCAATCTCCATAAGCGTTGGGGAGTTTCACCCATCCACAGCATAGCTGTGTCACTGTTCGCCGGCAAGGATCAGATCCACTTCTTCAAAGACATTGGTTATAAACATAAACCATTCCAACACTGTCCACAAGGATCGGATTGGAGAAAGGGACGTTGCTCGTGTGATCCTCAAAACAACTTTGGTATGATGATGTGAATCCATTCTCCCGCACCCAAGTGCTGATGGCCCGCTGGATAGATTTCGCGGAAAATTCGTGCTTGAAACAGTTCCTACGCTTATCGTAGATATCGTAGAGATGGTTACCAGCATAATCGAGTCGCGTCACGTGTAAGAATAAGATGGTCTGAATACATTCCCGGAGCAGCAGTTGAGAGATAGATCGAATGTAGCCTGGACCAGTTCCTCCAACCCTTACAAATATTTTATTCGACACCTCGATCAGCATTACCCCGCTTTTCGGCTGCAATGAGAAGGGAGAATTACTAGCAGAGAAGCAATGTTGGGCATGTAGGCTTGACTCAATCGAAGAAATGAATGCTTCGAATATTCGTCAAGGCAGATTATCCGATGGCAAGTGATCTTCTTCCCGCGAATAAAACATGCAGGCGAGTGTTGTGATTCCATGCTGTGTAATTATACATTGGGAGAATTTCGCACCCGTTCCGATACACTGACTCTTGTTCCCAGTGAGATGTTGACGCAGGTCATAAATGCAATGACCGTCGAGATCGGAGCAGTGAGAAAAAGCTCAAAGAGACAAGGTAGATTACTTATTGGGTAGCACCAGCCTCAGGTTCTTCGTTGGACAGAAAATCATGGGCACTGAGAAGAACTCCATGGAGAGTCAAATGTACCAGGAGAGGCATACCACGCAGTGAGGCAAAGAACTCTACCATAGTTTGGTGAAAGGGGGAAGGATGGAGGACAGATTGTCAAACCACTCAGCGTGAATGAATACCATGGGACCGAACAGTTCGTCAGGTACTGAGTGTACGGATGGAGTTTTTCCTTTGAGAAGCAACAATGGTACCTTCTTCGATTTAGCCAGTAGTTCATGTATTCAGCGCTGTGGCGTTCTGGGCACCTAGGTCCAAAGAGTTGGGCAATTGAGGGCCACATCATCCCGCCAGTTGGCGACAGACGTATAAAACATTGAGCCAACTCTCGGAATAGCCATATTCTCAACAACATTGCATTTGAAATTGTACTGGGAGCTTCAACTTAGCAACTCGTCTGGAAGGTGATAATTGGGCAAACCTAAGTTGGGCGACACCGGTGATCAATATTTATATTCGTCCGTGCGGGGTAGAGCTACGCCTTCCATGCTGGCAGAGATGCAGATTGCAGCAGTTGGGGAGAACACTGAACAGGTTCGGGTTAGTTTGAAACAAACTTGGTAGATCATCACGTGACCATTGATGAACAGCCCAAATCCACGACCGCAGTCGTCAATTTTGTTGCAACTTGACCAACAGCACTGTCAAGTGCACTACAGTAGTTTCGCCTCTACAAGAGCCGAATTCGCTGTTTTCCCCGTTCGCAAAGATGATGACGCCCATGCGTTACATCCTCCTTGCCCTCAGCATAATCGTAGGGCTCCTCCACTCACCAGGCTGAACAGCCATCTCACCACGTTACCACTAGGTTGGACTGCACTACATACTTAGCTTCACACACGAGGGATATGGAAAAGCCACGTCGGTGTCGCACTTCATTCCGAAGTCGGGGCCTCCAGATAGGGAGCCTGTGCCAGAACAGTACTACCGGCCACCCGAGTCTGTCCCGACGCTGGATCGCAAAGCAAACGCCACCTTTGTAATGCTAGCGCGGAACAGTGACCTCACTGGTATCATGAGCAGTATGAAGCAAGTCGAGGACAGGTTCAACAGGAAATTCAACTATCCTTACGTCTTTCTCAACGAGCAGCCATTCACGGACGATTTCAAGAAGTAAGCCGTCTCTCATGTTCGTGATCTATTCTGATGTTTTCATCGGCCAGGCACATCACAGCACTCACTCAGGCCCAAGTGGAGTTTGGATTGATTCCAACGGATCACTGGGTACAACCTTCCTGGATTGACGAGGACAAGGCAACCGAGGCCCGTGAAAATATGGTGAAGGATAACGTTATCTATGGGGGTGCGTTTCTGCCTCGAGTCACGTAGTATATACCCTCAAACATATCATCCATTTTAGGAAGCGTTTCGTGCGTCGCATATTTTCTCGCGTTCAAGCCTCAAGTTAGTAACAACGCCGTATATTGACAGTTATCGAAACATGTGTCGTTTCAACTCAGGGGTAATGACAACGAACTCTTCTCATCGAATATTTCTCACTTCCTCTAGTTCTTTTACAGACACGAACTTCTCCAGAAATACAGGTATTACTGGAGGGTGGAGTGAGTATCACCTTTCGAATTGCTCGCATGAATTGATGTTGGTCTCAGACCTGATGTCAAATTTTTCTGCGACGTTGACTATGACCCTTTCTTGGTAATGCAAGACCAACAGAAAGTCTATGGTGAGGTTTCTTCATCAGAGAACCACCTAGCATATCCTGAGTGCATGTAGGGTTCACCATCTCACTCTTCGAGTACGCCGCCACTATCCCTACTTTGTGGCACCACGTTAGGGGTAAGTTCCCAGTCGAAACTCTACTACATCCGGAAGATTCACTGCTTTCTAGCCTTCATCAATGAAAATCCCGATCTTATCCCTACCGACAACGCCATGGGCTTCCTCTCCGATGACGGAGGAGAATCCTATAACCGTTGTCACTGTAAGTTAATGTACTTTCCTGAGTCTTCATTGCGAATTCGTGAACAAATCCAGTCTGGAGTAACTTCGAGATAGCCGATTTGGACTTTTGGAGATCGGTAGCGTACTCCAAGTTTTTCGACTTTTTGGATGACAAGGGTGGTTTCTATTATGAGGTGCGTTCAATCGTTGGATGCATTATGGCTGGTGGTAGGAAGGAGTTTGTTGACTTCTTCTCTCAGCGATGGGGGGATGCGCCTGTACACAGCATAGGCGCGGCACTCCTCGCCCGAAAGGACCAAATTCACTTTTTCGACGATATCGGGTACCGTCACGAGCCCTTCCAGCACTGTCCACAAGGAGACATGCACCAGAAGAATAGATGTTGGTGCGACCCAACACAAAATTTTGGTAAGCCGACATCTTGTGCACTATTTTGAAGGGAATTGACCCCTGTACCTCCAGACTACGAGTGGTATTCGTGCTTGAACAAATATGACAACTTGTTCAGCTCTTAGCATCTACCTACGTTTCTACCTTAGCTTTGCCTGGAAGTGCGCTTTGTAACAAATTCATGAGTTACCATCATCACCACTGTTCGAATGACGTCGCAAACTGGGGTCATGGATATGGATACAGTCATCACGAATTCGCATAATATACATCACAACCGCAGTCGAACCTGACAATACCATGGCAGCAAGCTCAAAGAATCGATTGTGAATAATATTGGAACTACCGACAAGAATGTCATCGTTAAGAACAGGACATGCGACACGAATGCTCACCGAATCGTACAAACGTGTCCAATTAGAGCCTAGAGAACTGTCAATGAGACGGTCCACATACTCGCCGACGAGAGAATGTGTGAGAGATGGTTGGAAACGCTCTCGGAGTTGGCTCGCCGTATGTTCGCCGAACGCAGCAAAGCATGGAAGAGTGGAGTCTATGAAAGAAGGATCAACAAAAGCTCCACAGCTGTCGATGATCTTCAGCTACCTTTTTGCATCAGCTCCACCAAAGCTATAGGACGACCGAAGATATTGGAACGTCAACGTGCGAACGAGCAAGCGACTTACTAATGATCCGGTCACAATGCTTCCTTGCAGCTTCGAATCCCTCCCGGAATAATCTCTTAAACTCCAAAAAGGCCGAGCCAGAGATCCCGCCTAAAACTTCGACATACTCTGGGGGTAATTTGAAAGGAGCGGCTTCGAATCCCATATTCCCCGGTGAATTCGAGAGCATGAACCCAAAATCGATGTGGATAAGGTGACCTTCTCTGTCGAGTAGGATATTTCCGTTGTGGCGGTCTTTTATTTGAAGAAGATAGGTAATAATTGAATAACCTTCACGGAGTGAATTACCGTCCTTGAAATTAGAAAAAATAGCTCACCTGCGAGAGACTTTGCAAAGTTGCGCTGTGCACGAGCAAACTTGGCTGTCGATGGATCTCCGTATGTAGATCGGAAGTGGTCCAACAATGTCACATAACCCAATCGACCTTCAGCTAGCCGACGGGCGTATTCGGCCTTCTTCATGGAGTGTATAGAAACAGCGTCCGTGATGGTCTCAACTAAACCCGACGATGCCCCCGTGATCAGGATGCGGAAGCTAAGTCATTCAGGTCAGGCCGTAATTGATGATCTGACATGTGGGCAGAAGCTTACTATCGAACCCAACACTGACAGCGCTCGTCTTGCCATATCCGCTCGAATTCTCGAATCAGTTGCACTGCAAGTTGTTCTTGCCGCAGATCACCGCCAGTTTTCACAATGACAGAGACACAGTCCCAATTTGCTACCAGTATCTGAGCTAACGAATAACGCACGTAAAGAAATACCATGTGGTCCGCACCTAGGTGTCCATAAGGCGATCCATGCCGTATTCGACTCTGAGACGAATATCAACAAAATTGCGAATACTACGTACGATGTATCACGAACCTTTTTAGCAACCCAAGACTCGCTGAACACAACCGCAGACGGATCAACTTTTCTCAACTCTCTCTTGATGATGCCCTCATCCTCAGCCGTCTTCATACCCATACTACTTCCAGACTCGAAGCCAAACTCACCCTCACGCATACGGGCCATGCGTTCCTCCTCTAGAGTGAGCATCTCTTGCATGATACGGTCACGAATTGCCGCAGCCTCAGCATATTGTACGCGCATGCGCGTAAGAGGTGCCGGGGTAGAGGTGTCATGTAACCTGGCGTTGCCCCCAAGTGAAGGATGAATGGGGCTATTTGACGTTCTGTCAGAACTTCCTCCCCCGAGCCAGCCCGAGCCAGGAAGCCAACTAAGAGAACCAGAAGCGGAAGACGGAATTTCTTGCACTGTCCCAGGAGCTGCGTCCGCGCCAAGTCCCATTGGTTTAGACAGGGAGGTGACGGTTTCGCGGACAAGGCTGGCATTTAACTGGGTAAGCATAATTGCTGCTGTTCGCATCCGTTCCGAATAATCGTCAAGTGATAAGATACCCTCCCCTCCACTCGTGCCTGTGATAGGTGAACGAAGAGCATCTAATGGTGGCAGCGCCGAAAATGTATTCGCAGTGGACGTAAATCCCGGGCTTTGTGCTGTCAGAGGAGAAGATGGCAGTGGGGAGCCAAGAGACCAGGTGGCAAGCTCGAGTTCCCGGTTCTTAGGAGTAGGTGGGAGGACGATCGTTTCAGAGAGGTCAATCGGGCCGCGTAGGGACCGCCCTTCTCCATATATTTGTTCAACAAGATCCATCTCTTCGTCGTCCGAGCCAGATAGCACAGAATCGCTTCTCCGTGGACTGCCAATATCTTCCGTGGACTGTCCATCATGCATATCTGCAGTGTCCTTTCCTAGAACTTGTTCGGAGTCTACTGCGGCGTCCTCGATTGCAGCGGGATGCACCCTCGTGTTCCCGAAGGTTATCAGTTCTTTCGAGGCACCCTTTCTCTCGTTCTCTTTGGAAACAATACGTTTGAGGATGTCCTTGTTCCCACGCTTAGAAGGGTCGAAGTCGAGGTCGCCATGCAGAATCTCTATGAGCAGAAGATAAGGCGCTCGTTCAGCAGAGTTGAGAACCACGGCTTCGCCTGGAGGAATGCGGACGATTTTGTGATGGGGTTGGGTGTTGACAGTATTGGTGGAGTCCGATGAAGAACACCACATTGGCATGCAGACCTATCAAAAAGTAAGGAGGCTATTACAGAAAGCCGTGACAGATAGTACGAACTTCCGCAGGAAGTTGATGGTTCAAGGCCGTCAATTCAGCTCGCAAAGCGCTGACACGTGCGGGTTTAGGCACGACCAAGAGGCGGTTGGATATACTCTCGAGCGTAATGAGAAATTGTACCTAAACAGAACCGGGTTAGTTCAGGCGTGGTCAAAGTGGATAGTGGGCACCGACCTCTGACCGACAATATTGACTTCTAAGGAGTTGGGATTGCGACCGTAAATCATAGGTCTGTAGGAGGGCGTCGGCCGCCGCCATCACATTCTGCTTGAGTGGGAATGGAGACGATGGTATCGGTATCGAAGGTGAAGATTGATATGGACTCGAGACGCGACCAGGGAGCAAGTCTTGCTGGTCCAGCGGATCCTCCGAGAATCGTGATCGATGTAGGGAACGGTGATGCACAAGCTCAGGGCTGGTTTGTGCAGCAATGATAGTGCGGCGACGGCGTGGGATTGATCGAGTACGTCCCTCTATGTCATTTTCATGTGCAGTTACTGATTCTGTCGCGTTCTCGTTCTCAGGTTCCTGGTCAGGAGGGTTGTCGTCATCTTCGCCCGAGTCAGCATGTACAGGGCTGCCACATGGAAGGTCATCTTCTGTCTCGACACTGCGGAGGTTCACTCCATCGTCGTCTGATCGACCTTGTTGAAGAGCCACTTCACCCATGACCTCTGTTAGCGGCGGCATAGCGGGAGATCCTGCCAGGACAAGGCCAAGACCAACCAAGGCAGGTTCAATACGTGGCTTAACCTTTCTCCGAGAAAAGGGAGAGTGGTGGGACGGAGGCAAGCCTGAATACGGACCCGCGGGAGGTGGTGGCAATTCGGCAAAGATAATTTCATGGCATCTGTGTAGGGTCCTCTGACAGACACGGAATGACTGAGAAGTTGGCGTGGCCGCCAAGTCTTGGAGAGAAGCTTGCATGAACCATAAGGTCTCAATGGCCATGAGCGCCCTAGTTAACCGTGAGGACATCAAATGGACTAACAAACATGGCAATGTGCGTGGATCGTTGTGCAATGTCGACTACGAAACATTCGAGCGCACGGGATTTCGACGGACGAGTGACCAAAAGGTGACTAGACACGTCGATGAGAGCTGGAACAAGGAATGATCGCGAGGCTGCACGCACCAGATGAAGCCCCATACGTCGCGTAGGTCGTGAGTGTCGAGTTGAGTGAGTCTGCGAGTGAGATAGTAAGTGATGCCAATGTTGTCTGCATAGAGCATGAGATATCTGAGGGCGACATGGACGGAGAAGAAGGAGGGAGAGAGGAAAAGCCGCAATAGCAAGGCATGAGACATGTAAGTTAGCAAGAATACCAATTTCCCACGACGAAACCGTTACACGTCGACCACACACCATGATCATCATTTGGCCTCTTCTCACTCTTTTCTATATCCCTCTCGCTCTCGCTTCCACCCAGCACGAGCTCGTGCAGCTCGCAGCAGCGGGGAACGGCATCATACGTCTCGACGAGCGCGTCTTTGACCTTCTCACATCTCCAAAACGCACTTGGTCTGCTTCTATCCAATTCACAGCGCTCAACCCGCAGCGCAGATGTGCTCCATGCAAGTATGTACCATTGACATTCCTGCGTGACGCTCCTAAATATTCGAGTAAGGGAGTTCGAGCCTTCCTTCAAGGCAGTTGCCAAAGCCTGGTCTACCGTTCCGAAAGCACACCGCGACAACCACTTCTTCGCTACAGCCGAATTTGACGACGCAATCCAAGTCTTCCAAAAGGTGCCCGTGATTTGAATCGTCCGTATAGTGCATTCTGACAACCGTACCCAGCTCCAACTCAACTCTGCACCGGTAGTTCACGTCTACCCTGCCACAGACGGCCCCAACGCTAAATCCGTTACTAATCCGTTCAAATACGACTTTTCAAAGTATGACCCTCTTTCTCTCTGTTGAAGCACTGTTCACCGTTCGCTTCCGTGTGCAGTGGCTTTGAGGCCGGACCCCTGGCCGAACAACTGTCTATCCACACCTCGATCCCAATCCCTTACAAAGCCCCCATCGACTGGACCAAAGTTGGCGCAGTCATAGCTCTCATTCCCATCGTCACACTCGTCTTCCGCCTCATACGTCCGGTAATTAACAACCGTTGGGTATGGGCGACCGGAACGGTCCTCGTGAGCCTCGTCATGACGTCCGGGTACATGTTCACCCGCATTCGTGGAACGCCATATGTCGGTCAGGATGGTAGCTGGATTGCTGCAGGCTATCAGAACCAATTTGGCCAAGAGGTCCAGGTACTGTCGACAGTTTGTAAGTGTCGTGTCTTTCCACGAGGTCCACGTCATTCACGTGATCGTAACGCAGATGGCATTCTAGGAGCTTCGTTCCTCATGCTGACCGTAGTTGCACCATACCAAAAGTCTCCTGCTCGCCAACGCACGCAGATATACCTTTGGACAATCGTCAATTTCATCGTCTTCTCCATCCTGGTATCCTTGTTTCGCATCAAGAACAGGGGTATGTTTCGTTTGTCAAGTCACTTCGTCATGATGCTGATCGGAGAAATTTAGGGTATCCCTTCAAACTCTTGTTTTAAAACCATTGCTATCCCGGGTAATACAGTTTTCATGATGTCCAGCAATCCATGACCTGTGATAGTCCCCATACCGTGATAGTTTGATAAAACGTGATAGATACGGAAGATCCAACGAAAAAGTGATATAAGAGTGATATAATAATGGTATGGAAGGATATCAACCAAGCGAAAGCAACCCTTCGTGAACAGGCGGATGCTATACACCTGGGGAACCCCCCTGCTGGAATACATCCACGTATCTATTCCTCACATTCTTCTTTGCGGCCTGCGATCGTGACCGTCCCATCGGTGGCGCACTCGGCATGCCACTTGGAGCAGGTGTATTCGGCATCGAAGCTATCTCAGAAAGTGCCAAGTTGGGACGTGCACGCATAGGGACTTTGAAGGTCGCAGGCGCGTTTAAATCAATCGTAGATGCGGTTCTCGGTGGCGGCGGGTGATGGAATACAGTCCCGTTTGGTGTTCCGTTGTACCGCGAGTTGCTTGCACCAGGAGAGGCAGTCTGGGCACGTAAAGGCGGGGGCGGAGCAGCTGATGGCTTCGCAACTTCTGTTCCAGCCTGGCAAGGGATGAGACGTGGGTAAAGTAAGCGCACAAAAGCTCACTCACCTTCTTGTTCACCCAACGCTTTTGCTCTTTATCATAATAGAAGCTTGTCTCTTCACCAAGGTTGGCCCTGACCGGTCCAGGAGCCTCGGGCCGCTTCCATAACCGACTCAACCAAGAACCTGTCGAGGCCGCTGCAGCCGACTGAGCATCTGAGCAAAAATTAGCATTACCACGAGGGCGTCACAATTACACCTTACCCCGTTTCTCATCACCCTTGGTGGTGTCCTGGACTGATGCAGCGGGTGATTTGTCTTCAGCCATCTTCGCAGGTTCGTCCCGTTTTCTCCGCGGTGCACTATTCCCTAATCCAAGATCATCCGCCTCATCATCGAACATGCTGTCGGCTGTCCGACGAGGTGAAGCGGTCATATTTGGCGTCATCGACAGTGCATGATCATCCATCAAAGAGATGAACCCCTCTCCAATCTCCTTTATACTTTCGATGGGGTGAAACGTGGCAGCGGTGGGCGTCGACGCGGTATCAGCGCTGCCAAGGGAATTCCACCAGCCTCCTGAATCCCGGGTTTCTTGGTTGCTGTCCCCGCTTTTGGGTTGCTGTGGTTCTTCTTCACGTTGTCGCTCGTCCACTAAAGGATACTGTGCTTCGGAACCTTCCTCGGCCGTAATCTCGAGTGACGTCTTTCGCGAGGATGGTTCACTGTCATACGCAGCAGCGTACCCATTAACCATAGAAGGCCCGCTCGGTTGAGTCATATAAGACGAGTAAGGATACCCCGTTGACCGGATTGGTGCAGTATTCGGAGGTGCAGGTGATGAATGTCTTGGGGGACGGTAATATTCCATGGCGGATGATGCCCTGTCGACTGGGATGTGCATAGTTGTCGATGGCAGTGCCATTGCAGAGCCGCTTCGCCTGGGAGCCTGCGCCGCAGAATACGAGTTCACAATTGTTGGAGGAGGAGAAGGATTGGCAGACGTTGTTGCCGAAGTAATAGAGCTGTAGCTTGAGAAAGGACCCGTAAATTGGGCCTTTGAGAACTCGGTTGCGGAGGGAGACGTCTCATTGCCTTCTCCGGCAATGAACTTGGTGAGTCGTACTTCAAGCCAACTGCCAATACTGTCCAAGGAAGGCTTGTTCACTTTTCCACCCATCCAAGATGATGATCTATCTATGTGAGGTGAACCAAGCAGACGGTCGGTGAGTTGCTTCAGTCCCTCCGCCAATGTAGGAGTAAAATGTGGAGAATGTCGGCCCATTGTTGTAGTAATTGCCTCGCAGTATCTTGAGGGATAGTCAGTACAATATTTTTGTGCAGTCGCGACTTCGAGACATACCTTGTAGCGCTCTGAACGTGTCCAATATCGGCAAGATAGGCAGCCCGAATAAACTTGTATGCTTGAAGGTGGGGGAAACCATGAAAAGGATCTTGACCTTTGGCTGTCTTCAGAGATAACGCAAACTCTGCAATCTCCGTAAATATGATTGGATCAGGATCCCTGAAGAACACCGGATTGATGTGCGGACTCTGAGCGCCGAGTAACACTAAACGAGTCCCAGGACTGCCCAGGCCTCCCATCACCGAGGTCTGAGGGGAAAGCAAATAGCTGCGAAGGAGAGTCAAAAAAGCAGCACGAGAAGAATGAAAGAGAAATACGTACCAGACGTGAGCGCCCTCTACCAGATGATGGGATATGAGGTAATCCCCAAGTGTTGACAGCGTTGCCGAATACTCTGGATTCAGAGGGCTGCATACAATACTAGCTGCTATCTCAGGCCATTTTGAAAGGGATTCCACAGGAATCGATTGTACGGGGACGGCAATAGACGGGAAATTTGGGGACATTGGTGTGGCGTGCGGTAACATCACAGGTGGAACCTGTAACCCAGCCCCTGTTCTTGAGAGTACGTTCATCGGAACAAGTTCTTGAACTGTAAAATGAAACATACGTCAGTCAATACCTAGGTTGTCAAGATGCTACGTACCTGCACTAGGTCCTTGACCTGAGAACACGCTATACGTAACTCGGAGCCATTCACGCCCATTAGTTTGCTGGGACGAAGTCCCCTTGCTTTGGACATGGGGTGTCCCACGTTGAACGGTCTCGCGAACGCTAAGTTCAGTCTTCAGAAACTCGTTAACCGCCTCTTTCCATGCTTCCTTGTCGACGCTGCTTGCAATGACCAATGCATGTGCCCATAATCTCTGATCAAGAGCAAATTGATAGGCTTGCCGGCGTTCTCCTCGCACAAGGAACTCTTCTATCTTGTCCAGGGCGGATGGAAGGAGCGTGGAAATGGATATCGGGGAATCTTTGGTAGATAGAAGCGTGGATGTCGAGCCATATGCATTGAGCATCGGGAGGGTTGGTGAAGCAAAGCCAACCGGCCCGTCATGTCCGGATTCATTCGTAGAACCAGCGATACGTGGCAATAGAGCAGCACGGACCGCATTGTCGATAGCAGGGCTGATGGGTACTCATCAGAAAATCACCACTGCACTGGAATCTAGATCATTTACCTTCCCGACAGCAAGCCGTCGTTTTCGACCATAATCTTCAATAACTGCACTAGCGCCAGCTTTGCCTCTAAGCGCTGTCTCTCAAAGTGGTCAGATATATACATCGTTCCGCGTAAGATCTCTTCTGCACGTTCTTCAAGATACTTGATCACACGTGCCTTCTTCGTCTTCGCCTGCGAGATTCCCGTGCGCACGAGACTGGTGACGGGTGAACCAGGATCAGAGAACAGTGGACCTGGATAGTCTGCCGATTTCGTTTCGGACTCGTAATCGGGCAATAACTGGTGTAGTACACGGATCGTCACACCGGTCGTGTGTCGAGACGAGAGTGCAACGTCGAATCCAGTGTTCAAGTCCGTAAAACCATTGAAGCAAGTAAGAACCTTGCCACCAAAACCGAAGCTTACGACCGGTGCCCGAGAGGATGTTCGGCCCAGCGGATCATTCGAACCCAATAGTGACGGTGAAGGCGCATACGGTGGACGAGCGGAATGCAATGCATCTTGCTCCGCGAAGTGGTGGGACTGGAGGCTCGGCTGAACGATGTGAGAGCCTAAACCAAGCCCGTACTCCTTGCGGGGCTGAAGAGGGTCAGGATCACTGTGGGAAGACATCGTTGAGCCATTTGAGGACGACCTGCCACGGAGCTGGGAGGAGACGTGTGCCGAGACGGACTTCGGAGGTGGGAAGGAACCTGACGCAGGAGAGGCTGACCGAATGGAACTAGGAGACATTGTCCTCGGCGGTCCAGGCATGGGTTTATGATCGTATGAGTTTACAGGAGGGGGTTGCGGGACATGGGAAACAGGAACATGGGGGTTGCTCGTGAAGCGAAGCGAGCTTGGCGGCGGCGTTCTATGTACCTTCGGTGGTGGAAGCGGGGGGTCATAGGCGTTTGATACCTTTGGTCTGAATCCTGCGGCGGAAGCAACAGAAGGGGGCTTAGGAGCCTGAGCAGGAACACCGTTGGGTGGCGGGTGCGAAGGAACAACAAACGAGGTCGAGTATGTGGATGATGCAGAGCGAGGGACGGGGCTGCGGTTATCGTATTGTGTAGCCTGTGGTTGCGCAGGAACTCCAGAGAGCCGCCTTGCCGTTTGATGAGGAGCGTATGAATTCAATGTTGGAACGGTGGCAGTCGGCTTGTAGGGGTCGTAAGGTTGTTGGGCGGGTTGTTGAATGACGCTCTGCGGCTGATAAGGAGTAGGAGGGGTAGGACTATACGGTTCGTAAGAGGCAGGAGCACTCTGGTAGGCTGTCGAAGCTGCAATCCGAGCTGTCAAGCGAGCCGAGCAAGCGGGAAGGGCAAATAATTCACTAACCAGGCGTTGATGCATGCAAAAACGGTGGCTGGTATGCGGTAGCTGCAGGATTGTAACGTTGTGGGGGCTCGTAGGATGACGGCAGCCCGCTCGGACGGTGGAGCTGGTTTGAAGGGGCATCCTGCGCGGTTGGAATGGACCAGGGATCATGGTGCTCTTGCTGGGGATCCGGATACATTTGTTCCGCAAACAAGGAGGAGGTTTCCTGGCCCATTTGGGAGGTATGGGACGAAGTATGCGTCTGGTGCTCATCGTGGGGCGGTGTCGTGTCAGTACTTGCCTCGTTTCCTATGACCGCAAAAGGGTCAGGCCCAGAATCTCCGTCTGAGCCAAAGAGCGAGGCAGCGGCTTCGGCTTCGACGGTGCTCATGGCTTCAACGTGTCTAGCCTGTGAATCGTGTTGTGCTAGTTTTTTGTTGAAACTCTAGTAAGTACCGCTGTTGCTCCCGGAAAGTCAATGCTGCCGAACTCGCTTATTGAATGGCGGCTAATCGTTGTTTGGTCACGCTTGTCAAGCACAATCAAGGAAACACCGAGCAGCAGTTGTATAACGCAAAGATAATACTTAAGTAACACGAAAGTGATGTCCAATATCGACAGAGAAGGAAAACCTATGTATCCGAATAAAGCGAGTGAATGTGAACGAGACATCGGTGTAGGTTGAATTACGAATGTTCATGCGACGGTAGTGGACGTGGATGCAGAGTATGAGAGAAATGAGAATGATGCGATTGTACCATAGCATTGCGATCAAAAGTAAGAGAGCGAGAGACGAGAGGACGCAGAAAGCGAAACATTAGGAAAAAAAATAAAGTGACGGGTTGCGACAGTCAAACGAACAATAGTAGACGCCGCATATCAGTTCGACTGATTTCAAGACAGAGAGGGATAGTCCGCCGGCTCGTCCGATGACACCTTGGTGGCATTGACCGTACGCTCCAAAAGTCGCTCGACTACAAAAATTGATGAGCTCAGGTCACGGTGAGGATAGACAATGTCGTACTGGAAATCAAATGCTTGCTATAGGCACTCGAGTAACGGCGCATGCTCACGAGCTGAGGCCGAATCTTGTTCACAAGCAAATTCTTCTGGTCTTGATCAGCGACCGTGAGCGCTCGTTGTAACACGTAATCTTTGAATACTTTTGTCAACCACGCTTGGCAAGGCGCTTGCATTGGGTGACTCACTGGCAAACTGATCCTTCATCATGGACACAACGGGGCTAACTCCATCAGGCTTGAGTGCGATGATTTCGTCAACTAATGCGCGTCGCTCCTCTGTTGCCGCGGTGACGAGCGCCTTTTCACAGACGTTAGACGCAAATTTGTGTCGGGCCATGTTCAGCATCTGCCCGCGAAGTTTGGAAATAACTTGGAAGCGATCGTGAGGCTTCCCTTGCTCGAGAACGAATTGAACGACGTAATTCTAACGGTATAAAATGTTAAGCAAGCACCATAAATCTCCAAGCGAAGACTGCCTACCCCAAACTGATCTTGCATAAGGTTAATCATGTATTTGTGCAATTCGTCCATCAGCGGACGAGTCTGTTCTTCTGGCAAGTGCTCAAAGCATCGCTGGAGAACTCGACAGCCGTACGGATGTGTCGACAAGTCATACACATTGCCACGGAATAATTGCACAAACCCAAGGCGATCAGGAGATACGCGCTCGATCAATTTCTGGATGACATGATTACCATTCGCATCCTTGACACACTTGAGCACATGAGGCTCCAACTCTCTCACGAAGGTCCCTTGCTGTTCCGGGAGAATGAACTCAATGGCCTGAGAAACTTGGTTAGCGCTGCGAAATTAAACTGATCGCAATCAAACCTTTTGTACGACGCGACAGCCATACATTTGCATAGACAGGGGCAGAATATGACCTTCCATAGTGTTCGCGAGCACGGCTTTCTGTACTTGTGTCCCGTGCTCGAACAATTTCTGAATCACCTGTTTGGGGTAAGACCGGTGCCACAGGGGAAAGCACTGCAGCTCACATAATTCCCAAACACATCCTGGATCAACTGTAGGGCGTTATCGGGTAAGATCTCATCGAAGATGATCTGCTTTTCGTCTGATGTTGCCGTCTCGAGTTTCTGCTGGATGAATCGAGAGGCATGTTGATCACCGCTAAATTCAACAATATAACCAAAGATATCCTGAGAGACGATGTTAACGGCTGTCTCGGATTGATGACACATAACTCACCCTCAGTTCCCACTTACGTGACTTGTTAGCCCTAAACTCGTCCAACAGCGGACTGCGCAAGGCCACTGTGGCATCATCATGACGCCGCCCAGGACGCATGGCGTGGTAAAATGGCATCCCGTGGGCATTCATGCCAGCGTGACCGTAGAGCGCACCGCCAGGGAGCATGTAAGGCAATTGGATGCTGTATTCCATGGCTGCCGCATAAGCCTGGAAAGATCGCAGAGGTCAACCCAAAATCATCCTTCTATCTCGATCATCAAACTCACCTGCTGCTGAAGACCATACTAATCTCGAATGAGAAAAAGTGATAAGATAAACCAAGATAAACACATACCTGTTTTTTGTCTTGTAAACCAGCTGGTACCGCGGCACTCAGTTGCGGCGTTGGCAGAGAAGAGATCGAGGAAATAGTAGGATATATCATCGGTCGATGGGTAGGATAGTAATATTGCGAAGGCGACCGAGCGGAAGCAGAATAATCATAGTATATGCCGGATTGCTGGCCAGCAGAAAGATTAGGGTGTAGCGTCTGTGGGGATACACCTGGGTATACGTTGGCGGGCGAGTTATTGCTCATGCCAACGGTAGCGGAATATAGCGAGGGGTCGGTCGATGTACTGTATCCATATCCATAATCCATATAATGGTCGCGTGGAGCACCGTTGGTATAGTAGGAAGAATAATCTGCTTGAGGGTAACCACCATACGGTGTACGACCTTGAACCATGGGGGACGGTCGCACCTGGGGTGGAACGGAATGGTGAGAAACGCCGTTCACTTGCGATGGGACGGGCGGTTGACGGTATTGGTTATTGATGTGGTCATCCTCAACGGCCATCCCCCTGAATCCGAGGGACAGTTCGTTCTCGACCATAGATGTGACATCGAACGTTCCATTTTTCCCGGAGAACGCAGAGGATCCATAAGGAGCATTAGACGGAGAAGGATACCTGCTAGATGCAGTTGTATCCTTCCCGAGCCCATTATCGAACCTCTGCGGGGAGAATTGCCCGGGCCTTGCCGGAGACCGATCATCCTCAAAAGAAGACGGAGTGTCAGCATCATCAAAAGATGAAAGATGTTAGCAGTAAAAACGTACAATTCTGGATCCAGATAACGCCGTCGACGGAACCATTGTCGCCTGCCTCTGTCTCGCTGAATGCAGCGTAAGTGAAGAGTTTACGTCCTATGACATGCTCAGCGAGCGCATTCATAATATCAACATCACTGATTGACTGACCAGTTGACTGAACTCGTTCCTCTGTGGACTGCCACTCAGCTCATCCCAAGCACCACCGGATGGTTTCGGCGCGGTCCAGCTCTCCCCGATGTTGGAACGGTACGCATTCTCAACTTGGGAAGGTGAAAGGTCGCTCAAGCTGGCCGCGGAAGAAATAGACGGATTCCTCTTCGATACCGGTGTCGCGGACGCCCAAACCTGGTAATACATGTAAGCGCACACGCATTGGGAAGAACGTAGATTCAGCAAACCTGCCATCCAGAGTTGAGACCCTTGAGTGCGGGTCCAGCACCCATCCCAACTCCGAACATATTAGTTGCGGTTGTAAACTTTCCTTGTGAATGTATCTAGGGGAATCGTCAATAATGATTCGACAAAGAGAGAAGTTCGACACACATCACCCGGCGATGCCAACGGCGAGTGACCTGCGGAGCGCGTAGACGATCCCGAAGGCTTCCGAGAGGTATCTCCAGTGTGTGATGCCATGACGAGAAAAGATATATTAATCACGCACTGAGTGGAGCGGGATGAGCGAGATGGAGCAGAGTGCAGAGAGTGACTCACGCAAATAAAAAGAGAGAGAATGGGACAGTAGATATTATAGTTTTAAACGGAAGACTAAATGAATTAGCTGTAGAAGCGAGCGCAGTTTAGTGACGATGTACACGTTGAAATCAAGAAAACAGCGGGGCCGGCACGGAGACGCGGTTACGAGCGCGTCGAAACCAAGGAAGGGCGCATGGGTTGTCGTAAATAAGCCACGATGCGCGGCAGGCGGCAAAGGACGCGTGGAAATGAGACTCACCAGAGATGATGTACCGGAAAACCAAGATGCCGAAGAGATGGAAACACTTCTTTCCGGACACGGAACAAAAAGGCAGAGGACAAGACGCCTCGAGCTGCTGCCGTGTTATAGGGAAGGAAAGAAAAAAGCAAGGAGCACCTGCCAGTGGTGGGAGCAAATTTCGGCGCAATTATTGGACGGAATTGAGTCGCTAATAATATGGTTCCGCAACACAAATGGCTCCAATGGTTACAGTGTACGGCACTTTGCCCAGTGCGGATTTGTGGAGCAATTGAGTAAATGAGTGTATGATCTTGGTAAGGGAGAGAAGGAACCAGTGGACCGGCAAGGGCACTCGGAGGCGGGACAGCCTGCTCTTGGCGGCGCCAGAGCCTGAACCCTGTTGAACCTTAGCCGCTTGTCTATTTGCCCCGAAAGTCAGGTTGGATGAGCTCATTAACACACAGCCATCGCAGGTCCCCGCCCTCGCGTATTTCCGGAGAAATTTTTTTGAGTTAGGCAAGGGTAGATGTCGGCACCGTCTCGGAAGCTAAAGTGCTGATTATTGGAAGAGAATTCGTGGTGGATCACGACCATGCTTGGACCCGAGGTCAATGAGCGGGTCGATCTTTGGAGATTGAATATTGATGGGCTATGTAGGTGGCAGTGGTCAAGACTTTTGGCGGTACTACGTCGCGCCGGCGCCGGTTGCAAACCGGATCAGGCTAGTCGGTTAGTAGTATTAAATAGCAGTGAGAGTAATTCGGCTCCGTTGTGACAGTGCACCGAGCAGCCGTTAACTTGGACTCGGACGACGAGTCCCAACCCAAACTCTGGTTCCGGCTCATCCGGATCTAAGTATCTATACTTGCTATTATTACAAACGAATAACGTCCATAGAATTTTCCCTGACCCATCCACGCCTGTCCCAGGGACGGACTCCTGACACACCCCAACAAAGTCAGCCAGATTAGTATAGAATGCAGTAAACATTTCCCCCTCGCCGTCATCCTACACTCAACGTGCATTAATTAAAGGCGATGGTACGTGTAGATCAAGTGAATGCAGTCGAGATACGGGATGCCTGCTGTAACGAGGATCATCGTCACATATCCTCTAGCTTCCTCGAGGGTTGAAGAACCACGACGCGCGCTTCGCTAGGGTCGGACCGGCCCATCAGTGTGTGTCTCACACTCAAAAATGTTTGTACGTACCACCTCTGATACGATTGTGACAACCGAGAATGGATCAAATCCGACAGAATGATCAGCCGCGCTTCCCAGGAGCTTAACTCTATCACTTACCCTCCTTCCTCGTTCTGAATCCTCGTCAACGGATTAACTGATGATGGTCCACTTCCACTTGCTTGCGTAGAAGCACCACTGTTCCCTGCAGCTGCCGCAGAGCCGCCACCGCCACGCAGTGGCTTTGCGATTCGGCCAAAGCTCAATGTCGAAGCGGTGGATGCTTTTTGAGCTGCGAGTGCCGATTCGTAAGCAGTAGCAATTTGTAAATGGTCACCTAGACCTTACCACGCGCTTGTTCCAACCGTTCCTTCACTGACTGTAACTGCGTCTCGAACTTCTGGTTTTGAATGGCCAGCCGACGATCAGCGTCCTGGAGGAGGGTTTCCAAATTCTGGATTCGCTCATTCCGTGCAAGCAGTTTTCGCTCGGCAATCCCGGCTTCCTTTTTCAGTGCCGAGTTCTGATCCACAAGCTGCCGGCCACGAGTCAGATAAGATATGATCGGCGATAATGAATGCCTACCTGCTTCTGAACTGCGGTCAACTGCTCCAAGTTTCGCTCAAGGAACGCCATCTTCTTCTGCTGAGCTTTGCTATTGCTGTTCCGAATAACGTTGTTGTACTGCTCCTTAATCTCATCCAATTGGATCTCAAGTTCGACGACCTGCCACAATGTCGTGAATATTGGTCCGCACAGTATACCGAACAACTCCACCTTTTCACAGCGGTTCGACAGATCTCGCATGAGCGATTTCTTGACACCCTCAAACTCTGCAAGTTGAACGTTGATTGCTTTGCGGGTGCGCTCCAGGTCTTGAGCACTTTCAGCCAGACTTCTGCCACCCTCGATACCCGCAGAGGTCACAGCGAAAGCGCGCTGCGTAGAGTGGCGTTGCTTTAAGTTAAAATGAATCGATGGCCAGAGAATCGCATACCTTTAGCTCTTCGTTGACATTCTTCATGCTATCGATCGAGGCATTAAGAGAGCGGATTTCATTCGACTTCAGCTCAAGCTGTTGTTTGAGATCGGCAACCTCGGTAATGCTAGCCTCCCGCCGAACGGCATACTGAGCTTCGAGTTTATTCTGATGGTTAGCAGTAGCACCATCAACGTATGTACTGATATCATGCGAATCATCTGAAAGCATACCTTGAACTCCGTCATCGAATTTGCGATGTCAGCATTACTCGTCTCCTCATCGTGGATGGTTTTCTCTGTTCACCAATGGCGTAAGCTTCTAAAAGGGGTCTGGCACAATTTGAACGTACCAAGAAGTTCTTCGTACTCGGCCTCAAGGGTAGACAGGCGACCCTCTAACTCGTCACGGCGTCGAGTGATCATTTCATTTTCTTCCTGACTTTGACGCAGACGATCAAGAGTCTCGCGAACCAAAGATTGGGCTTCAGCGAGTTGTCTCCTGGCCATGACCACATCATCGACGGTAAGAGACGAAATGGTTGCATCGGAATCGACACTGTCGAGCTTAGCAAGCAGCTGGCGAAGCTGTTCATCCTTTTCCGAGAATGCCCCTTGCTATGCGAAGAGTAAGCCTTCTGCAACTTCATGCTCGCAGAGAACACACCGCATCAAATTTGGCCATCATAAGCGCCATCTTCTCTTGCTTCCGCTTTTCTTTGTCCTCCGCGGAAGCGTCTTTCTGCGCATTGCGAAGATCGCTGATGATCTTCTTAAGTTCATCCAACTCGCTCTTGGAATCCTGGTTCTGCTCTCTCAAGATGTCGATCGTGATGATACTTTCTTTGTTATCGTAGTCGAGGCGCTCGAGTTGCAAACGGAGCTCGTTCAATTGGGTGGACATTGCTTTGTTCTCCTACAATAAACGCTGTAGAAGAAGAATTCAAGATTAGATTGAATGTTACCTTGGAGACTGAGACTTCCTGCTCCCTCAGGAATGCAAGTTCCTCCCGGAGCTCCCTGATAAGCTTCTCTGCAGTAGCCAGAGTACTCTCTTTCTCGGCCAACATGTCGCTAAGCTCGTTTTCCCTACGCAGGAATTCCTCCCGTTCGTCCTTGTCCATGCCAATGACAGTAGGTGTTTGTGGTCTACTATCGATATCCGATCTAAGGCCCTCTAAGATAGGGTTGACAGGAGTCATACTCCTGACGGTTGATGGGGTGGGTGACGAAGCAGGTTTCTTGGAAACGCCAACCGAGGAGACAGGCTTGTCTGGGGTAGCCCATTCGTTTTGTTCCACGCATCCGCCCGAACGCCAAACAGCAAGCTCGGCTTCCAGCGCCTGTATGTAGGCCACATGTCTGGTATTCGCAAGCTGTGCTTTCGAAAGAAGCCCTTTGAGCTCGAGCGGTGAGAGTTCTTGGTTGACACGAGCAGTATTCTTGATCGACTTCGCGCGAATACCAAATCGAAGGGTTGACAAGGTCTCGGCTTCATTGTATGCTGAAGGAGAACAATTGATGATAAGGGTCGTCCGCGAATTGCCGCCCAAGGATTCTTGCAGGATACGCGTTAGCTTCGAGTCACGGTATGGGATATGTTTGGCCTGAAATAATAACCAATGTCGAGTCACAAGCTCGACCTCACTGGAGAGTTCAAGCTACCTACCTTCGAGTCCGTTAGAGCATTAATCACCATGCCAAGGGCCGAAAGAGATTTGTTGATCTTCTTAGCTTCTTCAAGAGTCTGGCCTGAAGCCCCCGTCTTTCCGACCTTTTCGGATCCAGCAAGGTCCACGAGGTAGAGGTTGCCACTCTTTTGAGCGCCACTCTCTGTATTTCGCTGCTGAATTGTAATGAGAAAGATCGAATGTGAACGGGAACTCTCGGCATTCATGTCTACCACAAAGAAAGATCAAATCCACTACACCAGCACACTGAAGCGCAGAACTTACTCGTGGAAGTTACGACTCGCGATGCGCCTCCTTGGCGCATGATCTCATAGACTTCGCGAGCAGTACTGACATAATAATCCGAAAGGTTCTTGACATATACGCCTCGCGATTTTTCCTCGTGGACCTGCAAATTATCATTTTGAGCTGTCAGACAAGGACAATCAGTTGCACTCCGTGGGAGAAAGGGCGAGACAACTCACGAGCCAGCAAGTCGCGTATGCGTTCTAGATAAATCTCCATGTATGAAACCTTGACCATGTACTCCAAATGAGCATCGGACTCTACAATTGATTGGAATATTTGTTCAGTGATCCGGGGTATAATGCCTTTAAGTTCCTCTGAGTCTATATCAGCGCCCTGGGAGGTCGATGAGCGAATGGGATTATAGTGGACAGAAACTGCTTGCCATCATGGTGAACGTCTTGCCACTACCGGTTTGGCCATAGGCAAATACGGTTCCGTTGTAACCATCGAGCACATCTGAGTAGTTAGTCAGTCATCTGGTGGGGACATCAAGATTCGCGACAATTTCGCTTGCTCGACTGATGCAGGTTTCTCGAAGACACTCACCTCTGACGATGCTATCCTCGGAGTATAACTGGATTAATGAACGTGAAATAGCCGTGAGCTTCGGAAAACTTACTCCTTGACACCGTAATCGAAGACTTCCTGTTGCTTCGTGCCCATTGGGAATACCCTATCGAATGTAAAGCCGTCCTTCTCTGGCCCAGAAACGGCTTGCGAATTGCGCATCATGGCTGTTTGGAGGTTGTCATCGAACGACACGACGATTTCGCCACCTTCTCTCAGTTCGAGCGCATTTGGGGGACGGAACCTGTGTATTGAGCGTTAGTGCGACGAATGAGTACATGGTTGGGTGGCTAAAGACGTACCGACAGACGACTTTGATATTAGTTGAGGATGCCATGATGGACGATCAATTCCAAGGCGCGGTCGCGACGAGCGCAGGGGGTCGTGTCGCGGTGAAAGATACAACACGCTGAAATTGTCATGTATTTCTAGCGGTGGCTGAACGTTACTACATTCTGCATACTCGACATTTCTATCTGGACTGTATGCTAATAATGCTGTACAATTGCAAGAAGAGAATGCGATAATGTTAACGGTCAATCGTCATCACTCCCCTCGGACGGGAGTGCCGCTACGGGTCTGCTTGAAGAAGCAGCCGGACGACGAGACACTTGATCTCCCTTTTGAGCTGCATCAGCAGCATCTATCCACTCCGAGTAGATGTCGACGGGCTCGGTCAGATCTGGTGCAGCATTGAAGATTGACCAGCGATATAACAACGAGGAGGCTCACGGTTGACTTTGCTCTGATATCGCTGGTCGCAGACCCTGCATACGAGCTGCGCAATCCCCTCCTTTCTGTCGAGTCTGACGGTGACCGACTTGTCGTGGTTGCAGAACAGACAGGTGAACGCGGTGTCTGTGAAGGATGAAATCCAGCGCAACTTGCAACTTCGTGCAAAGACGCACCGAGTGGCTCTCTCCGCCGTGCTGCGCTTGCTGCAGCGGGTTTCCTGGACGATTTCTTACGCTTTCCCATCTTCTGACAGTCAGTGATTAGTATCTACTTACTACTACTAGTAGGCCTTAGGGCTAGGACTCGCACGCGCCGCACCGCCGCCTGCACGTGATCCAATCGCGTACGTTGATTCGACGCGTTCGACCACCACCACCATCTCAATGGCTGCCCGTCGGCCCACGTCTTCTCGTACGAAACCAGGCATCCCTCAAGCCGTTTCTAGAACACGCACCGCGACAACCTCGTCACAGAGCGCCCCGCCTCCGACCAACGAACGCATCAAGTTCGATCACTTGGCAACTTCTCTTGCATTAGCCAAAAGTGCAAAATCGAGCGAACAAGAAGATGGTGAAACACACATCCAGGTCGTCATTCGATGTAGAAGACGCTCGGATCGCGAAATTCAGGAGAATTCGCCCATCATCGTCAGCTCCCAAGGCGCTAAGAGCAAGGAGGTCACGATCGAAACCTCCGCGCCAGTGTCCAGCCTAGGCGTCGTAACTCTACCACCAACCCGAACGTACCCTTTCGATCTCGTATTCGGTCCAGAGGCGGACCAGGCACTGATTTATCATGAGGTTGTCAATCCATTGCTCGACGAAGTCCTCACGGGCTACAATTGCACGTTGTTCGCTTACGGGCAGACTGGTACAGGAAAGACGTGCGTCGCCCAACCATCCCCTTTACACCTTTTCTGCTCACACCAGGGGATAGATACACCATGCAGGGCGATTTAACACCCACGCCAATGGGCAATCCTTCCGCTCAAGCTGGAATGATACCGAGAGTATTGTTCCGCTTATTCCACCAACTCGAGTCATCGACAGCCGATTACAGCGTCAAAATCTCGTTTGTCGAGTTATACAACGAAGAGCTACGAGATCTTCTTGCCAACGAATTCTCTGCTCCCGCAGGTTCCACACAACCGATGGGCAAGGGGGGTCCGACTGACAGCCAAAGCGGTCTGAAAATTTTCGACGATGCTAGCAAGAAAGGCGTCTTCATTCAAGGTCTGGAAGAGATACCTGTAAAGGACGCAGCCGATGCACTCGCCCTTCTCACCAAAGGCAGCCACCGTCGTCAGATCGCGGCGACCAAGTTCAACGACCACTCTAGTCGCTCTCATTCCGTGTTCTCCATCACTGTACACACCAAGGAGACTTCGTCGATAGGGGACGACCTCTTAAAGGTCGGAAAACTCAACCTCGTTGATCTGGCTGGGTCAGAGAATATAGGTCGCTCCGGAGCCGAGAATAAGAGGGCAAGAGAGGCTGGAATCATCAATCAGAGTCTCTTGACTCTTGGACGCGTCATCAACGCTCTTGTCGATCGCTCACCACACGTGCCATATCGAGAGTCCAAACTCACCCGTCTTCTCCAAGACTCGTTGGGGGGCCGCACGAAGACTTGCATCATTGGAACCATCTCTCCAGCGAGGTCCAACATGGAGGAGACACTTTCGACACTCGATTACGCGATTCGAGCCAAATCCATTCGCAACAAGCCCGAAATCAACCAAAGGATGACGCGAAATTCTCTCTTGAAGGAATACGTTGCCGAAATCGAGAGACTCAAGGCAGATGTTCTCGCGGCCCGGGAGAAAAATGGCATTTTCTTTTCCGAAGAGACGTGGAACCAGCTGAGCGGTGAGCAAGAACTCAGGCAGACCGAGATGGAGGAAGCGAAGAAGCAGGTGGAAATCATAGAGAGTCAGCTACGGAGTGTGCGGGAAGAGTTCGAACAAAGTATAGCGTTGTTGATGAAAAGGGATGGGGAGCTGAAGCAGACGAAAGAGAAGTTGGAGGAGACGAAAGAAGAGCTCGATGTGAAGGAGGGTCAACTCAAGTGGGTGAAGAGCGCCTTGGCAGAAGAAGTCGTTGTTCGGCAGGCATACCAAGTCAATGAAACCAAACTCGACGGCGTCGCTTGTGGTTTGAAGCAAGTCGCTACGGAGAGTATCGATGATCTCGGTGCCCTGTTCGATAAAATCCGTGAGGCAGTTCATTCCATGGTGATGATATAGCTGACAACTTCGCCCAGAACGCAAAACAAAGACTTTTAGTTCTAACATCAAGGCGGTATCGTCTCACGGGAAATCGATGACCAACGAAGTGGCTACCCTTTTTGCGAAGCTCAACGACTTTATGAAGACCACTGGCCATTCGACGGAGAACCTTCGGACCGAAGCGAAAGCATACCACACCAAAGAACATGAAGTAATGACCGCCCACTCTCAACGCATTGACCAGCAACTGCAACGCATCCAAGACGCTTTACGCGTAATCAACGCCAAGGACGACGCGTCTGTGGAAGCGGTGGGTATTATGCAGAGCGCGGTTAGAGAGTCTCAGGACACGGTTAAGAGCTCGTTCGCTGCTTGGTCGGATGGCCTACGCAAGAGCTCTCAAGCGCTTTGCAACGAACTGTACTCCACAAATCAGAGCAACTTTGTCGCCGTACGTCTGATCTTCAATGAACCAACAAAGAGGCTGAAATCAACCTTTAGCTGGAAAGTGCACTTAGAGCGATGGGCTCTCTCATTGACGCGGCCGTTGACGAGGCTCTATCGTTTGTCAAAGCGGAAGGTGAATCCAATTTGCAAGCCAGATCAATCACCGAAGAGATGTCTCGAGTCGAAATTTCGCACCTTCAAGCCCAAAACGCCCTGCTCTTACGAGCACTTGAAGCGGAGAAGGTTAGGTCCGAAAAGGCAAAGGAAGAATTGGCTCAAAGCATATCTGGCCTTCTTGGTGATTTTGTGGCCACGCGGCATCAAGAGCTCAGTGAAGCCTTTGGCGCCGTTGCGAAAGAGAACGCAAGGGTGGAGGAAGAACTTGACAAGTTCGGGCAGCGACACGAGCGACTGGTCGGTCACGCTAACTCTCGTGGGGCCGAACTGTTTGCATCATTTGCACGTAAAGGAGTAGAAGGAAAGAGATTGCGTGACGGAGCGATCAAGGTAGCTTTCGTTTTTTCACTCGATATCCTCGACACGTCTAACTAAACCACCAGTCTGCGAGTTCGGCTCAGAACGCGTTCAAGGAAGGAGTCTCGACGGTACAGCTGTCCATGGCCACAGCGACAACAACATACTCTGGGGAGCTCCAAAGACATGGCCAGACCTTTCATACGTCATTTGCAGGTGCTCTTGACCGACACAATCGGGCGAAGAGAGCTCGCATTGAGAGTACAGATGCGATGGTGACGGACGTGCAGGTTGACTTGAGAAACGTGCAGCGGGGATTAACCTCGAGCTTGAGGAACGTGGAAGGATTCACTACTCGCGTGGCGTCAGAGGTGGGTCACTATTTGCGAAGCTATTGATTATCATTTATAACGTTGTCACCTACAGAGTGCAAATCTGGCCGAATCAGCGGAGAGGCACCACAAAGCGGTAACAACTGGCTTAGGTGCCATTCAGCAGACGTCACGATCACTCCTCGAGCAAGCCACGCGGGAGGACACTCCTACTGGGATGACGCCCCGCAAACGAGTCTGGGAATACGCCGATGGCTGGGAACTAACCCAGAATCGTGACGCTATTCTGCAATCCTGGAGAGGGGGCGCGATGAGTGTCAGCACCACTCCACTCTCTGTGACACAGGCTCTGCCCGAGGAGTCTGATACGCCGTACGAGGACATGCAAACAGATGGAGGCGACACACAGGACAACGAGGATGCGGACGGTGATCTTACGGCTACTATTTCTCCTCCCGCTCTGGAAAGCGAGACACCACGGCCGCCGACGCCACCAGTGGTGTCCTTGTCCACGTCGACATCGTCCTCAGCGACGCTCCCTGTCAGGCAACAGGCAGCACTCCATCCGGTTGTGGCATTGAAGAAATCCGGGGCCACAAAACCCGGGCTGTCAACGGCAGTGGGAGCATTGGTCGATCGTCCGACGAATATCCTGGGTCCGAGAGGATCACGAAGGGTACGATAACAGTGATATATATAACATTATATACGTATTATGTTTATTTGAATCCTCGATATGCTCAGTAATACTTGGAGTTGTATATGTACTGCCATTTGGATTACCTAATATAGTCCAAGCCTGGAGGTGGCAGGCCCGCTCGGAAGCGCAGCAACTCGTTCAACGTTGATTCATACACATCGCACAGCAGCGCAATGGCAGTGGCAGGACTGAAAAGTGAGACTCTCGTCCTTGAATCATTCGAGAAAAAACTTGGCTAACGCACAAATGAAGCCGTCATCCTCTTATCCTTTGTCCTCGCCGTCGGATTCTTACTCATCATTCTCTCGTGTGCACTTTGGACAAACTGGCTGCCTCTCTTGGTCGGTGAGTCCGGAAAGTCGAGCGTATCAGGAGGTCCATGACTCACAAGTTCCCCCAGCTCTCACATTCGTGTTGGCACCTCTTCCCAACGCAATCTTCTCACACTGTGGGGGGGACGAGTTCTCGTCGTACGAAGTGAATTCGGGTCCTATCGACCTCGGGCGCTTCATTACCTCCATAATCGTCATCACCGGATTCGCATTACCCATTGTTCTTACTCACTCGGAGGTGATCAGACCAGGGGCCTGTGCCATGTCGACAATTGGTGGCGGGTATGTGCTACCGTCCTTTCCTTGCCTCGATTTCTGACACTTCCTTTTGTCAGACTGGTGTACGGGACAATCATTGCCTACTCAGCAGCCTTCAGAGAAGACGTCTCCGAATTTGATTGAAAGATGCCTGTAGGATAATGATAACCCATCAATGAACATGTGACTACTACATGATTGATTGTGTCGTTTTCGCAAATGATGATGTAACCCCAAGATGTCAAGTTGAGAGTGAGTACAGATTAGGTGAACATAAGTAACGGTTGAAACCCGATGCAATGCGAGAATACTCGACCACGTCATGTGTGACTTAGGTATTATTCATCGCGTCCATCATGTCAGGTTTTCCTACACGACCTGCGATGAGATTTACCATCTTGAGTAGCAGCATGATTTTTGGTGAAACGGTGTCGAGCGTATTGTTATGGATCTCCTGGACCTTGGCAAAGACCTCCTGCTGGATGTCGCCGAGTTTTGGTCCGAATTTTTCCCTGAAGAGTCCGTCGAGATGACTGTCGAGCGACTCTATTATGTGCTCCGCAGAAGGAAGATCGTCCACCACTTGGCCAGAAGACGTTTGTGAAATGTAGGCCTGTAGTGCTGCTGCTATGGCCTCGATTTGTTTGTCACGACGTAACCAGTCATCTTTGGATTTCGTATGTCGAATAACATCCTACAAGAAAAAACGGTCGGATCGACTTGCATACCCAAAGACGATAAACAAACCTGGTCAATCCTGATTTTGAATTCTCGGTTCTCTTTTTCCAGTGCAAGGCACTGGCCTTCCAGAACATTGACCTTCGTGATCAAATCTGCAACCTCCAGAGCAAGTGCCTCGACATCACCGCCCGTCTGTACAACAGCGTTTACGATTTCTTTGTTCTTCGCGTCGACGACACCCTCGACCTCCATTTGTGACACCTCTCTCGTGTCTGGGACAGGTGGGTACAGTGCATCTTCCTCTTGCAACCGAGAGTCTATGTGAAGCTCGATATCGTCTGAAATAATCGCGTCGCGTTGCGTAACATCATTCTCGAGACTGATAAGGGTCCCCTCAAGCACGACGAGCTTGTCGCGGAATTCTTCCAACTCCTTTGGCGTGACCCCAGCCGTGGCTTCTGCGTTGCCACTCGTGGACTGTACAGGCGCGTCCGCTTCCTCGTCTAGCTTTCTTCGTTTAGAGGGCCGATCTGAATCTGGCGTCCAATTGGACGCGGTCGTCTTGAAGAGCGCTGTACAACTGCTCTTCACATCCTCCAGCAGACCCCGAACCTCCAAAACGTGTTTCTTTGCATCCGTCAGCGACTTTTCCATCTCCGAAACACGCGAGGTCCTTAGGATAGGCCAAAACCCACTCCCGATGAGCTTTTGAATAGCTTCGTTGACCTCTGTGCGCTTCGTCGTCATCTGAGACTCCAGCGCCGTCTTCTGGGCAATCAGGTGAGCACGTTCTGCGTCCTGCATCTGATTGAACAAAGAAGAATCGGAGAGCTGGCGAATTTGAGAAAGGTCTGACTCCAGTTTGATGTAGTTACGACGCGATGTGATGGAGGAGAACATGAGACTGCGCCAGAGCGCGTGAGCTAGTGTGCAACAAGTACGAAGCAGACATACTCGATTCGCTCATGCCATGCTGATCTTTGTTCCTCCATGGACAGGTCCTTCAGTCCTTTGGATGCGACTCCAGCAGCGCTAGTCGACTGCTGACCAGAAGCGAACGATGGTAGTTTAGGTATCGCGGAGAGCTGAGGTGGCGGGGGCGGGGGCTGCATCGGTGGTGGCTTTGGAGGTTCGGGTGCAAGGATACGAAGACCCCCGGCGGGTGACATTCTAGAGTCCAGCTGAGCTCGCTCTTTGCCTTTGTCTTTGCTCCTATCGATGGATCTTGAGCGTGAACGGTGTGACGTCGAAGGAACAGAGTCCCGGCGTGACAAAGGGAAGTCCTGAACGCGAGATTTGTACTTGTAGTCTTTTTGTAGCTTTTCGAGTTGGTCGGAAGCTGATGAGATGGCACTGGGAGAGATCATTCGCTTAGTGGTGCCACTCCCGGACGCATGGCCGGGTGAACCACGAGGAGTCGTGCTGTCCCTTCGACTTGAAGGAGAAAATGCGCTCAATTTTTTCATCTCCCGCTCCCTGCGTTCACTGTCTCTTTCTCTTTCCCTTTTCTTTCCCTTGACTTGTTCTCTCTCTTTTCCCTTCTCCCGGGAGTCACGGTGATCTTTTGGGCGATCGCCGGGATGCATGAGAATGTAATAGAAGTCGTCGTCGTCGTCGGCCACAGTGTCCCGTCTGGGGGGAAATGAAGGGTGAGCAGTCTCCCATGCGCGCTCGTGCGGGTGTGCAAAATGGCAGTCACTGGCATCCCTCCGACATCCCCTGGTCCCGTCCTTGATACGCCTCGGCCGGCCAGTGTCGTCATAGAGCTATTGAACGGGCAATGTCAAGTATGACGAGTCGGTCGCTGCTGTAGCAAAGAAAAAAAACATACATTACAGCGCCGTTCTTTCACCATGGTTTAAGAGACACAAGTTAGATTTTGGAATATCCGGGCCAGTGATGGTGTGGTATGGTACAAATGAAGGTTCAGACTGCTCGGATTGGAAGATGTCATGAACCCCTGCCCGACTCGCGGACTTCCTCAACCGGTGCAGTATGCTCAAGCTCCTGCGAGTCCAACCACCGTGAAACCTCTGCGACCATGTTCATCGCAGGTTTTATCCTGCCCCATAACACTTGGATCGCTTCCGCTTGAAGGCGGTCAGATGCGTCAACGACATTCCGCTGCATTGACTCCATGGTCGGCCGGACTTCCCGCTCATAAAACTTGTTCAAGCTTGCCTCGAAAGCAGGTCGAAGGCTTTCCATCAGCTTGTCTCGTGTCTCGTGATCGGTAGGTGATTGCGCTTGCTGCGCAGCGACTCCCGGAGGTCGCGAAGCAACCAGTTGCTCGAATTGAGCTTGTATCTTACCCAGTCGTTCATCCGCCTGCCGATCAACTGCTGCCTTCTCCGCAACCATACAATGCATCTGCTAGGAACGAAACTCATTCCCATACCTGACCAACGAATGATGCCGCTATCTACCTTTTGGTATGTTTCCTTGTTCGTCGAAAGTTCTTCCTCCAGCTCCTTGACCCGCTTAGTCGTTGCATCGACTCGAAGAAGTAGAACACGAATTTCTTCCACTGTTGGTGGTATTTTGGCATCTAATTCTCTGACATGTTGAGCTGTCTCCTCTATCTTCATCAGGGCAGCGGGCGGAATAACGATCTCAGGGCGTGGTTGAGACGCAGCATGATCGATCTCGCGCTGACGTGCCACCCGCAAATTCGCGATCTTTGTCGTTAAGAGTTCGTCAATCTCAGGGTGAATATAACGCGGGCGACGAAGAGTTAGTTCCGCCTGCGCTTGATCAAGACGCTCTTCGAGATCCCGGAACTGGCTTCGTAATGTGTCTATGGAAGCGGAGTTGGCTTCTGAAGGTTGCTTCTGTCTGTCGTCCAGTCTTGCATCGCTCTTGTCCTTGAGAACTTGTGCGACAAGGAGGGCGCGAGCCTCGTCAACAAACCCTCTTGACTCCTGGACAAACTTTTGGGTTTCCTCGTCAACGTTATAGCGTTGTCCCAGCTCGAGGTTGGATGAAAACGTATCATGGAATTCCACGAGGGACGTGATTGCGGCAGAGAGCTTCTCCCTTTGAGCGGTAACTTCCTGGTCGCATTCGGCGCGTTGACCGTCGAGTTTCTTGCGCCCTGCCTCGCCTATGCGTGCATAACAGGCAGATTTTTGTGTGCGGAACCAACGATCACGTTTAGCCTCAGCTTCCGCGAGCAAGAACCGTGCCCTAACGCCTCGCTCCCATGATCTTGTCAACACAATGAGTAAGATAAAGGGTTGGCAAGAAAGACAGTACATACTTGATATATTCCTTAAAGACGTCTGCTTTGTCGTCAAGGACGGTGTCGCGCTTGCGTTTAACACGGGTAGAGTCGGTGGGCGTGATCGCAGTGATAGGAGTCGATATAGTTGCAGGGGCCGGTGCCGTAGTGTGGTTAGAGGTACGGGAGCCTCCCCACCTATTGGTGACCAGAGGTTCATTGTTCGTTCCTGACATCTTGTATTCCCTGTTCTCGTTGTCCGGAATACGAATGCGGGGTGGAGGGGGAACGGTCTTGCGCTTCGCCATCTGCATGGTATCCTTTTCGAACGGCTTGTCCACGATCATTTGATCGGAAGTGTCCATGGAGCTGGACACACCCTTGTTGTTCCCCCAACCCGCGCCCCACCCGTCCTTCGATGCGGCTCCCCAAGTAGAGCCAGCGTCCTTGTCTCTGTCCCCCCAGCCCCCTCCCCACCCGTTCCCGGTACTTTTTGCAGAGCCCACGTCCTTGTCTGCGTCCTTTGTATTTCCCCATCCCGAAGTCCCTGACGTGCCATCGCCGGTGCTGCCCCATCCACCCGTGGCCTTGTCGGAACCCCTCCTGCTGCTTTTCACAGATCCCACATCCTTGTCCGCATCCTTTGTGTTTCCCCATCCCGAAGTCCCCGACGTGCCGTCGCCAGTACTGCCCCATCCACCCGTGTCGGAACCCCCTGCCCTCCTGGTGCTTTTCGCAGAGCCCACGTCCTTGTCCGCGTCCTTTGTGTTTCCCCATCCCGAAGTCCCCGAAGTGCCGTCGCCAGTACTGCCCCATCCACCCGTGTCGGAACCCCCTGCCCTCCTGGTGCTTTTCGCAGAGCCCACGTCCTTGTCTGCGTCCTTTGTGTTTCCCCATCCCGAAGTCCCCGACGTGCCGTCGCCGGTGCTGCCCCATCCGCCCGTGGCCTTGTCGGAACCCCTCCTGGTGCTGTTCACAAATCCCACGTCCTTGTCCGCGTCCTTTGTGTTTCCCCATCCCGAAGTGCTGTCGCCAGTACTGCCCCATCCACCCGTAGGCTTGTCAGGACTCCCTCCCCACCCATTCCCGGTGCTTTTCGCAGAGCTCACGTCCTTGGGCGCGTCCTGTGTGTTTCCCCATCCTGAAGTCCCCGACGTACCGTCGCCGGTGCTGCCCCATCCAGACCCCGTGGCCTTGTCGGAACCCCCTCCCCACCCGTCCCCGTCCTTTGGGTTTCCCCATCCCGACGTACCGTCCCCGGTACCACCCCATCCCGACCCCGCGGTGGCCTTGTCGGAACTTCCTCCCCACTCACTCCCGGTGCTTTTCGCAGGTCCACTTGGAGTGGGGACGGCATCGGCATGACCCCACGTAGACACGGACGAGGGGGTATAGGATTTAGTGGCAGACCACGTGGGTTCCTTGGCCGGATTCGGTGTCGTATTAGCGGCTTCCGCGCCCCAGCCGCTTCCAGAACCCCATCCGCCTCCGTAATCCAAGCTACTCGTCGTTGGAGTGGCGGGGACATCTCGGTTGCTCCGTTCGCCCCAAGACTTAAATCCGCCCTAGATGCGTTTCAGCACGAACTCGAAGGGAGACAGTACGATAAGACACACCGAATCGCCACTCTCCCTAGGCTTATGATTTCGAGCCTTGCTCCAGTCAGGGTCATCTGGGTGAATAAAGATGCAACTTCCCGCGTCCTTTCTGCGGCAACCGCCTCTGACCGGTTCACCACTCTCGGTGTAGAGCTAGCGATATCGTCTGAACGGCTGAGCGTGGATTGATGTGGCATGAACATACCCTACACTTTGCGAAAGGCATCGCGTTGAACAAAGAACAATGAAAGGAGAATCAGAAGATATGAATGATTACCCCTAGGGGGTATTTCGAAAAGCTTATCGACACGCGTCGCGAATGAATTTGCGGGGAAAAACGACGGTGAGGTTAGAAAGAAAGAGGAGTGTCAGTGGCAACGCGACGCGCAGTTAATGAAGGCGCGTGACCTCTAATATAATTATATTTACATATTTACATTTACCAACAGCAAATATTTTCTTACACCGATCCGAAGTAGCTTGAAAGCCAATTCTAATCCAACCCATATCGAAGTATCAAATATCAAGGCGTAACGAGTCCGTGTGCAGCCCTTAGAGTCGTATCACGTCGTAGCATAGGGTACAGATGATAGATAGATGAAAGCACGCGGATGTAAAACGGAAAAAAAATGAAGAAAGGACGCCAGCGCGGTGAAGCAACAAGGGGTCAAGATATAGACAAGAAAAAGAGCATATCCAGTAAGAAACTCATCACTCTACCAAAGCCAACCGTTGCGCGGGGGAAGGTTCCTCCTGGCCGGCTTCCCGTTCCTTCGCACGGGAACAGGAGCATCCTCATCTTCGTACTCCTCAACTTCATACTCCTCAATCTCTTCTACCTCCAGAGCCTCTTTGACGATTTCTTCGTGGAATGTGATTGCAGTAGTACGAGGGATAGCAGTCGAGAAAGACGACGAGACGCCCTCGGGAGTAGGGAATGCCGCACGACGTGTGTTTGCCGGGGGTGGAACGGTTACAGTTAGTGGAGGAAGAGTTTCATATTGAATAATAGTTTTAGTTTCTGTTTCTGCAATGATAATGGGTGGAAGTTCCTGCTGGACAAATGAGAAAGAACAGGGTTAGCAAAACGTTCTGCATCGTGTGAAGGGGGACCGTTGGTAGCGACGAGAAAGTATTGCCTTGAGCAATCACGTGCTTAACTTCCGATCGCGTTCTGACGCGTCTGGTCAAATTCATTCAAAGGCGCGCTGCTACCAACTGATCTCCCCCCACCTCACAGACAAGGGGGACAGAAATAAAAACCGTTGTCCCCCAAGCCCGGATGAAGGAGGGGAGACGAACTCTACATTGAATGGATTGATATTTCCGTCCCTCCTTCATCTCAGAGCTCGGGACGGCGCGAAACGAGCGGTGGTACCTTGACTTTTCGCTTCGGCGCCGGCTGCTCATAGTAAATCTCTTCCTCGACTTCAGCATTGTCACTGTTGATCAGGCTATTGCAAAGGCATGAATAGTGTGTACGCCGCTGCAAAAAAAAGCTGAAACTTACACTAGTTGTTCCATGATCCACGCTTCCCGCCTGGAAGCTTCATGTTCTCTCCTGTTAACACTTTCTTCGCGACGGGTGATCTCGCGCTCGCGCTCTGAGACTCTGAGTTCACGGTCGAGGATGTCCTCAGCACGCGTATTTGCTTCCTTCCACCAACCAGGAGGTGCAAGTTCTTGTTCTTTGACGACCTCTTTGATGATCGTTTGTGCGGGAGGAATGTCGAAAAAGGTTTGCGAGGGGCAGATGGGACAAGCGACGGGAGATTGGGTAGGAAGCACACCACCGGGTGCACCAACAAGTAACTCGGCTTCGCGACGCGCGACTTCAGCCTCGCGCATGGCAACGTCGCGCTCGCGAGTTACCAGTATCTGCGAACGTTTGGGGTTGAGGTAACCCCAGATACCCGTCGCGACGGGGTCATCTTTTCCTAGAGCCGCATTGGTACTCTGGGACGCAGGGAGGGAGAGCATGACAGCGAGTACGGCCAAGACGAGAGATAAGACAAGTAAGAGGGTGGTTGAGGAAATGGTACGGTGATGATGATGGCGCTCGGCACGGTGACGATGCTCGCGCTCACGTTCACGTTCACGGTCGCGATCATGGTGTGAAGAGGAAGGGACCGCCATCTTTGCTGGAGAATTCCTGACGCTGATCGAATGCGACGGCGACAAGGAGGCAGAGGTTGCGCGAGGGTGGGACGTCGTGGTGGTAAAATGAAGGAGGTAAGAAGGGGGAGTTCGTCAGAAGTCGTCTATATAAGACGAGGTGGATGGAGATGGAGAGGAGAAGAATATCTTTATAAAAAGTGGGCGAGTGAAGTTGAAACGTTGAAAAATGAACTTCAATTGTTCGAAGCTGTTGCCTTTCATGGTCTCTTATTTGTACTCAAACTGTAGCCAAATAAAATCATGTGACCGCGTTTCGTCCAAAAGTGACACGTGATCACATTCATTATCCGCTTCCATATGCCTTCGCCTTTACTCAGATTTCTCGACCAGGTCAGTACTACGAAGCGATGCGTCGATGTCTGATCGTACATTACAGTAGACATCAATAGTCGTGACGGCCGTCACTGCCCTGGTCTGTCTCTACACTTGCTCGGCAGGCGTAGGCTACTTCGCAGCAGGTGGACTCGCATGTTCGCTATCAGCCAAGATAGTCAAAAGAATAATTAGACAAGAACGGCCTGTACATGATCGGGGAACATCCTATGGGTACGTCCTACCGGGAAGCCAGAGCTGCCTTGCTTACTATATAGATCATGCAGAATGCCCAGTACCCACGCCTCTGCATGCACTTTCTTTGCTGTTTCCGTGCTCCTAGGGAGTTTGTACCTCCCGCTGCACCCCACTCTCCATCCACTTGTTGTGTATGTACCGCTCGTGGTAGTACCGTGGTCAAGCATGATCGTCCTTTCGAGGGTATGGCTTGGTTACCACACCTTGCCACAGGTTGCGGGAGGAGCGGCGTTCGGGACCTTATTTGCGAGTCTGTGGTTCAAGATATGGGTCGAGGACGTTGGCGGGATAAGGACACTAGGTAGACAGACAGAAGCAGTCGTGAATTCCTTGTTAGAAATCCCGTGACCATCGCGTTGCGTTACCTGTGACCCGCGCCTGCACGTTAAAGTCACGCCACTTCGTCCTTTCTTTGCTTTGACCGCATGCAAAATGAGTCTGCGTCGCTTCGCTCATGTCAATGCAGCGAACATACCAGACTCCCCTCACTCGCCCTCCCCTCGCCTCGCCAGTGGCACGCCGACGCCAGTAACCCCTCGAACGCGCGTATCCTACCTTGACTCCCCATCCTCCACCCCGTCCGTATCCTCGTCGATCCCATTTGACTGGGAAGCAGCACGTTCGCGACGTCCACCACCTTATGGAACACCTCTCAGTGTGAAGCGCAAGGCTCGCATGAGCACTGCAAACGCAGGTACTTCACCCCGGAAGGCCATCATCCGAAAGAAGGGGCTCATTGAACGGTGAGGGTTCCTTATTTTTGTATGCATGACAAAAGGCTAACTATATGCCCTCATTTTGAAAGCGTCTCAGAGATACCCTCTCGAGTGATATTTGAGATTTCACTCTTTCCTCATAATTTGCCACTCCCGGCCCCAAAAACGAGCGCGTGGCTCATTGGCACGCTCATGCACACACTTCACTTTTTTGTCAGAGTCTCGCAAATTCGGGCCACCGCGGCGTCTGATGTGGGGTGGGAAGACCTCTACTGGGAGCGAAGTCAACAAAGCTGGTTCGACTGGGTGAGTAGTGCGCATGCAGCACGATTCGCCTGTTCACGTGCCCTCCCGCAGACTGTGCCGACGACCTGCATGCTATTGATCGCATCGACCCTGAATGCACTGCATCTCTTTTCACGAACACGCACATACCAGCTCTACCGGCGGACTCGGGCCGATCCAGTGAACTCTATACACACTACGTTTGTGCCGTCGCCTCGACGGGATACGGAGGTCACTTTTGATGAATCCGTACCCAAATCGACGTTTGCAGGACGGATTGCAGGTGTATTGCTATATATGCTGCTTGCTCTGTGGCGCATCTCGGTGTCTATGGTGCGGTTCCTGCTTGGGTGGTCGGCCGCGAGTCCGTCGACGTCCTCGACGCCGCAAGGTGCACCGGCGGAAGCGGTTCAGCGGCTGGATATGTGGGTTCCAGGCGAGCTGGAGCGAACGCTGCTTGGAGTATACTCTCCCGCGCACGCGCTGCTGTGGATGTGCACTGGAAGTTCGAACTGGGTGTTGATGTGTGTGGTGATGTGTGTTATGGGAGTGCAGACAGGGACACTGATAGAGGCGTACGAGGGACTGATAAAGGACAAGGCGATACTTGCAGCGGAGGTTATGCACGAGTACAACGAAGGGGTAAGTCGTCCAGGCTTACTGCTCGATTACTTATTTATTTTATTTCTAGTTTGTATATCCAAGAGTAAACCCGGTGCGGCGGGATGTGGCTGTGATGACGCACGAGTCGGAGATGGTGTTTTAGGTTCGGTCGATCTAGATTTAATGTCCGACTCACTCCGATAATACTCCAACCCCCCTGCCAAGCGCTCAGGGAATCTACCAATCTGCCGTCTTTTTAAGTAGTTTGTCACGTGATAGGGGTTTTATTAGTCTTATCGTCAAACACGTTCGCCCGTCTTGCCCGTCAACCATGGCACCTCCGAGCTTACACGGTCTGAACGTCGTACAGTCTGCTCAGCCAGACAATCACGATCTTGCTCCTCCCTTTCCCGACTTTTCCGCACACCTCGACCTCTGGACCAACCTCGCATTTGAGTCCGATGATCCATTGGCTCCCTCTCACTCGAAGCACAAGCTCACCGACGACGACCCTGACGACACCCCCCCTCCCCCAGGCCTTCCTAACCAGGAGGGCCACGAAAACGCTGTCGTCCCCCCCTCCGCCGGCCCCTCCTCAGCTGCATCTCAACCTTCCCCATTTGACATCAATGCACTCCTCGCAGGCTTTGGCATTGATCCCTGTTTGATGCTCACACCTCCATCCTTACCTCCCCAACAAGCCCAGCCCACCCCCTCTTTCGCGCAGCTGCTCGCCCTTCATGCCCCTCATTCATCCTCCTACCCTATACCCTCCCCCCCTGCTCCTGTCCCGTCCACAGCAATCACACCGCCCGGCGATTCACCTCCACCAAAGCGCTCCCGCACACAGAAATCGTCGTCTCCCACAGACAGCAGCGCTGATAACTATGAGGATGTGACCCACTCCGATCCGAGCCCTCCTGCGATGTCTCCAACGGAAGATAAGCGCCGTCGCAACACAGCTGCCAGCGCTCGTTTCCGTCTCAAGAAAAAGGAGCGTGAGGCTGCCCTGGAGCAGCGTGCCAAGGAACTAGAGGACCGTGTTGTCGAGCTCGAGCGGGAGTGCGAGGCGCTCCGCCGCGAGAACGGCTGGCTCAAGGGTCTTGTGGTGGGCGTCACCGGCGCTGGCGCCGCTCAGCACCAACAAGCAGCCGCCAAATGATGCATGATGATTGATCCGCCTTTGGTCTGTACGTATTCTAGACGTCGTGACTGCTCTCAAAATAACTCGAGGCACTGACATCTTGTCGTTTAGCTGGGATGACATGTTACTGTAATGCTTCACACGTCCTTGTATGCCTTCCCCTCCCCAACGCCCAAGTGTACTATTTGGATTATCGGAAAGTGGTGATTTTTGTTCTTCCGTGCTTTTATCGATGGCGGGTGTATCGTTAACGGTATATATGTTCTGATCTCGAGTGGTCGGCTATCAATCGATGCGGCCACTGCTATCGCAAAGAAGCTGACCGATCTTCTCGTAATAGATACAATATGAATATATTTGGCTCCTTCCCTTCCCACAGTATTAGTCAGATCCCTCATAGAATTTCATCAGGTCTCGGACGTCATCGCGACTGCCCAGGAAGACCGGGCACCGCTCGTGGATGCTCTTGGGAACAATGTCCAGAATTCGCTTCGTTCCCGTCGTCGCAAGCCCGCCAGCCTGGTCGCACGCCTCATCATTACCGTCACACGACGTGGCACTCGTACACTCACCTGCTCTGTCAAGAACGCCATCGGGAACGCCTCGTACAGCATCCGCAGCTTGCCAGACTTGCTCTTCTTGTCATCCGGGTAGCCAAAGATACCGCCGTACAGCAACGTTCGGTGGACATCCGCAACCATGGACCCAATATACCGAGCAGAGTACGGGGACCCCGTCTGCGGGAACTTGATCGAGTTCAGATATGCGTTGACCGGCGGGTGGAAATACATCGAGTTCCCTTCGTTGAACGAGTAAATTTTGCCTCGCTGCGGTATTTTTATCTGTACGCCAGCGTCAACACGTCCAGAAACGCGGCGCGAAAGACAAGCACGTACATCGGGGTGCGTCAGGATGAATTCGCCCAGCGAGGCATCCAGGGTGTATCCGTTGACACCCGATCCGGTAGAGAGGACGAGGTTGGCAGAGGAACCGTACCTGTCGTTTCCTCAGTAATCCGTCCTCGCTGTCACCAGGGTTCGCTTACATGGTGTACCCGGCCGCGACCATCTCGCTGCCCGGCCTAAGCACGTCTTCGACCGATCCCGCCGATCCCGGTCGCTACGACGACATCTGTCTCGTGCACAAAACGCATGGATCGGGCACGTACCACCGCGTAGATCCCAAAGATCGTCCCGATGTTGACACCAGCGTCGATGTTGCTGCTGCCGTCGAGAGGGTCGAAGACGACGCAGTACTTACCCCTGTTGCGTTCCTCGATAATGATCGCATTGTCGAGCTCCTCGGAAACGAGCACGGCTGTCTTGCCCGATGCACGGAGGGCGTTTACCATGATGTCATTGGACAGCACGTCCAACTTCTTTTGTTCCTCTCCCTGGACGTTGGTCTCCCCTGCGAGCCCAACGCTAGGACGGACACGGTGAGAAGGCGACGATCCAGGAGGGGGCGGTGCACACATACAGGTTGATGAGGCGTGCTCGGCGGACGTTGGTGGCGATGAACTTGGACGTCACCTGGATAGCGGTGAGGAGTAGGGTGAGATCGCCAGTGGCAGTCGCGCCAAGACGCATCTGGTCATGGAGGACGTGCCTCGGGGAAGATGAGACGGGACTGTGTCGGATGGGGTGAGCACCTACCGGGTGAGTGTGATGAGATCAGTGGTGGGGAGTTCCTCGTTGGACATGATATGAGTGTGTCTGTGCGAGATGAGTATGGAGATCTTATATTGGTTACGGATGGAAACGGCTCTTGTCGGAGAGTCTCACGCTCCGGAACATGACGCGGTTCCGTTGCCCGGGCCCCTAGCTAGGTACATTAGCAACAACGTTTATGTACGCTAAAAATCATCGCTTTCGTTTCATTCCAGCAACCGACGCTCCATCTTTGCCCTTCCGTGTCCGTAAGGGGATAGGAAACGTGTCGCTGTCCTCGTCGTCCTCTTCCACGCACCGACTCCCCTTCACACCAACCCCATCCAACCTAGTCCGTACACTCTCACTTCCTCCACCGCCCCTGATCCCGCTCGTCTTGGGCACGATGCCCTCGACTATCCCCATCTCGTTCTCCGATCCGGCACCCCATCCCTCTCCATCTTCTTCATCCATCATATCCTCTTCATCCACCTCTTCGTCCAGTTCTTGCGAAGACGCCTTCGCAATGGCAGCAACAATCTCTGCGCTGATGCTTGCCACCCGGCTCTCCAGCGGCTCGTCAGGACCGCTGCATTCTGCCGAGTGTGGCGTGTGATGATGGTGTCCATTGCTTGTTTGCGAGAACAGGGCCGAAATCGTCCGCACGGACTCTTCCAAATCAAGCTCGGCTGTCCCGTCAGATACCTTCTGTTTCTTAGCTTTGAAACTGTACTTTCTAGACGGCCAATCAAAATGATTAATATGAAAAGATCGGATCACATTTAGAAACATACATTGCAGGATCTGGCTCCCATGTCGGATCGTGTGTGCGCATGTGCTGTGTGAGCGTCGTTCGCCGGGTAAACGTCTTTTCACATTCGGGATCTTCACACTTGTACGGCCGTTTTCCTGTGTGCGTGCGACGATGTCTCGCGAGGCTGCTGGAATCGCCGAATGTCTTGCCACAGCCCGGATATTCGCAAGAGTGCGGTTTCTCGCCAGTGTGTACTCGCTCGTGCACGTGGAGGGCAGATCTCTGAACATGACGTTAAGGGCAACGCAATGACTATCAATAGGGAGGACGAACCTGAATAAACGTCTTTCCACATCCCGGGTGTCCGCACGTAAATGGTCTTTCGCCCGTGTGTATCCGCATATGTCGAGCGAGGTCACTCCGTCGGGTGAACGACTTGCGACACTGGGGGTCTTGGCAGGTGTGTACACTGGGCGCTCTGTCTTTGTCCCTTTCCTTATCCTTGTCCTTTTCTCTGTCCTTCTCGCTCTCTGCGTCCTTGTCCTTGTCCCTTTTCTTCAGCTTCTTGGATTCCGTGACAGCCTTCCGGGGTGATGAAGACGTAGATGCAACAGGCTGGGCCGCCGCACTTGGTGGAGACTTCGCACGACCCGCGGGGGAGCGAGCAGGTGTATGATCATTGCGTGACCGAGAAACGGGGGAGGTAACTTCCGTTGATGAAGGACGACGCTGGCGGTCCGAATCTGCTTCAGCTTCGAAATGAGAGGAGAGGTGGTTCAGGATGTCACTGATGTCATTGAATTCCCCTGGAACACCGGAATGAGGATCAGACAAAGAACCTTCCCTGCGGGAGCCATGAGGTGTCGAGCGCCTTTCACTTGACCTATCTCTGTCAACCTCGCTCTCCGAATGGTTCACCGAGGACCCGTCAAGATATGTCAAATCCAAGTCTTCGTTGCTCCTCTCTTGCCTACGGTCGGCAGCATAGTTATCAGAGTCGCCCGCGGTAAGGGAACGAAATGCAGGTGTGGTGCGCGTCGTGAACTGCCCCCCCTCCACGCTGATTCCGTTCCCTTTCGAAGAGTCCATGTGGTGCCCATTAGAAGCTGCGTGGGCATGTGCAGCTTGCAACATTGCCGCAATACCACTCAGATTGAGCCCAAGGTCCGCAATTCCTGACTCGTCAGCATTCTGGCTACCCTCGTGACTAGAAGTTTGCGTATTTCCACTGCCCTGCTCTCGGCTGCCCTGCCCTGCGAGGGTTTGTTCCTGTCGTTGTTGAGCAGCAGCGCTCAACAGGGCGGCAGATGCAGCAGAAGCGTTCTGGTGTAGCAGAGTGGCGATCTCACGTTCTAGCATCTCGACAGAGAAGTTCTCGGCGACAGAGGACGAGCCGCCGAGTGAGAGGGGAAGGTCCGGAGGTGGAGAACGAGAGTGATGTGGTGAGGGTCGGAAGGAGGAGGCATTCTGTGCATCGGACACGTCGATAGGGTCTTCCTCGTGAATTGTTTCGTCCTCTGAGCCCAAGGGGTCATCGTGAACGACGTCGGAGAGGTCGAGCACAGGTTCGTGCTCGTCCTGCTGTATCGTGGTGATCTAGTGGATTCCAGCATGGTACAGAAAGAAAAGAACCCATTTAGACCGTCACTGAGACTGCACAGGTGGACTCACCATAGAGCCGTGTGGTGCTGAATGAGCGCGTCCCGGTCAAGGTTGGTCGAGACTCGACATTGCGGAACGGCGGTCGTTTACCTCATTTCGAGTGCCACGTGATCATTAACCAATTAGGAAAAGAACGGGTGTACCTGGAATTCAAATAAGGAAAGGTGCTCGCCAGTGCGGGTTGTCCATGTCCAGTGACTATCACCACCCATGCCCACAAACAACAAGCTTCCAAAGGTACCAAAGGTACGACGTTACCACTGGTATGCCTTTGTTATCTTCATCGCTGGGACATTGGTACCACCATTGGGTACGTGTTCCATCACTTGTGTGTGTGAAACAAAAACACCCATCGTGCTATCTCCAGCCGTCGCAGCCAGATTCGGCATCGGAAAGGACTTTTGGCTGAACGTGCTCTTGACAATTGCTGGCTACATACCTGGTATGCTTTTCCCCGTCGCCATGTGTCGCCCTATCTTCATCGTCTTCTTCTAGGGCACGTCCATAACTTCTACATACAGGTACGCCCATAACGATCGGCTTCATTCCAACTGACTCTTACCTTTTCTTCGCTGAAAGAACGTTCGGAACAACAAGACACACCAAAGGACTCCCAAATGGGCGCTGCGTTATGGCCTTGTGGATAGTTCCGTCATCAAACGCCATGAAAGACGTTCACAGTGGGCTGGCAAGTACAATGATCGGAATACCGACGCTGGCTACGATCAGCAACCCCTGGAGGAGGGTCAGGTCGGACCATCGCGGGCTGCTACTGGCGATTCTGCCGACAACGTTCCAAGAAACGGCGACGGGCTGTGGCGACCTGATGATGAATCATACTACAGCGCCGAGCGTGAGGACAGCCTGCACACGCCAGAAGCGGGTAAACGCTGGCGCTACCCAGCCAACTTTGATGAATCTCTCCCCGAGACTGGCGAGGCCACTGTCAAGAAGAAGAAGAAGAAGAAAGACAGGTGGGCCAGGACAGAAGATGCATATACTGCACCGGAACAGAAGAAGAAGAAGAAGAAGAAATCTAAGAGTCGATCGACAGTAGGAGACACAGAAGAGGTTGGCGAAGGATATTCACATCGTACGGAATCCGCTGCGGAACTGGACGTTCCGGAGGAAGCAACAGGGCAAGCGTATGGAAGACGCGAGGAAGAGAACACAAGTACTCGGGCAGCGGGAGAAGGAGACGAGCATACGGCAGTATCTCGAGAGCAAGAATTTAATCACGAGTTTTGACCGACGTGCCCTCCCTTGAGCAAGAGTATTAAATCCACCTTCAAAGTACCCACCTTTAACCAACTCGTTATACCTCGTCGTTATTTCAGCTGCTTGCTAGAGACACCTTGAAGTACATATTTACGATTAACGTGAATGCCGCACCTGTGTTCCGAGTCAAGCGCCTCGCTTATAATCATTTCCTTTTTGGCTTGCGGAGAAGTCAATCGATTAGCAAGTTAGTCGTACTACACATCTCGACTCGACGCGCTCGCTGTCGCTATGCATCTGCAAAACACGAGTCCAAGTTGGGTTTCAACTTGTTTCACGCACCTTGCTCGCACATTGGCGACGTGCATGTGGACAACTGATATGATCATTTCCGCTTAGGGTTACGTATCACACATGACGAAACCGAATCTTCTCCGAGTCTCAGGAATACAAGATGTGTCCTCCCTTCATAAGGTCAATTCTTTCCTCCCACCGATCCTGTGGGCACAGACCAAGTACTCGATCGAACACATGCCTCCATCAAGATAATCTCATTCATACACATGCATGCACTTTTCAGCCAACCATAAATATATCTACCTCAGCACTCCTGCCTCACCGCACTTTCGCGGTTTTACTTGGCACATCCATTTACCCCGCCGTATAAATCCCGCCTCTTTTTCTCCCTGGTCTGACCCGACCAGACAGCACCGCTATGATGTTGTCCGCGTTCAAGGTGTTTGCCCTGTTGCTCGGTGCGGCGTCAGCCACTTGCGCCAATGCCCATGTATTGGTCGACTTCCAGGTTGCCGAATCTCCGCCTGTACCAACCAATGCCCAGACATGTACAACCATGATTTTCGAGTGAGATCCATCCAGCAGCCTTCGTACGGTTGATATGACGAAACACACAGGCGTACGTTTGGAAACTCTTACGGAAAGTAGGTTCTTCATAGCTCTACTAGTCTTTGGAGGCCTTCTGACTTCATCATCTCAGCCCCGAGATCGTCCAATATTCGTGAGCTAATATGCAGCCCTTTCTGATATAACAACTGACAGCTGTTTAGGCCACCTACTGATTGCGGCAAGCCTGGTTCATGGGCAGCAATAACCCTAAACTTCACCGTGACGTCCAACGGAACACAATACGACCGTCTCGGAGTTTTTACCTTCCAGAACACTGAAAGTACGTACGAATATTCATGGAAATTGCCGTTGAATGCCCTCGAACAATGCTTCAGTTTGGCGGACTTCAACCGCCGAGCCCACACACAACGGAATCATCTGGACCTACATCAAAGACGTCACTCGTTACATACCACTCTTTGCCAAACCAGGGCCTTTTATCCTCGAATTAGACAATCTTTTAGAAACTGGGCTGAATGGATCGTATGCTAGTGTGTATATGAGTCACCTCCAACTATCAGCCATTGACCTACTACCTTTTATCAACAGCAACACTCCATGCAACGTTCTACGCAGCTTCGTTAGAGCACCCCACGGCAAACCAATCGAACCTTATTGTCCCGATCTCTACAATGTCAAACATCTCTGCCGATGATGCCTCTGTCCCACCCGCATTCTCCGTGAGCCGAATTTCCGTTTTTGGGATGTCATGACATGGAATCTTCAATTCAGCTCAATGTTACCCTTCCTCGAAACACGGTGGAGATTTATGCCGAATTGTATGCATCGGGTAATGGCGCGGAGGAGTTCTGGGTATGTCATTCTCTCGTCTTGTGTGTCTCGAGCGTTGACCTTTCAAATTTGCAGTACTACAACGTCCCGAACAAGTATCTTGGGGATCTCCCGTCTGGTACAACATACGGCGATGGACCATTCCGCGAGGTACGCTTGCTGGTCGACGGACAGGTCGCAGGCGTTGCATTCCCTTACGCAGTCATCTTTACCGGAGGGATTAATCCCTCTATGTGGAGGTGAGGAGCTCGTCCGCAGGAAAACTTGTTCCAATCTGTTGACCCTTGAGTCTCATAGACCCATCACATCGTACGGTGCCCTCGACCTTCCGACCTATTTCATCGACTTGACGCCGTTCGCCCCTACGTTTGCTGATGGACTCCCTCACAACGTCACATTGGATATGGCCTCTGCGGAGCCAGACCATACGTTGAACCCAAATTGGTACGTCTCGGGGCTGCTCCAGGTCGTTACCGATCCTTCTGGGAAACCGACGACGGGCAATATCACGAACTATGACGTGCAGCCGTACGCGGTGACGCAGACTTCGGCCAGCATCAGTGGTGGAGACGTCAATATCACCGTCAATGCGCAACGTTCGGTGCACATCGAGGCTGTCGTAATTAGTGGAAGCGGGCGGGTGAACAAGGTGTCATTCGATCAAAATCTCAATTATACCAACACTCAGTACTATCTGAACGATACGGATATCCAAGTGAGTAGCCTCCACGGTGACATATTTCCCTGGAGAAGATTGAACTATGCGTTCGTACAGAACGTCGCACAAGTTTCTTGGGGATCTGTCTCATCCCTTCACAACGGTGTGCAAACCGTCGTCGACAACTTTGAATACCCGCTATACGTCAACTTGACTTTTCTGGAGATCGCGAACGCCTCCAGCGAATGTATGGTTCCTGTGTCTAGTCTTTTCTTGTTCTACGCGCTTACGAAGTCGCGGTAGTCTATTATACCTCGATCGACCATTCTTACCACCGGAAGGTTTCCCCAGCGCCATTTATCCTAGGCTCGACGATTGTGGAAAGCCAGCAGGCAGGTACGTTCATCCCTTACTCCCCAGCCGAGCAATCCGTCTCACGAAGGACAACCCAGCTGGATATTTCACGATAGCTCTCACGGGCAACTTCGGGAACGGAACGAACAACAACAAGTTCTCGTACGTCGATACCCAAGGCAACACGTACTACAGAAACGTGGGCGCGGCTTCCGACGTGATCGTCTATGACGAACAAGGCGGATCGTTGTCTGCGAACTCTTCGTCCCCGTCGACGCCTGTCGCGAACAGTTTCCAGAACGCGCCTCTCGTCAGGTTACCCGGAGGCAGGTCTTCGAATACCATTTTAGACATCGTTCTGGAATTATAGACACGGTTGTCTTCAATCACCATCTTTTGTTAGACTGTCAGATGGACAATGTGTGTTAACTCATTATATATACGTGGAAATTGCAGACACATCAGGGCGCGATTGTGATACCACTGTTCATCGTATTATAGATTATTGTTTCCTTCGTCCGAGTCATGTGTGTTGATGAATCTGCACCTGGACACTCAGTGGGCCTATTCCTCCTCACCTCATCTTCAAGACATTTACCTCGCATCAGTTGGTCTCGGCGACCACACCAATGTAGCGTTGGAAAAAAATCAATCAATCATCGTTGGCTACGAATCCTTTACCCTGCCGTCAGGTTACCATCCATCGTTAGACTGACATAGACAATACATGGTATGTTATATACATGGACATTGCAAACATCAGGGGTCGTGTGACACGAGAGGATCGACCAGCGCCTCATCCTCCGCGTCCTTTGCCTTTTAACCTACATCACCCTCGGGCGGTGATTTTATGCACATGTTGAAGCGCGAACCACTCCGTGTTGAGACGGTGTTCCAATCCGATAATATACGGAACATCCAAGGGAAGAACTCCAGGTTCATGTTGCTGTCGCGTCCGTTGAAAACGCTCTGCGAATAACTGACGTCTAGAAAAGGCCGACAACTCGACCGGTTTCTGGGTCAAGACCAACTTCCCAGAAACCTAAAGTTAGGGAGGGAACGTTTCTCATGAGATACCAAACATAGGAGTGCATCAGCGACTTATCGCTCACCTGGGCGTGTGCCCAAACCAGGCATTGTCTGCATGTCCCCGAGGATGGGGTAGAGGAAGCCAGCGCCAGCAGACAGGCGAACTTCACGGATGGGGACGGTGAAGCCAGTGGGCGCGTTCTTCAGCGATGGATCGTGGGAGAACGAATATTGCGTTTTAGCCATGCAAACTAGAGGTAAGTTAGCTACCGCCACCAATAAAAGTTGGAACGGGGGAGGATTACGTACTGGGTAAGTTGCGATAGCCTTGGCGGGTGTACGTGTCCAATTGCTTGCGAGCCAGCTCGCTCAGTTCGATGCCATCTGCGCGGTAGACCTCTTTGCAGATAATGGTGATCTTTTCGTCGATGGGCAGATCCAGGTCGTAAAGGAACTTGAAGTTGGATTCTCCTTCGCAAGCCGCAATGATTGCTTCTGCGAGCGCACGAGCACCAGTGCCACCCTCTGCCCAATGGTTACTGATTACTGCTGCATCGGCACCAGCAGCGAGGGCTTCCTTCCGGATTAGCTCGAGCTCAGCATCTGTGTCAGAGCTACAGGAAATAGTGTCATTTGTAGGAAACCGAGTGAAGCGTCAAATACGTACGAGAAGCGGTTGATACCGACAATGACCTTGAGACCGAACTTGCGCGCGTTCTCGATGTGACGCACAAGGTTTGCGCATCCCTTCTGGAGGGTGACGAGATCTTCCTTGGTGTAGGTATCAGCGAGGGGCTTGCCAGGGGTCACATCAGGTCCTCCGCCGTGCATCTTCAATGCTCGAGTCGTCGCCACGATCACGGTGGCATCGGGGGTGAGACCAGAGACACGACATTTGATATTGCAGAACTTTTCCATGCCCATATCCGCACCAAAGCCACCTTCAGTCAGAACATAGCCGACACGGTCGGAAGAGTCACCCTGTTCGGTTCCTGCAAGTTTGAGAGCGACACGATCAGCAAGGATGGACGAGTTGCCATGGGCAATGTTGGCGAAGGGACCGGCATGGACAAAGACGGGTGTGCCTTCAAGGGTCTGCATCAGATTAGGCTTGACAGTGTCCTTCATCAACACCGCAAGGGCACCTCCGACACCAATATCATCGGCTGTGACAGCGTCGCCTCGTTTGCTCGTCGCCACGACCATTGCACCAAGCTTCTCTCGCATATCTTTGAGATCTGTCGTGAGCGCCAGTACTGCCATGCATTCACTTGCCACGGCGATGTCGAAACCAGCCTCCCGCTCGTGGCCCTGCTCGGTAGGGTTACGGCCGATGGTGATTTTGCGAAGGAAACGGTCATTGGTGTCGAGAACCCGGTTCCAAGTGATCGTCTCTGGATCAATGTCAAGACGAGCGAAACGATTGATTTCGTCGGGGGTAAGGTCGTTGGGGTTGGTCTTGTCAATACCAAGCTTCTGCAAGCGCTTGAACATGAGTGGAGCAAACTCGCGCTTTCCTTTCTTGCTGGGTACGAGGCGGCTGTAAAGAGCCTTGTCTGACTGGGTGGCTTCATGGAACATACGTGCGTCGAGGGCAGCGGCTGAATGAAACTGTTTAGGAGATGGACGTTGGCACTGGGATCGGAAGTACGAACCAAGTAGATTGTTGGCAGCAGTTACGGCATGGATATCGCCAGTCAAGTGTAAATTAAACTGCAAGTGACGTCATGTGCCATTATCAGTCAAGAACCGACTGATCTCACCTCATCCATAGGAATGACCTGACTGTAACCTCCGCCGGCAGCACCTCCCTTGATGCCAAAGGTGGGTCCTTGACTAGGTTGACGGACGCAAGCAAAAGCAGGACGACCAAGGTGTGCACCCAGAGCTTGTGCGAGGCCGATGGTTGTAGTTGACTTACCCTCACCGAGTGGTGTAGGAGTGATGCTAATCTATCGTGGGCGCCCGTCCTTGTATAACTTGGAAGCACACTCACCCAGAAATGACAATGTATTTGCCATCTTTCCTGTGAGCCAAGCGTTCCAAGACGCTGAGCTCGACCTTGGCCTTGTATTTCCCATAACTCTCCAGCTCGTCAGGGAGTAAACCAATCTCGCGTGCAAGCTGAGTGACCGGTTTCGGCGTGTGCGCCATAGCGATCACGATATCACTCGGGACCTTGGTCTTGATGTCGAGAGGCAGTGGTATAACCTTGCGAGCACGAGCCTGTTCGAAGTGGCGGATACCAGAGACCATGACATTCTCCATCAATAGGGCAACAGTCATTGGACCGACACCTCCCGGGACAGGAGTGATGTGAGAAGCATGGAGAGCTGCTTCGGCATACTCTACGTCGCCGACAAGACGCTGGCCCGACTTCTTGGTAGCATCTGAGGAGATAACGAGTGAGTTTCGCGTGGTGAGTGAAACTGTGGCCAAGAATACCAGGAATAGAATTGATGCCGACGTCGATGACGACCGCACCGGGTTTGATCCACGAGCCTTTGACGAACTCGGCCTGTCCGATAGCGACGACGAGAATATCTGCTTGTTTTATCTGGGTCTGTGGTGAGAAATAACCCATCGATGGGAAGTAGAGTACTCACGAGCTGTTCGAGGTTCTTGGTGCGGCTGTGACACTGGGTGACGGTCGCGTCCTTGTTTCTCAGGAGGGCGACGACGGGGTTTCCAACGATGTCGCTTCGACCAAGCACGACGGCGTTGGCACCTGAGACAGGGACACCAGTTGACTCGAGAAGACGAATGACTGCTGCGGGTGTGCAGGGCGTAAAGAGAGGTGAAGACGCGCGAGAAGAAAGAAGACCAATATTGTAGGCGTGGAACCTGATATGGAGAGAGAGATAAGCGAGTGACAAACATAAATGAAGGGGATAGGCGATACCCATCAACATCCTTTTCGGGCGAAATGGATTCTGTGACCGTGCGGACGCCATCGGAACCAATGTGGGGACCGAGAGGAAGCTGTACGAGGATACCGCTTATGGAGTCGTCGTCGTTGAGTCGTTTCACGACGGAGACGACTTCTTCGACGGAGGACGCCTTGGGGATGGTGATGTGCTGGAATTGGATGCCAACCTCCTCACAGGCCTTGGATTTCATGCGGACATAGACGGTGGAATCTGGGCGCTCGCCCGCCTGGACGACTGCGAGCTGGGGATGGAAGCGGGGGAATTGCTGCTTGAAGGACGCGATCTTGTCCGCGACGGTCTGACGGATTGATCTGGAGAAGGAGTGTTAAATAGAGACGACGAGGAGAGAAATGAGGTACTTTGCGGTGAGATTGCCATCGATGACACGAGACATGGTGGTGAAGGTACGAAAGAAAGAACGAGAAACGAACTGAACAGAGAACATTCAATTCGTTCGGTAAATATAACCCGACTATTTGATACCCGATCACGTGAAGTTATCTGCTAAAAAAACTCTCTCTCTCTCTCTTTTCCTCTTTTCTGACGATGAACGGAATGTTTGCAAGTCGAGTCTTTTCTGCTTCCACCGCTGCCCTCTCGTCCAGGGCAATCCGTCGCTCACTTCCGTTCCAATCACGACCCTACTCGGACCAAAAATCTAAGCAAGAGGTCCCCGTTGAGCCCACACCAGAGCCAGAAAGCCCAGAGGTCTCCGTGGAGTCACAGGCCCTCGAAAACCTCAAGAAAAAAGAGGAAGAGGTCCAGGATCTCACCGTCTGTCTTTCCGTTCTCTTTCCCCCGCTTTCGCTTATTTTTTTTGTATCCAGAATCGACTACGGTACCTCCAGGCCGACTTTCTGAACCTCCAACGCAACGCTGCTCGCGAAAAGGAGCAGCAACGCGACTTTGCAATCACCCGCTTCGCAGGCGACCTTCTCGAGACCGTTGATGTCCTCGCTCTCGCGCTCAAATCCGTCCCTCCGTCGGCTCTCCACCCCGAGTCTTCCTCCTCCGATGCCCCTTCCCCACCCTCCACAAAATCCGCCCTGGAGTATCTCACAGAGCTACACCAAGGTGTCGAAATGACCCACCGTCTTCTTCTGTCCACGCTATTCAAGTATCACGTCAAATCGTTCGATCCCACGGGAGAAAAGTTTGATCCCAATCGACACGAGGCCCTCTATCAGGCTCCCATACCGGGCAAGGAACCAGGAACCGTCCTAGAGTGCCAAAAGACTGGCTACATGATCAAGGACCGCCTCTTGCGCGCAGCCCAAGTCGGTGTCGTCCAAGACACTTCATGACATCCATATCTCTCCACTTGCACCGCCTGGTATGCAGAAAGGGGGTATGCTACTACTCTAGACATGGCATATACGCATCATCACGATAGAAGATAATCTAGCACGCATAATTTAACGAATCTCTACTCCGAAACGATCGCACAGGTTCGACGTGACCTCGGCGTGAAGCCCATTCGTCTCCTCGTTCGTCAACGATCTAGCATGGGTTAATACCAGCAGTTCAAGAACCTGGAAACCGCACCTGTCCATCGAGCGATAGTTTATTCGGTAGCAGACGCTCTTTCGATTCGTCTTGGGATGCGTGAAGCTGTCCGTCTGCAACGCGTCAGACTACGACGAAAGGAAGACGCTCAGAGAGTCCTGACCATCTCAACATCTTCCACAATGTCGCCAGCCACATCTCTGACCAGATCACAAAAGTCGTTGTCGTGGAGGCTCGTATTTTGGGGTAGCCAGAAGCTGACGTCCTTGAAGCAGGCGGGGTATTTCGAGTATGGTCGGAACGTCGTGATGTCACCTTGCTTGAATTGTGTCAGAAACCGAGCGTCTCGAGACCAGAACAGGCGAATGTCGGGGATGGAGTAGAGAATCATGGCGATGCGCTCTAAACCGAGGCCAAACGCCCAGCCGAGTTTGTTTCGCACGTCTGGGCAACTGTCAGAATCGTCGTGCGGGGTATTGTCAACAAATCACTTGCTCGCATTGTCCAGCGTTGGCTGATAAATAACGCCGCAGCCAAGAATCTCGAGCCATTTGCCACGGAAGAACACCTCGACCTCGAAGCTCGGCGTCGTCCAAGGAAAGGTCGCCTCGATCCATCTCACTCTGAGAGGATTTTGTGGCGTCGCGCCGACGTGGTCACCAAAGAGCGTCAGCAAGAGGCTGTTCAAGGAGAGCTTCAAGTTCTTCGCGATGAGTTCGGTGTGCTTCGGGTCGTGCGCAGGCTGGCAGGGGTTGGCAGGCGAGAGATGAGGCACATCTTCGATGACGATGTTGGAGCGCTGGAGGCGGGCCTGCAACACAGCGTTCTCGTCTTCGATTTCTTTCATGCCGTTCGAGTCGGCGGAAACGATGCGGGCGCCCTCGGTCTGATGAAAGACGGGGTAGTGGGAACCATCTATCTCGTCGCGCCTGTAGACGTCGGCGGTGAGGAGCCATTGGGTCTCGCCCTTTTCAAAGACCTCTACCTCGTGTGCGGAGGTGTGCGTGCGAAGCATGAGGTCCTTGTTGACGTAGTAGCTGTCCGTGACCGACCGACCGGGGTGGTCTGGGGGAACGGAGAGGAGGTCGAAATTTTGGTAGGGCGTGACGAGCGGGGAGAGGGAGGACAGGTGTGCGTAGGACGGGAAGTGGGACTCGACGAGGGCGCGGAGGGTGCTGAGGGGGTGTGCGGGCTGGGTGTAGAGCCTGAGCGGGAGCTTGGAGATGATCGTCGGGGACACGTTCGTCATCTCGTCCACGGGGTACTCCCGCCCGAGCACTGTCACCGTCGTCGAAGGGCGCGTCGACGGGGCGATGTTCGCATACGACCTGAGTGCGAGTCGGGGGCGCAGCGCAACGGAGAAGCGCATCACGAAAAATGAGTGGGATTGAATTGTGCAAGAGTGTTGTCACGTGAGAGATTACTTTGATGTCGTCCAAGACGGCGGCAGGAGAGGCGCACACACAGGTGACTATCGTTTCTCTCGTCGTTCCCCGTCACCGCGCCTGACAGCGACAGAGTCGCAAGAAGCGCCCCCTCCTCTACTCGGATGGCGAAGACGACTTTCAAAGAACCAAGCACCCACGCACAATCGACAACGATGTACCGCTCTCCGCTCCCACTAGCCCAGACACCGACGATGACATGGACATCGACGTCGAGACTTTTCGCGACTCTACCGACCCAGAAGAGGATCCCTCGCTCTCGCACAAGACGAGGGCAGACGCGTCCAAAAAGGGCAGAAAGTCGGTTTCGACGAAGAAACCTCGGATAATGTATTCGGACGACGAAGAGAGCAACAGCCACTTTGAACGCGACTCGGTGGAGGACGCCCTTCTCGACGACGACGACGACGACGACTTTGGGCTGGACACGCCACCTAGACGTGGCGGTACGAAGGCAAAAGCCAGCACCGTCAAGGGCAAGGCGGGCAAAGGCAAGGCGGGACAGCTCAAGGGCACAAAAGCAAAGAATATCAAAGACAGGGAAAAGGACAGGGATGTTTACATGAAGGACGAGCGCAAGCTAGTTGTTCCCCCCGCCACCACCACCACGACGTCGCGAGCATCGAGCGCTGCAGCTCAAAGCGGACCCTCTGATCTATTTGCCAACGAAGAGGAGGGTCCACTAGACCCTCTACCGGATGCGTCGCAGCCCGTCAAGGACCCGTTGAGTCAAGCCATCCCGAAGAAGCGCAAGCTTCCACCGATCAAGAAAACCAAGATCGCGGCTGGAGGGACGGGCACTTCTACTCCCACTACCACAACGCAGAAGGCCTCGCCGGCTGTTCAAGAACTATCAAAGCCTTCGTTGCCCACTTCGGAACAACGAAAGCAGGCATTGACGGGAGTGCGAGACATTGACCTGGGCGATTCCAAAGTGTATGCAGAGCTGTTCAAGGGAGTGAGTGCTCGTCTTGGATAATACCTCCTCTCATCTCGTTCGTCAGACTGGTGGAATCACACCGAGATCTGGCTTGAAAAACGCAGAGGAGCGACGGAAGGAACTAGACAAGATGAGAGACGATGCGAGAGCGAGGCGTGCCGAGGCAGGGGTAAGCTGAGGTGGAAGGAGGTCGACGTTGTTGCTGACGAGCGTGGTGGACAGAAATTCACGTTTGACCTGCAGTGTCAAGCTGACAAGATCGCGCGTTTCGAGCAACGATTGCGTGCCGAAAACAGCACAGTGCTGCATCCAAATTTCCTCGCTGCGAAGATGAGAGACGAGTGGGAGCTGGAGAGGCGTAATAGACGTCCCAAGGAAGAGGGGGAGGCATAAAGTGTTGGTACTGTCGACAGTGATTCTCACAGGAGATGTACTGATGATATACAAGCGACTACTATATCATAGATTGTCTGGTTGATTGGTCGACTCGGTCACGGCTGTGCACAAACGAAGTATCTGATCGACGCATGTATCGAACCATTTTTTGTCGGCGCGATTTTTCTTGGCTGGTTGTGCGGTGGCACCGTCTAGGCTGAGTGCGCTGAGCTGGTCTGAGAGAGGGTCGACAGCAAGCAGTAAGGTGGTGATTTGAGATTGAAGAGAGGTGACGATGTCGGTGATCTGGAGGACCACTTCGCGAACGGAGGGTAGATCCTGTGGGGTGTATAGTTCAGCGACGAGATCGTCGGAGGTGGAGAGAAGTTGGTTTGAGAGGTCGGGGAGGGGGTCGAAAGCGGATACGGGTGCAAAAGAGGGGTATGGGAGGAGATCGAGGGAGATGCGGTTGTGAAGGAGAGTGGTGAGGCGGAGGAGTCTGTGTACCTGAGAAGGGTTAAGGAGAGGGAGAGGGAGGTGGAGAGGGTACAGTACATTCTTTGCGCGTGCCAGCTCATTTTTGTCGAGCCTGGATGCGCCGCCGAGACCGATTTCATCCCAACCATCGTCTTGATCGGTGGGGCTTTCAGCCTGTTCGATGAGCTTGGCGACCTCTTGGAGATTGTCATTAAGGGATTCAGCATCGGACTTCCATGATATGTGCACGGCTGAGCGGTTGTCCTTTGGGATGCCTGTGGGGCCCCTTGCTGTTGCGATAAGGTCGTGGAGGATGCCTGTCTTGAGTAGGTACTCGTCGGCGGATGCGTCTGTTGCAGGGGGATCGCGAGCTGCGATGTCGACGAGAGTTTGCATTAGGGCTTGGAGGGCCCCGATGATCTGGGCTATATAAGTGCGGACGACGTTGACGAGGGTCGCGCCATGAGTGTCATCGCAGAGGAGAGTTGAAGCGTGTGTGAGTGCTGCGATGGGGTGAACGAGATCTCTGAGGAGGGGCATGGTTTCTGTATAGGAGAGTTTGAATGCGAGGGAGAGTTTGGTGGTGATGTGGTACACGAGAGCGAGAAGACCATCGATGTCAGCGAGTACGGTTGGGAGTGCTGCTGCTATGAGAAGATCAGTGAAGAAGCAGAGTATATGCTAGTATTCGACCTCACTGTTGTTGTCTGCCATGGGTTTGATTACCTAATATAAGCTCTTTCATGTTGCTTTTGCGACAGTGTAGTATTATCCGCCCGAGAGCGGTCTGTCTAGTCCTCTCTCAACCGCATACACGGCCAATTCACTTCCAACGCATACACTCAACTCTGCCATGGACACAGCCAACTCTTCGTCGTTCAGTTTCATTCCTTCCCACCTGGTCACGTCCATCAACCACACCCTCACTCGATACCGCCGCAGAGATTGCCGCTCTCGAGGCACACGCGAACGCTCACCCAACAGACATCACCGCACAGCTCGCCTTCTTTCGCGCCCTCACCACAACTCGGACAAAGCAGGGTTATGACACCCTCGTCGACCGCTGGGAACACACCGTAGAACATGTACGTGTCTCCGTCTTACTCCGTTTGATCCTCTCACCTTCTCTTCAGAATACCGCATCTCCCCTCATCCGCTCGGACGACGCTTTTCAAATCTACCTCGATGCACTCGCCAACTCCGGCCGCGAGTCCGACATCGACACCGCCGTGCGCAACCGACAATTTCTTCTCGACGCTGGCCCAGCATCCACTTCCGAGCACGCTCAACTACCCGAATCCCCTGCGCCACCCCCACCCCCGCAGTCGAGGAGCGAAAAGATAGCCGCAGACCTGCTCGCCAAACGCGCCAATTCCACCTCCGATACCTCTCCGTTCAATCTCGCAGCAGCTCTTGCCAAGGGCGCAGGCGTCAGTGGCAACCCCATACATGTCACACTCAGTGAACGTGAGTGCCTCCCCCCTTCTCTTTCCCCTCTGACCTTCCTTCTCAGCCAAGGGCTCTCTTACCATGCGCCTCGTGCGCTTCGTCGTCCTGGCCGGCCTAAGCGGTTTCTGTACGTCTCCTTTTTTTTCCCCCTTTCCCGCTTCCTAATCCTCTCCCAGTCATGTTGGTCATCCTCTCCGTCTTGTTGGAAAACTCGGGCCTCCTCAAGGCAGGAAGTCGCGCCGCAGAGTTTGAACCACTTCAGCAAAAACCCGTCAAATTCAGTGACGTGCACGGCATCGACGAAGTCAAGCAGGTATGTATTTCCACCACCACCTTTCCCTCCTCTAACCCTCCCTTAGGAACTCGCAGACGTCGTCACCTTTTTAAAGGATCCCACTGCCTTTGCTTCCCTTGGTGGAAAACTTCCCAAAGGTATCCTTCTCACAGGTCCACCCGGTACAGGAAAGACCATGCTTGCTAGGGCTGTTGCCGGAGAGGCCGGCGTTCCCTTCTTCTTCGCTTCTGGTTCCGAGTTCGAGGAAATGTTTGTCGGCGTAGGTGCAAAGCGTGTCCGCGACCTCTTTGCAGCAGCCCGCAAGAAACAGCCCGCCATCATTTTCATCGACGAATTAGATGCCGTCGGCGGTAAACGTTCTCAGCGTGACCAGCATTACATGAAACAGACTCTCAATCAACTCTTGGTCGAAATGGATGGATTTTTGCAAACAGAGGGTGTCATCGTCATCGCTGCAACAAACTTTCCTCAGAGCCTGGATCCGTCGGTATCCCTCTCATCCTTGATCACATTCACACCCTCATCTCTTGTTTGCCCAGTGCCCTCACTCGTCCCGGTCGTTTCGATCGTCATATTGCCGTCCCTCTTCCTGACGTTCGTGGTAGAATACAGCTCCTTAGCCACTTTATGAAAGATGTCGTCGCAAGCGATGGTATGTCCCACCATATCGTCGGTCCCGTATCTTACTTATTCCTTCAGCCGTTGACCCAATGATCTTGGCTCGCGGCACCCCTGGCTTCTCTGGCGCCGAGCTGCAGAACATGGTCAAGTGGGTCGCATTTCGTTTGCGCGCAAAATTCTTGCTCACCGAATCGTCTAGTCTGGCTGCCATTCAGGCATCAAAGGAAGGTTTCAAGGAAGTGACTCTTAAGCACTTTGAGTGGGCAAAGGTGAGTTTAGTCTTGCTACGCAGCAGTGTCGATCTGAACGCTTCACCAGGATCGCATTGTCATGGGCGCTGAGCGCAAGAGCGCGTACATTGACGAAAAGAACAAATTGCTCACTGCTTATCACGAGGTGCGTTGATCCGCGATCGAAAAGACGCACCTTGCTCTAACATGCACAGGGAGGCCATGCCCTGACAGCACTTTACACCAAAGGAGCAATGCCTCTACACAAAGTGACGTGCGTCCCCCGTGGCCATGCACTCGGCGTCGTACGTTTATTGTGTGTGTGTGTGTGTGTGTGTGTGTGGTACTGAATGCCGTGTTCTAGACCTCGCAACTACCGGAAGGTGACATGTATTCCATCTCCCAAAACGAATACAAGGCAATGATCGATGTTTGCATGGGCGGTCGGGTCGCGGAGACGTTGAGTAAGTCATCTACGCATTCTCGCCACCTTGCCGTCGATGACACTTTTGATACAGTCTACGGTGAAGGTGGCCTCACCAGCGGGTGCTCGTCTGATCTCCAGAAAGCAACCAACACGGCAACGCAAATGGTCAAGGTAAAAGATCTTGTACTCTATGCAGAACTAGCGATATGATCCGAACCTCGAACAGAACTGGGGGTTTTCCGGAAAAGTGGGGCCCGTTTATTACAGTGACCAAAACGGACCCATGAGCCCGCAAATGAACGAGAGAATCGACTCTGAAATCTTGAAGTGAGTGTGCGAGAAAAAATAATTCCGCCAATACTTATCGATCTGCGTTCCAGTTTGCTTCAGCAAGGCGAAGGCCGCGTGGCCAAGCTGTTGGAGGAGAAAAAGGAAGAACTTCATCGGGTGGGTGCAAGTTCGCATCGCGTTGTGCTGATATTTCTGATACTACGGTGTTGTAGCTCGCTCGTGCGTTGGTCGAACACGAGACGTTGACTGCGGATGAAGTACGGAGTGTGATCAAGGGCGAGCCGATACGAAACTTGCAGGAGAAACTGTCCGAGGAAACCGTTTCAGATGGTGTCATCGCAGGACAATTCCCTTCGTTATCGCGGTGATCTAGAGAGAGGTAGAGATGGGCATAGACATATTTAATATTTGACGCATGTAAACTTGGGTCAGCTTGCAAACGCATTACATACAGTACTTATCCATGTGGGGACACGGCAGCTCCGAGACGGGACCGATTCCTGTGATAAATGGTTCCCCGTTTCCGTCAGTGGCGCAGGAAGATAGATCATACCCACGAGCTCAAGTTGGCTAGTCCGTCCTGATCGGGCCGCCCGAGAAAAGCGTGCTGGTCAAGTACCTAGTCGGGTCAGAACCTGCTCGTGCTCTATTTCGGGTGGACACTTGTCGTATCCGACAGAATCGCACTGCTTATCGCCCTGAGTTGAGGTAATCTTGTTCTGCCAGTGGGCTGGCCACTAAACCGCTTTCAGCACCGTCGGGTGTGGTCTATCGTCTGGATTATCTTCTAACCTTGATCAGCATGAGCCTGCAATTGGTTACAGTCGACTCCCCATAGTAACGCATACCAGGGATACTCCCTGCATTGGCCAAAGGTTTTTAGATTTCCCGAACTCCTTTTTGTCGCCCTACGGTCTCTCCAATAACCCATACTCCCATAACACATACATACATCTTGAGCTGTCCCGACAGGTATGCGTTAGGAGGGAGTACCAGCCCCGGGGCTATCTCTTGCTGACCCGTCGGAACCCTTCTTTTGAGCGCTCCTCGCGTAATTCGACGGTGGTGACGTAGTACGACGTCGTAAAGGCAGTGCCATCCACGGAAGAGAACTTCCGAATCGGTTGCCAGTGAGCTGGTAAGTTACACGCACCATCCCTTCGGTTCACAGATCCAAGTTCTTGCTAGATCCAACCAGCAGGTAGGTTAAAAAGAACTGGTCAGGTCAGTGGAGACGTCGACGATGTGACCAAGGGCTCTTCGGGGGGGTCCGTCAAGTCGGGCGACACTTTCCAAAGAAGGAGCTTTTCAAAGTTGACGCTCGTGCACGTCACGGACGGAGCCAAGGCTTGAAGTGGAAACGAAAACGTCGTGCCGCCTGTCCAAACTTGTTCGTGGCGTGGCGCCCATCGATGGAACCATGATGCGGCGCCCCATCAAGATATGATTCAGATTCGTTTCATTTTTAGTACCAAGAGGGGGGGTGATCATGCGATCGTGTTGCATATACACATATTTATATCACAAGTTATCGTATCATTATTGTTTTGTTATTGTTATATTTACTTCGGACGGCGACCGGTGATCGATTGATCCCAGACGAGGCGAGTCGTACAGTAACTTGCACAATAAAAAAGAGGGAACCTCTCCAGTCACTCTCCTCACGAGCCTGGCTATTAGACGCTCTATCCAGGTCCCATTCCCAAGAGGTTACATAAAGCCCGCGTCACGTTGGAGGCTTCGAGCCCTGATTCCGCTGAAAAAGCGGAGATACGTCCATACCGGGCGATCTGCGGGTCGCATAAACAGCGGTGCCGACATCGGAAGCAAAAAAACGGTGGAAAAGGGGAAAATAACAAAAAGGAAAAAAGAAAAAAAAAAGAATAGGGATTCGTCGAACCGTCGCGTCTCCTCCTACCTCCGCCGACCGCGTCTGCCCCGCCACTATAGAGTTTTCGTGTGTGAGTATTGACTTGCCCCGCACTGTCGGGACAAGAAAAATAATAATCTGGAGATCGACAATGATGGATGACGATTTTCCTCCAGAACTAGGGATGTGTCATCGTCGGCTCAAGTTTGTTAAACATACGGGATGCGATCACAACGTTTACCTCGGTGACACCTTCGTCGACTGCCTCGCACGAGACTGCTACCTCAGCTCTGCACATCATGTCAATTTCCATTCTCCCTCCAGGCCTTGTACCTGCCGTCGCTATTATGGGTACGTTGCATCACTTCTCACTCAATTTAAGCTGTGCTCAATATTCCTTATATCCGACTCGATAGCCAGCCTGAACGCCAGATCACACACAAAGTTAGTACCTGGAGTATCAATCCACCAACGCCCCTGACTCACTCTTACTTACAGAGTCCCGGACTGTGTCCAAACTGTACACCTGCATCATGACTTATTACATGCGTACTGAATCACTCTCCCCATTTCAGTACTTATCTGTACATATTCGCGCATCACGTTTTATCCCCACAAATGTAATATTATTACTATTGCCAAGTGTGGAAACTCGACCCATTCGCTGCCACCCAATCTTCGACTAGCCATCACTCCAGGTCCAAGTCCATGAGCATCCCGTCGTTTATCCCTCCGTCCCCATACTCGTCCTCGTCCATCTCATCACCACGATCATCCTGCCGCTGCTCTTCTAGCAACAGTGCTTGCTCCCTTTGCTTCACCTGTGCCTTCTCTATGTCCTCGAGCGTCCACAGGGAAACTCCAGTCTGGTTCTCGTTTGGATTCTGCGAAATCGTTCGCATGAACAACTTCGACAATGTCACTGCCATGTCCGTGGACAGGTTCGAAGCCACCTCCGTGATGTATTGATTGATCCATCGAGGCAGCTTTGCGCGCTTGTCTGCCCGTGCGAAGCGCTCAGGGGGACTCAGTGATGGGAAATACAGTTGCCTCACATCATGCCTTACCTTGTCCGCGAAAACCATCAGTCCCCAGTCCGTCTTACCACGCAATACACGTCCGACGCACTGCGCAGCGTTTCGCATGGCATCGAATCCAAGGAACTCGGACTCTCTTATCCGATACGCATCTCGTAGATATTCGAGACGCGCTTTCAGGATTCGACTTTCCGTGTATTGGTACGGCACTCTGCGAATCCTCAGATTCTTTCAACGCAGTCGCATGATATCGCAAACACGCACCCAAACATGATCACAGCACGTCCATAGTTGTGATCGAAATCAATTCCTTCTGATACCTTTCCTCGGGCAACGGAAAACAGCACCGATCCCCGTCCATTATCACATGCCTGCAACCAAATTTCACGTCTTTCTAGATCCGGTAGGCCATAGAGAGCTTACTCGTCTGTAATTCTCCAGCGCAATGCTAGTTTCATTTGCGTCCGGCGTTTCCACGAAAATGAGCTTGTTCTTCCACACTTCGTTCAAAATCCCCTGGAGAACGTTGTATCAATTTGTGGGGCCGGATACCCAGGTGACATACCATGTCATTCCATGCTGCCACGATCGACTCCATGTAAAGATAACTGGGGAAGAATGCAACGATCCCATCGGGCACGATTTTACTATACTCGACCAGTATGCTCCCAAAATTCCTCACGACGGCTGGGTCATTCCGGACCTCGAAGCGCGAACTTATGGCCACTTGATCGCTACCACGAGTGATAACCTACAGAAAGCCAATGAAGTACTCGGCTGCGAATCCGGATGGCCACTCACCAATGGTAAAAATGCGTTGCGTGTCAGTGTCATTGGATATGTCTCTTGAACAACGGGCGTGAACTGCAACATTTTGGGATACATGTCTAATGGCGAGATGGTTCCAGACGTAATGACGACGCTGCTAAAGTGCTCAAAAACTGGCTTAATGGCCAACGAGGGATCAAGGCACCTATCGCCAAGTCAGGAGACGGAAAAGATCCCCAACTAAATCACTGACGTGAAGTGAAACACGGGATTTGGTACAGTTGCATTATCAGTCTCGAAAGGTTCAAGGATGAGTAGAAAGCCTGGGAGTTCAATAGTTATGTAGTGGGATTGCTGTCTGTGGAGGCAAACGTACCCTTCTCGTACGTTGCGACAAGAGTCGCAAAACACGCGACTTTCTGTAGCGCGGAGTATTCGTCCAGCCGACTTAGTTCCAATGTACGAATCAAGGACTGCAAGCGTTCGGCGCAAAACCTGAAAGGAGGATTTAGACACTGGAATCATCGAGTTCTGTGCCAGTCACCGTAATGGCCGTCTTTCAATGTACGTGATATCTTTGAGATGTTGTAAGAAAGAAAGCGGCGTTTCCGCGACGACATGCAAGACACGCATACGAGTCTAGTCAGTCATCAGCAGGGGGCTGCCTGTGCGAGAGCAGTTCATGCGCACCTTGAGGTACTCGACGAAACGCTTGAGAAAGGCGACAAAGTGCTCGGCCTTTCTAATATTTCCAGGTATCGCTTCTGTGAGAAGATCATCGGGGAGAACTGGGCGCCTGTTAGTTCTTCGGATTCGTGGAGAAAAACACTCGGGTTCATATTTACTGGGGTTCGCCATGAATGCGTCTTCGGGGACAATCTCCGACGCCTCTTGTAGTCCTTCAACTAACTTTGCATACTCATCCTGCAATTTGGCAGCGTCGGTCTTCTTGATCCTTCATGGTCCGTCAGTACCTTGAGCAATAGCAAGGACGGTTCCTACTCGTCAATCTTTTCACCGAGCTTTGTCACACTCCGCGCAGCCGAATCGAGCATCGGTCGTGTGAGGTCTATGCTAAGAGATTCGATACACACGTTATCTGACGCGTCGCTGAGCCCACTAGTGGAAATGGTTGTCAGGCTGTACTGACCAATATTGTGGGCTTCGTCAAACACAACAATGGCATCTTTCGACAGCTCCTTCGACACTTGCTCGGCAACCTTCGGATCAATTAGATAATGGAAGGAATATATGATCACGTCGACGAAAGGCATCTGGGAGAGAATCAATGTCAACCAACCCTCCGAGCTGCGGAGACTTACCATTCTTCGCACGGTGAAGTAGGGACAGGTACCATTGTCTCGGCCATATTGGAGTACGTCCGCAAGGGTCCATATACCGGGAGGTATCAGAGTGCCGGGTTCGCATTTCCCAAGGTTCTGCCACAACATTACATCTTCTGCCTTGAGCTTGCGACAAAAATATGGGCACCTCATGCCAGTCACAAAGCTCCACTGATCCAGGGTGCGCACGGCCCTTCTCGCATACCGCAGAATTGGTGAGGTCGCGACACCGCGCATCGACGACTTTACCCTTCTTTTCCTTTGAAACCTGGATAGAAAAACCTGCGTTTACACAAGGGCAAGGGTGTCTGTCCGCGCCCCAGACGCACCTCTGGGTGTATGCACAAGTTTTTCCGACTCGTCAGGCCGAGACCCATAAAACTCTCTTCCTTTTGCCTCTGTTCAGGGGTTTCAGCACATGATATGCGATATTTCATTAGCCTTTTTAGCTCAGAGAGGGCCTTTTCGATTTCCGGCACGGTACGTGAGCAGTATATGAGCTTGCGTTTCGTCGGATGGAACTGCAAAGGAGAGGTAACTTTTGCGACGCAATACCGCAACATCGACATACCTGCTGATACGAAACAATGAGAGATAAGAGTGAGACTGTTTTTCCTGTGCCCGAAGGCATTTCTAGCACACAGTGCCCCTGAGCAGCCCACGTTGATACACGACCACATTGTACGACGAAACTTGAAGCATACCGTAGCATCAAGCGTCCGCTTGAGATCACACATATACGCATATTGTTCTAAAAGAGCGATTAAATCCAGTCCGTCAAGTTGCAGGCTGCACCCACCAGGATAAATTCGGTCGTAAGGAAAGATGATCTGGATAGAGTGATGTAAACTTTCTCCAGCGCGAAGCAAGTGCGGCGAGAAACGTACTGGTAGATTGTCGATGAAGAACTTCATAACTGGTCGGGACTCAAAGGCAGTGAGTCGCTGAGTCTCGCTCGGAGTCCGGACGAGAGTTGCAGCGTTACGCGCTGCTGTTGGTCACGTGATTCACACGAGTTCCGAGTTCTGACTCGCATTGGCAACGCAGACAACCCAAGACTGATTTATCACCAAGAAATTAGATTCAGGAGAACACACTACATAAAGTTGTCCGAAATTTCACTAGTTACATAGTGTTCAGTCATGCGTCCTGGGACAACTTTCCATAACACTTAAGACGAAAGCCATCTTGAAACGTTGACACACAACCCAAGTCACGACACGATCACCTCAGTCAGATGCAATTTTCTGAGCAGCTGTGTGCATCACTTGTTGAACTGCATCGTTACCGATACTGCGAAATCAAGTTGAGTAGCGTAGGAAGTCGAATTATCGGAAAGGCTCACTTGCTATAACCATCGTTGGGTGAAATTCCCGTCGTATCATCATTTGGAGAAGTAGGCGTGGTTTGAGTGTTGGGGGAGATGCCAGTAACTCCAGGTGAAATCGTCGTGCCAGTCTTAGCCGTCAAGTTCGATTGACCCCACTGTTGCATATTGTATCTCAGTATCCAAAGTAGAGTAGTCAGTTGGCCATCCAAACCTGATACTGGACAATGCCACCCAACCCGGACGTGATTCCAGCTACGTTCATTTCAACAGTGAGTTGCACCAGTTCCAACACAACATGGCAGGCAGAACGTACTATTTAGCCATCTCGAGTAGGCGCCTGTCTGTTGCTGGTTTGTCACACCATACGTCGTGGACGCTATTGTAACATATCTTGTCACACCATATGTGGAGGCTGTTGTAATATATCAGCCGTCACAGGACCTGGTTGGTTTCTCAAAATCACGCACAAGCATTAGAAGCGTATGGTGCAGTGGTCATGTTGAAGGGCACGAAGTCTGCCGCGTTTCCCTGCGTCACCAGGCCGAAGGCTGTGAGTGCTGAAGGCTTTCCAACACTGGGTGAGTTACATAATCAGGCCCCGATCTCGAACAAATATGCAACAGACTTACGCAGCTGCAGACTGAGCTTGTTTAAGGATCCAATCATTACCCGAATTCACCGTGTTTGTGTAGGAATCCAGATTTGGATCGGAGGGACCATAAGATTGTTGATTGGGGAAAAGCGTGAAAGAGCCGAAACCAATGTCCGGGATATTCATGATGTCCTGGCTGTCAACCCCATAAGACCCATCGTATACCGAGCCAACACCTCGCTTTTCTTGTTGTCGAGTTGCTGTGCAACAATTGGGTGACTGAAATTCAGCGAGTATTCACGAAGCTTACCACTGGGTACCCATCGTCCTCTGATACGGACGCCATCTTGTTTGAGGGCTCCAGAAAGCTTAGCAGCTTCTCGGTTGCGCCGCCTTGACTCGGCGCGCTCACGGAGTATTTGCTCCGTTGTCACCGGGACAGCCTTGCTGCGCCTCGTTTTCCCTGGCGCGGGAGATGCCAATGGTGGGGGAGTAGAGCCAAAGTACAAGGGATATAACTTGGGGCAGTCGGTACAGATAAAGCCAGATGTCCTAATGTGTGTATTATTCAGTGATCAACATATGTACCTCTCTGGGGCAGCGCCACACTCACCCGGCGGAAATGAGGTGGTTAGGATCAATGGAGCGGATGTGAGCTGCCATAGTGGCATGCCATTTTGTTATAGTCTCCGTCGTGCAGCTCGGACTCGCAGGGACAGTGGAATTACACCTGACGGTTTTGATGGATGAGCGATTAAAATAATTTTTTGCGCGGAGAAATTAAGAACCTTGGATCGTTCGCAAGCTCCCAGCTGAAGATAGCCGGGCTGTTGACATATCGAGAAACGACTTGAGTGGTAAAATTCATAAAGGCGGTCAGGATGGATGAATCTGTATAGAACTGATCGTGTGTGCTGAGCCCAAATTGGCTGACATATAGGTCCATGCCGCCTGTCCTGCGATGAGAAGCAGATTCTAGAGTGAATACGGCGAGCAACACGAACCATAGTCATTGGACAAGTAATTCCGCGGCAACGAGGCATCAGTGGCATCGTGGCTGCGAGCGCCCACGGTGTCATTCGAACGAGGTGGATACCAGTTGTTGGTGAGAGATAAGATGAGGTAAAGTCCATGTTTCTCAGCCATTTGAACAACGTTATCAAGTTTCTGGAGACCGTTTGGGCCATCGTTGATGGACAATGTTCCATTGCGAATATGTTGAAACCATGTGCCATTTATGGGGACAGTGTCCACATCTAATTGGCCCAGGTGAACATTCCACTCGGAACTAATCCCACAAAATGAAGAACTTGCCATTGAATGCCCATAATCGAACGACCTTGATCCCAAGGGCGGAGATATTGCCAAGAGTGTACCAGATGTCATCGTCCGTGTTCAAGACGGGTAACCAGTAAGCATTAGTGCCAATATATCTCAAGTTACTGCGAATCGTTCAACGTTTGGTACTGAACAGAAAAAAAGTCCTTAATTACCTGCCATTAACTGTAAATGATCCGCCATTTGTGCTGACGAAAGGACTGTAGTTTCTCTCTACAGTCGGCCTTGAAGGATACGTCAGGGTTGCGAGCACCAAGTGGCTCAGGAGGAGAAATAAAGAGAGAATAATCATGGTCGGGGCGACGACGCACACCCAGAACACGCGCAGAAGACGGGCAGGTGAAGAGCTGGGAGAAAGGCATCTCCTCTTTTATACAGCGAGGATGATGGGTTAATACACGTGCCCTGCGGTTCATCTCCTGCGCATCCTCCATCTAATCGCTCCAGGTATTTCATCTCTCCAGCGAACTGCCTCAGTGAGGAAGTTGGCGGACTGGTAGTAGCACCTTCAGGCAGTGACGCTATGGCACAGTATAAAACGCGACGAAGAGCTGGTCTTAGGAGACAACATGACTGGGGCGTGCTGTAAGTCGCCGTCAGACCTTGCACATGTTCGGAATGGTGCAGTATTAGTTGGGATACGCGCCTGTTGCCACTAGGGACGCTTCAGGATGTCCTGTCCGCCGTGGTTGGAAGCAGATGGGGCCCACCAAAATGGAAAGTCGGGATTCTTCGTGACCCGATTGGCAGAGGGGAAGAACGTGCAGGTCATTACCAAGTACGGAGACAATTTGTTACATCGAGTTGGTGGTGTTCGATCGTGACCATGGATTGGAGGTAGCTGGACTCCACAAGCACGCCGACCACGCCTGCCCTCCCCCTTCCCCCGTTGTCACCTCCGTCGCTGCGTCGAGGATGGTACACCGCAATCACCGTGCACTCTCAGGCTCGCTCTGCTGAGAGCGCACGACGGTCGCCGCACGCCATCCCTTGCTCAATCGTGACCCATACCCGTAATACCCATGTCGGTCGGCCATCTATGCAGGTCAATGATGACCGTAACTGGCCACACTAGTACTGTCTGGGGAGCGCTGCGACCGCACGACCGCACGAGAAATGGAGTCAAAGCCGACTCGATGGATGGTGTGCTGAGTCAGCACTCTCTCAGACTCCCACATGTCCCAGAATGCCCCAATCCTCCGAGATTTCATGGGCTGTTGAAAAAAGAAATTGAGTGCCGGAGGTGGGCTTTTTTCAAAGCCTCTGATTATGAGGACATCTGGGAATTGACTTTTCAGACTTTTTGCTGATTATGCTTCCGATAAGCATTTTAACTTCGGAGTTAGTAGCTTGAAGGGTACAGATGCAGACGCCACCGCGGCCACCCAGAGAGAAAATCACCTTGCAGTAAAACGCCTTGATAACCAACAACACATTGTCTAGGTAATAATGGAGCAACATGCCCTGGCGATCCTCGCACTGAATGCATGGGACTGGCTCAATATAAAACGGATCCAAGAATCGGGGACACAAAGTGACAAATTAAAGAGTATCACTCCTAAATTTTTGTACCAGCTAATCGTTGAATCACAAACGTTCGGTGGTGAGGTGCTACGTTATTTCTGGCACCAACTCGGAAGCTGTGACCCAAAACTGAACGTCAATAGTCAGTCAAAAATCTTCATGACTCAATCGTACAGGCTCACTTTCATCTGTCACAGTCAAAAGGCTCGAGAATGAGAATTTCGAATCGGGGGAAGCCTCTTACAAGGTGTTGTTTCGGGAATTGGATCCCAAAGAGGTCGACTTCCAGCCTGTGTCAGACATGGCAGAGCGGTTCTTTACTCATCTTGGAGTCGCATGTGAGTAAAAAAATTGATTGCTTTTAAATGTTTGACGTTTATCAATGTGACAGTCATGAATCCGGGAGGGCGAAAATCGATGCCAGGCACGGCGTCTTCCGTTAGTGAATATATCCTGGAGAAGACGGAGAAGCTCCTTGAGATAGCCAAAGAAACAGGGTGTTTGGGACCACGAAAGCAAGAGGCCTTGAGGATACTGGTGCGCATACACTCATCTCGGAGCACAGTATCTTTCTTATCGCTGGAACGAGCAGGCATTTAGACGTGATGGGATAATCTGCCCGTTGACAGGGATGAAATTTGCACCCTTTGAACCTTATGGAATGTGTCCCGCTCTAGCGCACATCATTCCACACGCTATACAGGGCAAGGGCAAGGTTTGTATCGAACTATTGTGATCACCACTTGTATCCTGATAACTTGTATTTAGTCGGACACTGAGGTGTATATCTATGTTTGCCGGGATCGACGTAACAGAAGACGTTACGAAGTATATGAATGATATCCGCAATGTCATGAATATGCCGCAGGATGCTCATGTCCATTATAATCACTTGATGTGGGGAATCGAGGCAAAGGAAGAGGATGGAAAGGTGCGATTTTATCAATACCACATCATCACTACTGATCCATTGATTAGGTCAAATATTTCTTTCGAACGGTCCCCACCATTTCTATGGTCCGCATGGGGGGATTCGCTGTTATAGAGGAGGGTCATGAACTTCATTTCGGACAGGGGCCCGAAAGCGAGCTGCTCAAGAATGGACCCCTCGCGGATCTTTGTAACCTCCAGCTGGCTGTTGCTCGAGTTATGAGGATGAGCGGTGCTGCTGATATAGTCATGGAGTGGAAGGATCAAGCAGATGACGAAGGACTTCCTCGTCTCTTCATTGATTCTGAAGAGTTCTGTGAAATGTTGGATGCAAAACTCTTGCTTACTGGCAGAGCCATGGTCCCCGACTCCCACAGTTAGTAGGAGAGGGTTGATAACCGGCAGGCACGTCTTCAGTCCCAAGCAAACGGACCTGCAGAACTTTCAACTAATACTGCATTTGTGCGTGTCCGACTTGTCTTTGGTCTTGCATTAGCAGCCTTTCCCTTGGCATTCGTAGAGTGTCGGCGAGCTGATGCCTGAGAATCGAGACATGGATCTTGATGCCCGGGTGTCCGCTCGCTTTCTTTTGCGCTCAGGCAATTGACTGGCACTCTGGGAATGAAACATAGTTTACCTTCGTCAACTTGTCGTCAGGTGTGCCTTCGCGCTCAGGCCACTCGGAAGTGCTCGAGGACTTGGCCGGGGCCCGGGGGTTGGACTGAGCTGGAGGAGGAAGACTGGAACGGAAACGGGAGGAATTACGAGCCGGAACTCGTATAGTTAATATTTTCCTGCGATCGCTGCCCATGACGTCGAGCATTGAGTACTGAGTTACGACTCGGAGTACGACTCTGCTCGAATGCGCCATTTTACTTCATTTCCTTTCTTGTCCAACGCGATCGCAAAAATTGGCAAGGTTTTTGCAAACTGCTGTAAATAATTGTGGGATGCTACGAACATCCCCTTGCGTGCTCAGGCGTACTGTTCGACCCGTCCTTGCCCTTCCTTGCCGTCGCTACCAATCTCAGGAGACTCGCCAGAGTCAACAAGGCCAGCCTGCCCCGTTCATACAGGAACACTTCGTCAACTCCGCGGGGACTGCCATCAGTGTATTCACTCGCTTCGCCAAATTCTCTCTTCTCGGTGCATTTGTTCTTGGACTCACTGGCTTGTTAATTTTTGAGGGCACTCACTTATGGGTCGAGTCCGTTGAGCTCGCGCCAGATCTGGATGATGAAACCCGGCGGTGGGAATGGGACCGAGAAGCTGAGATGTGGACAGGCGGCGAACACGGTGGGACGGACCCCGCTCTTGGTTTCAGAGCAAGGCATCTTTTACGGGGTTCATGGATGGCAGAGAACTGGGGTATAGGTTCTGCCACATTCTCGGACAATAGGGGCATAGGCAACCTCAATGTCGTCGATGCTCGCTTGGATTTTGCTCAGAATTATCTGGACATGGCGATCCAGATCGCCGAAATGAGGACGACCTCTGCAAAGTTACGTCCGCAAACAATTAACGAACTTCTCGTCCGCCATGGGGCCATACTGGAGCGCATCGGAACAAAGGAGGGTCTATTCGAAGCTCGCTTGAAATACGAACGCGTCTGGGCCGGCCTTACGGTAAAAGGGACAGATACCGCTCGCATCGCTTCAAAACTTGGAGACCTCAATTTCAGACTCGGTGACTCCAACGACGCATTTGCATGGTGGATGCGATCACTTAGCATGTCGCAAGGAACCCAACAAACGGAGGGCTCTGCCACTCCTACCATTGCTCAATTTGCGCCTTCATCTCCATCCGCACAGCGGACACTCACGTCCTCACTAGTCTCACTGTCCGCGTACTATTCTACATCCGGTGAATTAAAGCAGGCTCGGCAACTCCAGGAAACTGCCCTCACTCTATTGCGTAGCATTCACTCTCCCCAAAGCATATCCACTGCTTCACCGCCGCAAATGTTGCACTCGCTATATCTTCTTCATCGCTCTTCCCTCATTTCCATCCACCATGCCGAGGTTCTCTATGCCCTTCGGTCACCTCGCCAATCGTCCTTTGATTATTTATCAAGAGCTGCCGAATCTGCTGAACGTGTTGCCTTGGCTCTGACTGGCATGCCATTCGTCCCACCTGACGCAAAAGGATCGGGTATAGCTCACACCCCTGCGTCGGATGCTCCCATTCTTCCGTCGTTTGCCAAGTCGCATGCCATGCGGAAGCCAGCAATGGGGCTGTTGCGGGATGCACGTCGTACTGCTGCGGAAGCGTGGAACTTGCTGGGGATTCTGAACGAACAAGGCGGTGAGATGGGGCGTGCCCTTGAATGCTATGAGCGGGCAGTTGGATGGGGTGGAGTTGCTTCCGATCAAAGCAAGCCAGGCGAGGGAACGTCAGAAACAGACTGGAAGGTCATTTGGGGCAACTACTTGCGAGCCCGCGACGCAATATTACAGAAACAGGAAAAGCGTTAATGACGTACGCGATCCGATATATCGTTAGAGATGTCTCGAAGGCTGATTGGCATGATGTTGACCAGGGTTACTATATAGTGACTAAGTGTATGGTTCACCACAACATTCGGGACCCACATCGACAGTTATTTATGAGATACTGGGTGATGAACAACACCGGGAATCGAAATAGTGTTGACTGGAAAGTCGACGTATGTTGGTGGTTGAACGTTGAGAAATGGAACGACAGATACGACGCTGAAGCTACTATAATATGAGCCCCAGCTTGATCAACCTGTACCCTGACTGAGTGGCCCATCAGATTGCTTGCATGATATCTCTTCAAAGTTTCATCTGCCAATTACGTCAAATAGCGGATCAAGAGTAGGGATTTGCAAAATCCACTTGGATATAAGGTAAGTATGCGTCCTTCAAAATTTGGTACGGTCACCATGGGCACAATCTGGACAAGCATACTCGGTCCTTATTCCCTCTTTCTGCAATATGACATGACGATTCATTTCGTTCCCTCTGTCTTTTTCTCCTGTGCGTTTCAAGACCCACTGCCTAGACTTATTCAGGCGTCGGTGTCCATCGCTTCCTCGTCATCATTGTCCGCGTCCGCGTTCGAGGCCTCTGGCAACGCTTTCTGCTTCCCTTTACCGTGTCCGCTCGACACGGGAGCTTTCTGTTTCTGCTTATGATTGGCAGGATCGAGCCAAGAAAGTGGGGGAAAGGGTGGGGGAACGGCGTGAACAAACAAGCAGAAAAGATGGAGACGAGACAGTGTTACCTTGTCACGTCTAGGAGTCTTGGGCGCCTTCTTCACTGCTTGTTTGAGCACTGCTTGTTGATGCGCCTTTTTGATCTTGCTGCGTGTCAGGTATTTGCTTGGTCCCTAAACACACGCAATCAGTGGAGTCGGTTGTAATGGCGTTACATGAACGCACCGCGGTGTTGGCATCGTCTTCTTTGGCGAGGTAGTCTTCGAGTAGGTCTTTGGATGGATTTTTGAGTGGGTTTGTGGGTGGGATGAGCATTAGCAAGGATTCAGAAGTATCAGAGGGAGCGGCTACCTCTTTTCCATTCCATGTATCGCGCTTCGGCAGAGTTGCCGTATCTCATTTTGTCTCGCAAGTACTGCGCAACCGGTCGCTCTGGATTAGGCATCTCCTGCCGCTGAACCAGGTATTCGAGCACAGTGAGCACCGTGGGATCACAGTCAGCCAAGAACTGAAACGTCTTCAGGGTGAGCGCGCAAGCCCGGATGCGAAGAGACGGTTCTTCGGTCGTTCTCCAGGTCACCTCCAGTCCAGGTGTGTTGAGGCCGAGGTCGGCTACAATTGCAATGTAAGGAAGAGGATTCAAGGAACCCTCATGTACACCACCGATCTTCGGAATAGTCCTTTCGATCTTGCTCAGCGCATCACCCTGCTTGTTAGCGCAAGCCTTGTCAGATATCAGGATCTGGGACATGCAGTCGGCACCACTGGGCCCAGGATCAACTGACTTGAAATAGATAGGAATGACTTTATCAATAGCCGGCTGAAGGTGGCAACACTGGATGGCACATGTCCGCTGCCAGTGTCGCATTGTCCATTCGTTTAGGCTGCATAGGGACATCAACATCAATTAGAGACGCAAAAGCAAACAACTTGCCTCAATTGATCAACCGCCTTCCTATCAATTTGTTGGATATAGGACTGCATGGATATCCAGTGTGAAAATTTCACATAGGCATCCTCGAATGCCTTCTTGGCCTTGGTGCCCGCGAGAGACCAGAAATGCTTGCCAAAGACAAATTCGAAGAACTCAACCACAGGGATCATGCTGCAGTGAGACAGCTCCGTATCAAAGCTATTATCAGATGTGAAATGTGCCCGGGATTTATTCTTGCGAATCACGAACAGATCTTGGGCGAGGAGCCAGAGTAACCGACTGACCAGCTCGCCGTGTTGTCCCATCTCAATCATTCCACTGTCAACCTTGTGCTTCAAAGTATTGAATGTTGTTCCTAGTGAGTCATCATCTTCGTGGAGCCTGTGCGCTGCAGCGCATGACAAGAAGGGTTCAGATGGGTAGGTGCTGTAACTCCACATGCGATCCTCGGTCGTTGTGATGACCACACGGAGGTGGCTTGAAATAGAAGATTCAAGGAACACAATGCTTTCCCGGTGACCAAGGCAAATGTCAAGGCAAAACCTCTGACCGAGCACCGCAAGTGCTTGCTCAGGCCTAGTTGGGTCGTACCATTGCGACGTGGTCAGCTTTTGTGCCATGAGTTTTAAAAACCTGGTGCAAATTTTTCCCGTCCCTGTCCATTAGAGACAACCAACTATTGGCACAGAGTTAACAATCCACATTCTAATAATATGGAAAGCAGGAACTCACAGAGGGCGACCATATTGTAAGATATGTTTTGCTTTCGCAACCTCACCAAGTGGAACTTCATTGGGTGACGGGGCATGCAGGTCCCACCCCAACTCACAAAATGGCGGGAATATTAATTCACCGCTACGTGAAATTCTGGCAGATTCGACTGCCAGACTTGTTAGCAGGGCGGAAGAAAGAAAGAAGTGGAGAGGACACTTACACAATGCTTCTGGAGATGCAAAGTCAGCGACTTTCGACGTCGTCGACGCAAAAAGCACCCAAACATCTCCAAAGCTACTCATTTGAGAATACAAATTGATGATCTGAGACATTACTGTCGAACGCCTAAAATTTTGCACCTTATGAAGCGGATGGACTTCATCGAACACGATGACCAGCTTGGGCCCATTAAACCCTTCGGGAAATAGTGACACAAACACGTCCTTCATGCTGGTAAAGTATTGTGGTACTATCTTGGTAGCGGAAAGCTTTTTCTCAGAATCATTGCCAGGTGGAATATCCCTCCTGATCTGCCAATTATGTCAAACAGTGGATCAAGGGTAGGGATTTACAAAATCCACTTGGTTGTATGTATCCTTCAATCGTGAGAAAATAATGGTACGGTGTTGTGACTCCGGCCCGAACTGGCACATCTCACTGCTCCAGATCTTGACTGCTGCGGTACCATGACTTTTCAGCCGGGTCGACAAGTCATCTTCAACAACCTTGAAAATAGCAGCAAAGAAAGCACAGCATTGGATATGATATTCTTCCTCAGTTGCGCAAAGTCCAGTCAGGATTTCTGCGGGTATGTTATCGCGGTTCGGATATCCAGATTGGTCCTCCGTGGGTCGAAGGTTCATGTATAACAACAAGACACCCTTGTCAGCAAGCTATGTAAGCACGTGAGCGCCCGACCAGAGGATGAATGAAAAGATGGAAAACCTCCAAGATGGTGCGTGTCTTTCCCTCCCGAACTTTGCACCACGGAACAAATTTTTGCATAATACCCTTGCTCGGTACTCGGCGTGTTAAACTTGTGTTGGTTCTGTTCAAGGTATTCGTACAAAGCATCAACGGCAACGCCTCGATAAGGGAGTGACATCACGAACGAAAGTTTCTCCTTCTCCATTTGCAAGAGATCAGCCTCGAGAACTGGAGAACGTAAAGAAGTGGTGAGCAGAATACGAGACCGGAACCCACCTCGTGATGAAGCTGAAGAGACACTGGATTTAGCTTCTTGAAGGATCTCTATTTAGGAGATTATGAGGTTGGCCCCTCCGGAACCGTCGTAAATTTGGAAGAAACACATACCAGTCTTTAGAACCTCGTTGTAATTTTGGTTGTGCCATGCTTCAATGAGGGTGTGTCGTAAATCCGGGTGGGTTTCTACCAGCTGTCTGGCGTTTCGATTGTTGGCATACTTTGAGTCCAAGATACCGTTTGATTCCTCAATGATAGTAGTGAGGAGAGGAGGAAGGTCAATTGCGCAAGGTTCCAAGAATTTGGGTTGGTGGGATCATCCGGTATGCCACCTTCCATGACTTTCATCACATTAGAGATGTCCATCGCTGGAAGAGGGGATGCAGGCCCCTTTTGATGACTAAGCTCTTGTAAGTTTCTTTGTTTTCCCCCCTCGGAGGTTGATGCAGATACTTCGCTCTCCCTCCCTCAGGATACGTCCGCGTTCCAGTCATCTCTCCTTTAGCAGATTCACCTCCACCGTCGCACGTCCATTCAAATTTCATATAGGCGTTAGCTGGGCTCCAAAGCCTCCGGATCCAAAACTAACGCGCTTCCATACCGCTTTCTCTGCAGATTCTCAGCTCGGAAAATGGAGGGATACGGTACTCGTTCACCCCAAGCGTCTGGCGTCGAAAGATGCCGGGGAGGACTTCTTTTACCATACCGAGGCACGTACTACTCATATATGTTACCCTGCCTCTCGCTCATTCTCTCTGCAGATGCGCAACGGCTCGGTAGGTAAGCCTTCTTCCTCTCCAACCACCATAACTCACCTCAGCGTCCCTGTCTCCAGGGTGTAGCCTTTGGTGTAGCTGATGGCGTTGGAGGATGGGTCGATTCGGGCGTCGACCCCTCCCTCTTTGCTCAAGCTTTGATGTATCACGCGCATAACTACTCTCGCGATTCGTGGGCCGGCGAACCAGAGATCGATCCCACCCAGGATCACGAACACCACGAGGACGCCCGGGGGTGGGAGATCACGCCCTACGAGTGCCTCGACCTTGCTTACGACCGCCTTCTTCGCGAAAAACTAGTCAAAGCTGGTAGACTCATAGCCTCAGTCTGTCGTCACGTTCATCTCACTCTCCGTTCTTGTAGGATCTAGTACTGCTTGCTTGCTGACGCTGAACGCCTCTTCGGGCGTGCTCCGTTCCGCAAAGTGAGCAACACAGCTCCGCATGCCACTGCAGAGCGCTCAGTGGCCCCTTCCAGTTTAGGTGACAGCGGTTTCTTAATCATACGATCCTCCTCCGTGTTCTACAAAGAGCCAGTCCAGACGCATTACTTCAACTGTCCATTGTGCGTCTCTCCGATCTTTGTCATACTAACCTAGTTGATATCTGCTCACAAGGCAACTCACCAAGTACCCCGAGAGCGAGGGTTTCAACGATTATTATCTTGATCCTCCCAGCGCAGCCGCTCAGCACGAAACCAAACTCCGACATGGTGACATCGTCGTCGTATACGTAGGTGGCCTTGTGACCGTGTGTAACTCGCCTCGCTAACCGTGCGTCCTCCAGACGGACGGCCTCTCCGATAACGTGTTCCCTACAGAACTCGTGGCAATATGCTCACTGATCGCTCGTGCTGGCGGCCCAGAAGATCATCAAGTTCAGTCCATGGCGGACCGCATTGTCGAATACGCCCAGGCGTGCATGCGAGATCGGAAGCGAGCGAGTCCGTTTGAACGTAAATGTCTATGATTTTCGACGACTTGCGCGTGTTTTGATTCTTTTTGTTTGAGCAGGCGAGGCTGCAAGAGAGGGCATGCTATATCGCGGCGGGGTGCGTAATCTGAGTCCTCTTTCGACTGGGAGATTCGGTGCTGACAAGCTCGTTTACGTGCAGAAAGTCGACGAGTAAGACGACTCTGTTGCTGTTCGTCAGAGTGGTATTGACATTCGCTTCCAGCGTCACTGTAGTGATGGCTTTGGTCACCGAGGTCCCGTAACGTTTGACCAGGGCCCCAAGTACTGTCACTATTCACATGTACAGGTGGAACATCGCGCACGCTAGATGCGAGGGTTTTGATCACAAACGCCCATAACATATCTGGCATGCTCTATTGGTCATCACATGTATTGCACCGTAGCTGAGCAACGTGGTCTTGAATGAATTCTTGCGTGCGGAGCATGATTTACTCCGGCTCAATAACTCGGCAAGTCCCTTGCTATGCTATGGTACACCAAGCGGCCAAAGTCTAAAGAGTGAAAGATGTACATGGTATGTAACTAAATGTTCCAGTAAATCAAAATAAGAAACGGCGCGTCAAATGGCAGCCAAAGGGTAGTAATCCGTGGGGGGAAACTACGTCAACGTAGTCGTAATTAAATGTTCTGACACAAGGTGCAGTGGAGTGTAATGTGGTCTCGGAAAAGTGCCGCTATGTATGAAATTCCGTGAGCGAACGAACGCTTCAAACAAGACGAGAAACCTACGCAAAACGATCAACGATGCGAGACCGGCCACGACTATGATGTAGAGGACGGTATACTTGATGATCTTTGGGGCAACATCAGCGGCCCGTCGTTCCAATGTGTAAAACCATGCACTCACAATCCAACGGCGCTGCCTCTTCTGCTTCGTAGAATACAGAGGTGCGCGGATCTGCTTCGAGGGTCGCAACCAAACTGTCAAATAGCGTTAGAGGAAAACCATAACACTAGCCTATTGATCCGCTTACAGAGCATCGTGGAGTGCAGTTTGTCGATAAACGGAATAAGGACAGGTATCGTCAGGATGACGAGAAGAATGTGGCCAAGCAAAAAGTCTGAGCTCCATAAAGACATCTCCACGATCTTGACGATAAATTCACGAGCAGGTTGTGATACCGCAGAATTACCCAGTCCGCGACCATACCATTTACCGGACCACCAAGCTCGGTTCGTCTCGTCATGCTTGTACTCGCGGGAGAGGAAAACGGCAATAAGAATCTTATGGATCGCACGCTGGATCGCAATGATCGCAATGACACCCAAAACGGCATGCGATATGTCCCATAGTTCGAGGAACCACTAAAACCGACTGTGAGACGCGAGAAAAGCAAGACAGCAGTGCACGTACGAAGAGCTCAAAAAAGGCAAGGATGCCGACAAGGGCGAGGAAGTGAGCGACGGCAGCCATCACAGAGGCGAATTTGGTCCATTTCTCGAACACGGGACCCAGCAGCAACGATATGAAGAAGAGGGCCAGCAGCACGGCGGCATTCCAAGCCACAGGGCCAATTGCGACCACTCCAATACGGATAAGCGGACTAGGATTGGGTTGACCGGTGGGGCTGGGGAAGGACTTGACAAACATGTAAGCAATGACGAAGATGGCTGCCATGCAGATCGGCCAGATCACTTCGGAAAATACTACCGCCCGCCATGTCGCGCGTGGAACGTCGCCAGACAGCTTCTCTGATGGATGACCCAGCTTCTTCTTCTTATAGCCAGTGATCATCGTCCTGGAGAGTCGGCAGTATCCGTACCAACTGCTCGCCTTCGTTCTTGAATTTCCCCTGGACATCCATCGCAAGAATTCGCGGTAGTCGATGATGAAGTCAGAAAAGGAAAATTGGTGAGGGTTGAAGAGGAATGGCGCGATACAAAGCGACAGGACCGAGAACCAGAAGTAGATCAGGTGTGGTATCCAGATGGAAAGAGACACGTAGAGGAGAATGATGAGGTTCCTCATTCCCATGTAGATGCTCGGCCCCGCGAAGCGTGAGTACAGAATGCTGAATGAGATACGAGTCGTCGCAAACCCACGACCTGTGGCAATGTATCGCGCGCCACCAAATGTCATGTTGCTGAGAATGGACTGAGAGTATATCTGGGTAGAGAATACTTCGAATACCGGGGAAAGCGATAGAAAGTGCTTTCCAAGACGAAGCAACGCCTTTCCGGTGCCGCGCTCGACAAGCTCTGTGGAAGAATTTGGTTATGAGCACAAAAGCACAGTCACGGATCGTACATACCTTGGAGGAACAACGGCAAGAAAGCGATGAAGAACACCAAGAAGATGGAGAGAATGCACCGCTTGATCCAGTCAAAGACAGGGTCGAGGCCGTAGCATCCAGAGGCTTGCTGGCCGCCCAGCGGATTGCCTTGCGAGTCTACCTGACAGATGGACAACTGCTTGTTCAGAGTCCCAATGTACAGCACTGCGACGCGTGAGTAAGAATGGCCCAGAACTTTTCCTGGAGAAGAACTCACACGTGACCATGAACACTTGGATAGAATAAATGACCAAGATGTTGTTGATGTGGAAGCCCGGATGACCGTAGTAAAAAGTGAGGAACCGATCGATGGGGAGTTGGGTGCCTAGGTAATAGTACTCCCGGCTGAGCATCTGCTCACCCATACCTGTGCCGATCTTCGTCTGGAAGTTGAGGATGGTTCCGAACCCGAGGTCACGACCCTTGCCACACTGGTAGTACTCCGAATGTTTGATTCGTCCGCCGCGTCCAAAGGCATTCATACCGGCGAAGATATCTTCGTTGAGGTGAAGTCCCTTTTGAGCCTTCGAGACACCACCCCGCGTCGTCATGAAGATTGCGTTCAAGAAATCGGGGTGGCCATAATGAAGTTTACCCCCGATCCATGCTAGAGCGCGAGCCGTCATGGTACCAAACGTCTGTTCTTTCCCTGCCGCAACATCTCCCAAAACACCAATATTCTCCGAAAAGATATACTCCCGCGTACCGACGATAGCAACAGGAGCTTTCTTGAACTCCTTGTGTCCCCACTGCGCATACGGACTTTGGCCCGAAACCGAGTACTCTTCGAATTCTCCAAGGATATTGCGAATCTTCAAGCACTCCTCCAGGTAATTGTCTTGGTTGGCGTCGATAAGCTGGAGATACTCTCCACGATAGAAGATGATGGCGTGGTTCTGATTGTCGGACTTTCCGTCGCCAAGAATGGGGTTGCCTGGCAGTTCGACGCGGAACTTTGGTCTGCGTTTGCCAGTTTTCTCGTCAAACTCGGAGTGACCGTCGATCAAGACCGAGAATAAGCGGGGATCACTGCCCTTGGGCCCAGCCTCCTCATCGAGATAGGCGATCTGCAGATCTGGGTATGCACGCAACAAGAATTCGGCGTTCTCATGCTCTTCCTTGTTGAATTTGGAGTACCGTTGCATCGAGATGGTGAACTTGAACTTGCGACGTGACATGCGTTCCAACTCTCGTTCGAGCTTCTCCGTGTTGCCTCCAAACATGGACACAATGTCAGGGTTTTCCACGCGATAAAGAAGTTTGATGGCCTTGGAGTAATTCATCATGCCGGAAACGGTGCGATAGAGCGTTTGGGCGCGGAGCGAGGCCCAGATGCGGGTGCGGAGTGTGTACTCAGGGGAAGACGTCTTGAAACCGATGCAGTAGAAAGGTAGATCATCCGCCCTGGTTTTCTCGTTCATGATGGTCGCACCATCCTGATGGTCTGACTCCTCGACGAGGATCTTTGTGTCCTTGACAAAGTTGTCCCATTCGACAGGATGTAATTGCTTCAAGTATTCGAGCAGCGTGACACGAGTGTTCTGATCCTCTTCACGGATGATTTCCCGGAGACTCAACAAGATCTTCTCAGAGTAGTGTGGGACGAGGACAGTGAACGTAGGCATGGCATCGACGGGCAGAGGCTCTGGAAGCGCAGTGGTAAGGGACGATGCGAGGAACGAGATGCGTCGCTCCGCTTCTCCGTTAGATGGGAAATAGGTGCCCTTGTAGTTCGAACTCCCTTGGCTGGTAAAAAACGGCGGAGCACGGAGCGTCCGACGACCGTCTTGACCGTCAACTTGGTGGTAGAGAAGCCGCTGGACATGGTCTATCGACAGGAGATGCTCACGGTACATGGAGATGATGATGGCATTCCAAATTTGCGAGACGAGCACCTTGGGTTTATACTTGACCTCCATCTCCGCAGTGGCGAGCAACTTGGCATAAATTCGTTTAGGCATGCGGGTGTAGACATCCTTCCACGGCGTCCAGATAGAAAGTCCTAGCGCAAAAGAACGGCCGACGGAGAAGACAACGAGCCAGATGATGTACCACAAATAGGTGTCGAGGAAGAACAAGATGAGGTCCATGATGTACATGATCGCGAGCGTGAAGGAGACCTGATGGGAGCACAGAAGGGTCCCAAAGTACCTGTCGTTGCAAGCCTGTACCGTCATTTTGGCCATGACAGCGATGGGGGAACTGAAGGAACTCGTAAGAAAGAAATACGACTCGGAGAACTTGCAGCCGAATACGAGGAGCCAGAGGAAGATGCTGGCTGTGCGGGCCGAACGAGGAAGCTCGGGATAAGATGCAGTGAAGGTCTGCGAGGCCATGTACTTGCGCGACTTGCCTGCAACACGGTCGCCAAACATTCGACCAGAGGGGAACAAACCAAATGTGATAGCAGCGACCACGGAGATGAAGAACTGCACGATGCCAACTATGAGCGGTATCTGGGAGGTGGTATTGCTCGTCTCGGCCAAGGCGATGTAGACGGTTGGGCCGCCGGTCAATGCGAGGATGACGAGAAGGAAGATGAAGCGGGTGGTGAGGTGAGAGGCGTTGTTCCAGGTAGTGGGAATGTACATGAACTCGGCGAGGGTAGCGAAAATCATAATGAGGGTAGCGACGGCGCCACCGAGTGCGGTTGCGGACCAAGTCATGGCGGGAGAGGGGAACTGCTTGTGGGGAGGAGTGTAGACCTTTGGGGAGTTGAAGGCGGTGTAGAACCAGTAGAGGGAGATGTGGAGGATCCAGACGCGGTTGAAATTGACGAGGAGATGGGCAGTGGAGCGTTTCTCACAGTAGGTTTTGAAGAAGACTTTGTTCCAATCGACGCGTCGGAGGTTCACGTAGCGTTTGGTGGGGGATATGTCAACCAAGCGAGACTAGACGCAAATGAGGCTGCGGGGAAAGAGAGAGAAATGTGAGGACGCACGTTGTTATCGAGCACGATGCGGGCAAGACCCTCTGGATACCAAAAGAGCTGATTGATGTCGTCATAGCCGATGATCTGATGATGATCACGCTCCCGTCTAACGAACTTTCCGTCAACGACCTCGTATCCCTGGTCGCGTATGAACTTGTAGAGAGGCTTTATGATGGTTTCGAGGTAAAGGGCCTCCTGGACGGGTTCGACAATGTTCTGACACTCTGGACTGCGGTAGTAGTCGTCTGCACACTTGAAAATGAAGCAAAGGCATTCTGGTACGAAGCGGACGTTCCCAGCTTCACCCCAACAAAGGAGATAGAGAGCGATTTGGCGAAGACGGTCGTACTGGCTCATGTTGTTCATTGCGTTGCGCCAGCGGTTGAGGGCGCTGTCGAGGTGTTTCGAGCCTGCTGTTTTGACTGCGCCACCCTTGACGCTTCTGAGACGTTGGAGGCCTGGGTTCTGTGACTGACCGACTGCATCGTCGAGGTTGAGCTGGGCTGCGAAGTACCACTTGCGATAGTTTGCATGGTGGCCGCCGATGTAGTCGGCGTGAAGGGTGAGGAGGGCCTGGTTTGGACTCATGCGGGACGCTCTCGAGTCAAGTTGCTGCATGAGAAAGTCGAACTGGATGGAGGTGAGGTGCGGCGGGGGAAAGAAGGAAAATGTAACGGACCATGTTGCGCATCGAGTCGCGCTGGAAACCAAACTTGTGGGTGAGGTCGAGGAAGATGTCTTCTATCTCTTCCATGGAGATGGGGATCTGCTTGTCGGGTGACCAGGCGGGGTAGGGATACGCGCCCTGACCGGGGTCGCCAAAGGGGGAACCATAGGGCTGGCTGGACTGAGAGGCGATGGAAGGGGGATACGAGCCATGACCGGCATCGGAAGGAGGGTCTATGCGTGGGGGTGATGAGTGTGAGTAAAAGAGAGAGAGCTGTTAGTTACCTGAGTAGGATGAATAGTTCTTTGCTAGTCTAGTTGTACTCGTGTACGGCGAGTTGAGGTCTGTGTCTGTGTCGTAGTCTTGCCTGATAGGCTGTGGGTAGTTGGCCATGGCCATGAACGAGCGTTGTGGTTAAAAAAAATCAGCGCCAGCGGTGAAAGTTGGTTGAAAGAAGGGGACAGCCGTGCGAATCCCCCCGTTGTCATGCTCGCCGCTCTCTCCATTCGCGTCATCGCACGCGTTCTCGACGCGCTTCCCCGCCCCGTACCTCGCATTCCACCCTCTCCCGCCCTCCTCGACGCCCTCGACGACGCACGCGACGACCCCGCTCTCTGGGCAGCCATCGCACAGCTCGTGCACCCACTCCCGCCCCATCTCCATGACATCGACCTACCCCTCTCACACCCCACCCTTCCCCGCATACAGGCGATCCCAGATTCCCCCGATTTCTCCCTCCTCACCCTCGTCTCACTCCCCCACTGCCCCTTCATCTCCGACGACGCCTTCCCCCGTCTCCGCGCACTTCCCCGCCTGATTGCCCTCGATCTCCGTGGCTGCCCCATCTCCCCATATGCCCTCACCATCCTCGCCCGCCCTCTCCCTTCGCTCGACGAAGACCGCCCCTCCACAGCCGGCGCGTCCGGCCTCAGGCTGCTCAGTCTCCACGGGTGCCCAAACATCGACAACGACGTACTCTCCACCCTCCTCAAGTTTCCCCTCCTCTCCGCCGTCGGTTCGTCCCTTTCCTCTCCTCTCCCGTCTCGACGCGCCCATACACAACACCTACAGACTTGCGCTTCACACGCTGCACCCCCGCCATGGTTCACGCGTCCCTCTCCTCCTACGGATTCCGCCCCTCCGACAACAACTCTCTTTTCCACCCCGCTTCCCTCTCCGTCGCTCTTTGTACCCTCGAAAAATTCGCTCGCGATGCAACCGATCCCATATCGCTCTATTCCTGTCCGGCCCACTCTGTCTTTCGTCTACACATCAACGAACTACACCGTCAACCCTCTTGTCACCCTTGTTCAACTGCGTCCACGAGGACCATAGACCCATCCCTCCCGACACCAGCCAATCTTTCTTCTGTGTCAGCGACAGACACACCAACGCACATTTCCAATGTCTCTTCGTTCTACGAGACCCGAGACAAACATTCCAGGAGAAACATTCTCCCCTTGTCTGCTCAGGCAGTACGGTCATCCGAAGGCGACAAGTTGGATTCATTAGCCATCGCTCGATCACCGCCCCCGTGGAAGGCCCTTGAATCTAACGTCGGAAAATCGCGAGAAGGCTGTTCGACAGAACAAACGCTTAGGATCGATCGTGCTCGCATGCACAAACGCGGTTCAGATGCCGTTGCCGATATGGTAAACCAGTTGACATGCAAACGACCCAAGATTCAGAGCGAATTCGCACTCGCAAAGGCGCGCACGCATGTCCCCGTCAAACCACGCAACCCATTTGTGAGTAGCGCAAGATCAGTGTTTGCGGAAAATTCCTCCTCGGACGAGTCGCGACGACAGTCCTCGAGGGACGGGCTGCGAGCATGCCGTTCTCTCCCATCCGAGGCAAACGTCAAGCCACTGAAACCAATAACGACGCTTAAACCGCCGATACTCCCCAAGGAGCTGCTTCCCTCCTCGCCCCGGCGCGCATCGAAACCCAAAGTCGAGTTGAAACAGTCACAATTGACTTGGGAAGTCTTGGACTCATAGCACGACCAGACCACCATGCTCAGAAATTGAAGGAGATCGAGATGGTCAGAAGTCCTTTTACATCAGCACTTAGTAGGACGGGTATATTGGTCCAAGGTGTACATGGCGAGAGTTCCAATTCGTTCTTAGCTCTGTTGAATTCTATAAATTTGTGGAATTCAAGATATCGAAGAACGAACGCGCGGACGCTGCCGGTTTCGTCGAAAGTTCCGCAGCCAGCCCGAGGAACCTCTCCGCCGAGTCCCAAGGAGGCCACTCAGACACTACGATGGCATGTGGCTTACACCGCCTTTCTCCGAAGCCTGGCCTTGGTGGCTTTGCCACTTCAGCAACGCCGGGTCGTGTACATGAAAGCAGACCGCAGGGTCAGCATTAACTTTGACAGGTCGAACGTCTGGAATGTCGAGTCGAGTTTGAAGACATTCGACCTACGGTGGAAAGCCAGCAGGCATGTACGTTTGTCCACCTACCAGCCGGGCAAACCGTCTCATGAGGGATGCCCGGCCGGATATTTCACGATAGCACGGTATTAGCACCAGAAACAACACAGGTTCTCATACGTTGATACCCAATACACATACTACTAGATAAACGGCCGCACTTCGTCGGCAATTACCTTGTTTAAACTTTACGATGAATTGCTTCAAGTCAGAGTGACAGCTAATTGTCCTTAGCGCTGGAAAGATCAGAGCGAGTATCCTTATATGAGCAACACTCCAATGGGGTAGAATTGCAAAGCATAAACTGGATTGGATTGAGATGATGAGACAGGAGCTAACTTGAATGATAGTATAGATTCAAGGTCGTTCTCTGACGTTGCGAGACCGTTTTGCAATGGCCGCGAAGCGATCCAAGCGAGAAGAACATGCCGGACAAACTCGGGATACTGACTCGGATGGGATGAAGGTCATCAATGCATGGGTGACGCGGTGACATTCAATATTTGTGGCAACCGATCGCGACATCGCAAACGGTTTTCGTGGCGAGATCAAAGCAGTTATCTTGGATGATCACGAAGAAGTTTTTTCAAGAACAGATACCATCATCAATGTGTTACCCTCAGTCATCTACCGGTATGTGTTTTCATCAAATCTCAAGACACAAAAGTTCCAACCTAAGAAAATAGTTTCCATTCACTGTGTCGTATGCCTTCACGGACTATCGTTCACAAGGCCAAACGATCAACAATGCAATTGTACATATTGCATTGCCGCCGACCGGAGGAATAACATTGAACGAGTCCCTCCATTTTCCGAACTGAGAATCTGCAGAGAAAGCGGTAGAAAGCGCGTTAGTTTTGGATCCGGAGGCTTTGGAGCCCAGCTAACGCCTATATGAAATTTGAATGGACGTGCGACGGTGGAGGTGAATCTGCTAAAGGAGAGATGACTGGAACGCGGACG